>JAQMYJ010000039.1:22368204-22406142 GCA_030014305.1 Clarias laeviceps
TGTGTGTGTGTGTGTGTGTGTGTGTGTGTGTGTGTGTGTGTGTGTGTGTGTGTGATTATGGGGCTACATATACAAAGGAGTAATGATGTATTGACATATGACACACCAGGGCTGGACTGAGACAAAATACAAGCCTAAAGTCTCACACCTACCCAAGACCCCATCTATGTACAACATTTTTTTTAGCCTGCTAAATTAAATAGCTAATTAAAGTATTACGAGGAAACAGCAAACAGCAGAAAAATGTGGCATAGGTAAATAACTTCAGGTGATGTTAAGAACAAACAGAAGAATGGGGAAAAAGTGACTTTCACTTTGGCATGATTGTTGGTGTCTTACTACTAGGTTTAAAGACAATTTCAACCTCTTTTTTAAAACAATAAAAATTTTTATTTTGCAAGGCAGATGAGATGATGAGGGAATGAAGAAACTTTGAAAAGACGTTTCTTCATTCAATTATTTTTCTGTGATTAGTCATCAGCTTATAATATATGTCACAAACCCTGGTAGTCATGTGCAAGGGCAGATCATTTATTGTATGGAGCACAAACAATATATAAGCATTTCTGTGACACACACACAACAAATGGCAACTAACCAACAATAGCTTCATGGTTGGACATGAAGAATTTAAACTTATTTTATGAAGAAATCTAAAACTTAAACATAGGTGCTATGCACGGCATAATGAGACGCAAAGAGTAATGTATGTGAGACATGTGACATAATGGGCTGACGGGTAGTGTTAAGTTTAGTGAGTGGGACTTACGATGTAATCCCAAATTTAACAGATGCAATCCCAAATTTCTCCCAAACATGGATATCATCAAACTTGTTAGTCTTTAATCATTCATAACCCATTGAAATATTTTTTTAAGAAGAAGTGGGTGAAAACTGTGAATAATGAGATAATATGTTCTATAATGAATTAACAAGCATCTCCCATGGAGTCATCAAAATATCCCATCCCTGATACTGTCACATTTAACACTCTGTCAGTGATGGTCGCCAGAAATGTCACTAGAATGCTCTATCATTTTACATGTGCACCGCTCAGAGACTATAAATGCCAAGCTGGGCCATCACCAGTTCTTAGAAGTTATTGAGATATGTTCATTGAAAACTGAAGGTTGGGAAGGCCAACACCACCATTGTAGAAGTTGATGTGTTTTGGTTGTGGGACTTTCTGAAAGGCACATCACTTCTTTTGAGAAGTTTTCATTAAAGAGCTTGCAACATTGAGGCACTTGAACTTGCTCTACTAAAAAAACTTTTCACTTTAAAATCTACACTTAGATTACTAAGTACAAAAATTGAGCAGTGTAACAGGGATGTGCAACCTGAGGCCTAAATATTAAAGTCATTTATAAAATAATTCATATCCATTGTTGATATATGATTCTTTGTTAAAATTCATAAATGTCCATATGAATGAAAAATACGTTTTGGCTAATGCCATGTCTACTGATTAATGTTCAGTGTCTCCTCTTAAAGCTATCTTAGAGTATTCCTATATTGTGAAACACAAGCAGTAATACTAGCTGGGGGGGGGTGGGGGGGTGGGGGGGAAGAAATATAGTGAACTTAGTGCTTTTTGGATAAAATGTGACTTTGGTGAGTTTTACTAACTAGCTGTTTTGTAGTATGAGATCTTATGTGCTTGCTAAACATCCAATTGTGTACATATTCCTCCCAATCACTTTTATAACAACATCAGCTCTTATGAGAAAGCTATCAACTAGATTTGGAAGCATGGGTGTGTGGATTTGTGTTCATTCAGCCACAAGATTATAAGTGATGTCAGGTAGTGATGTTGGGTGAGGAGGCCTGATGCACAGTCAGCGTTCCAGTTCATCTCAATCGTGCTGTGTCAGGTTAAGGTCAGGGCTCTGTGCACTTGCTATTTCTTTCACACCAACCTTTTTAAAACGATGTCTTCATAAACCTCACTTTGTGCACATGAGCATTATTATGCTCAAACAGGTTTGATTCCCTTAGTTCCAGTTAATGGAAATTGTAATGCTACAGCATGCAAAGACTATTCAGACAATTGTGCACTTCAAACTTTGAGGCATTAACTTGGGGAAGACACATAAATGGGCGCAAAGGTCAGATGTCTATATATGTATCTATTTTTCATATTTCTCTATGTATTCTATATATAAATCTATATGTACATACAGATATACAGTGCCCACCAAAAAATATATATACTTATATACACTTACAACCTGAAAAGTATACACCTCTTCGTCTTCTGACGATCACATGATAGCAGCAACGATGGTGTGACTACTAACATCTTTACTATAATACTACACATTGCTGCCATAATTCAATTCAAGGTTTAAAAGGGGAATAGATAACAACTGTTGAAGTTTTGACTGATTCTGTACTTCAAACTATATTTAAAATATATTTGTTACTTATCTATTGTCTTGGGGAATTTATTAATTATGCAATAACAATATTAATAAAGGGACAATGCTATTAATTAAGAGTGTCATATTTTTATAGCCTATATGGTGGCATGATTGCCTAGTGGTTAGCTCTGTTGACTTGCACCTCTATAGTTGGGGGTTTCAATCTTTAATGTGCAATTCTTTATATGAACCTGACATATCTATTATACTGTAATTATACTGTCTCAGTTTGCTTGCTATTGCAAATTTTTGGAATTTGGGTTTTATTCTGAACTGCTTTACAAGTGCATTTGCCTTCTTAAATTCACAAACAGACATTGAACTCTCTACAAGCAAAAACTTTAAGACATTCGATTTGAAATAAGTACTTCCATCCCAGACAGTCATGGATGTGTGTGCAGTAAATAGAGTTGTTTCTTCTTGACACTCCATTCAGAAGTCTCTGTGTCTGAATATCTATATGACCCCCTGACCCGTTTGTCTTTTGTTGGCCTTATTTTTGGGCCGCAAGTTTGCACTGAGTGTACACTCTTACAACACACTACACTGGCTTTGTAAGACAACTCTGGAAGCAATCAGACTGAAATGGCAAAAAGGACTCGGCATGAGATTGCAGAGTGCAGGATTGCAGAGATACACTGGCATTGAACTGGGGACAACGCAAGGAAGAAGTACAATGCAAAGGGAATGATTGAGCAAACATGTCAAGGTGGACAGGTTACAGTATAGATTTGAGGTACTTTAAAAGATTAGCTTACCTTGCTAATTGAGATTCAATGACTTCTTTCTGTGTTAGATTAAAAAAAAAAAGAACACCTTTCTTTATTTTCACATTGACCTGACTGAATCAACATTAATTGCACTGATTATTAAATGCAGTAAATTAAATCCTTAAACTATTAATGGGTTCCTTGATGTCAATTTTATCACATTATTAACATATCGATTAATTAATAACTCATTACATGATGATTACTGATTACATGGGAAAAAACAACTTATGCCACCTTTTGCAGCCTTTTGAAATCTGCCCATCTCTGTCCTGACCAGGCTATTTTCCTGCCTGTAGTACAAGTTAGCAATAGACTAATGCAGTTTAAAATCCACAGTAATTTGCCAAGGCCAAAAAGCAGGGTAAAAATTATGAGAAATATTTAGTGGCTTACCCACTAAAAAAGCAACTAATAATATCAAGGGTTTTGATGTGGCTAGGGAAATAAAATTTGATGAAGATACAGTAATGCATGTATAATTTCACACAATTTTAAATTTTAACCGTTCCAAAAATTGATTATTGCTTTGGAACTTTAAAAAGTATGTTTATCTAAAGTTCTGCTGCACTGCCTCTGGTGCTAAAGGACTTCTTAACCAAGCAGAAGCAGATCTTTGCTCCAATATCTTGACTTTTAAAAGCAGTCTACCTGTTTCACGGTCCTGGGTTTCCGATTAGAATAATGTGTAATTAGTGGTGGTCTGTGGCCCCGGGGAGCTAGGCAATGTGGGAAAAGGGGAAAAGAGTCAGAGAGATTTTTGATTACCTGACAAGTTAGGGCCAGAAAGGCTACACTTAGCCCATTAAAGATTTTCCAGTGTGACATTTGAGAGCAGCTTCCACGTCGTGCGCTACCTCACCATTTCTCTGTTCACTGGGCATCAATTTAGAGAGCGAGAGAGAGAGAGAGAGAGAGAAGTAGGGCAGAGAGGGAGAGGCCACCAGACAGACACACTGGCACAAATGGATTTCATTCATTGAGGTGAACTGTACTTGGCTGATAAATGCACTTTCTTGAATGTCAGCAAATGTCACTTTTGAAGACATTTACTGTTGCTTTAATAGCTTCCCCAAACTTACAAAGAAGGAAGAAATGAAAATATAAAAAACAGCAATGAGAGAGCATGTGTGTGCGTGCATGTGTGCGTGCTTGCATACGTGCATATGTGTGTAAGAAGAAGGAAGAGAGGGAAATGGGTTGGGACGTTGTCCCTTCCACATGACTAAGCAATGAGACATATGAGAAGTCTCACACCAGCACACCAGAAAGTAGTTAAACTAGCTGCATGGTGCAAGCTACACGAATGGAACACCCTACTACTAAAAAAAATCAGTTAGACCAAATTAGAGCTGAAAAATCTGTGTAGAAATAAAAAAAAAGCTATTTATTAATAAAAAATACATTTAAATGAATGAAATCACCATTTAGGATTGTAAACCAAAATATGCAAAGATTATTTAAAGTAAATGTGTGCGATTTTAGATTAGATTAGATTTGGTTTTATTGCCATTGTGTAAAGTGCATGTACAAATCTAATGAAATTCACCAATTGAAATTGGTGTTTAAGATAGTGTTTCAAAACAAACTTATTTATTTGATAAATATACTATAAACAGGACAGCAGTGCTTACAAGGACCTGATTATTTCAATATTTTAAGCAATATTTATATGCTGTTTATATGTTCAATATTGTATGACTTAATTTAATGCATGAACCATTTTACAGCATGACTAGCTTAGTATTTTTGTTTTGTGTTTACTACTGTTTTTATTTACATTTCTATGTGACAGTCTTTTGGTCCCTGTCTTGTCACTGGTGTGCTACCTAATGTGTGTATTTATTTTAATTTTAATTCATCTCTTGAACAGTTTGTCTTGCTGCAAAGTTTGATTTGTTTCAATGTGCAATGTTGCGCTTTAATTTGTTGCATTTCATGTTGTTTTTAGATTTACTTTCTGTTTAGAAGTGTGCCTGTATTACTGTTTAAAAATATGGGCCAAGTTAACAATTTTGATTATGTAACTATGATTAATTGGTCTGTCTACTTCGACCACTTCTTTGTTTCTAAATTGATTTTGATTTTTTTAAAAATCAAATAAAAATATTTTTGCACTTACGTCTGCTTTTTTTTAACTCACATATTCAAAAACAATAACAACAACAGCAAAACACAAAATAACTAAATATATTTAGTGTTTGCAGTTTAAATAACTGCATTTAAGTAATAAAATAAAATACAAAATAAATATAAATATATAAATATAAAATCAAAAAGTATAAAAAAAATAATAACATCAAACCCTTATTTTTATGTAAGCCATGTAATTGCATTTTTATTAGATAGCAAACTTAATATATTTACTGGAATGAACTTTTTTTTTATTGCCATATTTTAGACTTTTGGGGTTTTAATTTGCATTTAAACTTTTTTTTTTTTTTATTCTCTAAAATTTCTTCTAGTATTGATTCCTTACATTTTAAGGAGATATTACCTTTAAGCACATATTACCTTTTAAATTGTTGAAAAAAACACAGTGCTTTATTTGAACCAAAGCAAGGAGTACATTTTCGAGAGGCACTCGTTACAATCATGCTTAACACTGCCTGTGTCAGTAATAAACTACATCTTAGTAAATAAAGAATCTTGGTGTTTTAATGTGTGTTGTCACAAAGGCATCATGCAGCAGATATGCCAGTGCTTGAGGAGCACTTCATAGATTAAATCAGTATATAATAAAAGCACAATATCACAAAAGGGCTTTTGCTTAGTGACAAACATAAGTATAATTTAGAAACATAAACATAGATGAGCTAGTGCACTGACATATTAATGATTATACAACTAAGTGCAAATTGAATGTCATTTGAAAGATGTTCTTCACATTAACAATATCTTCTAAAGGTCAGCACAGAGGCACAGGGGAACAATGACAACTCCCATCTTCCAGGTCCTCAGACTGATCCTAAGCTTGGCTTACCCTTTTTGTGGAGTTTTTGTGCATGTTCTCCTCATGTCTGTGTGGGTTTCCTCCAGGTTCTTCTTGTTTTGCTAAATTTCCCCAAGGTAGAAGTGAGTTTGTGCATGCTCTCTTGCCCTATGATGGATTGCTGTTCCATTCGATGTGTGTCCTTACCTTGCACTCAGTGATCAGGTTCTGGAATGTATGAGACTGGCTAAGAGAAAGTTACTGAAGATGAATAAATGAATGAATCACTTATAAATTATTTGTTTGTATAGGCCCAAAGCTAATGAATAAAAAATCATTACATGACATGTATTTTAATTTATCTTTGTGTTTGTGTGTGTGTGTGTGTGTGTGTGTGTGTGTGTGTGTGTGTGTGTGTGTGTGTGTGTGAGAGAGAGGGAGAGAGAGAGAATTTTAATGGTGTACATTTCTATGTTTTTCTCATTCAGTATTATGATTGTGTAGTTAATAGTATTTTTTTTTACTTGGATATGAATAAAAACACTTCTATATTCATGATAAACACAAGTTTTATTGAAAAAAATAATTTAAAAAACACATTATTTTTTTGTTGTGCTTAAAAAGAAACTGTATACTTTGAATGAAATAAAGATGACGACAAAGTATTGTTGTGTGTTAAGATTACAGTCCACTATTATGCTTTAAAAAAAAAGCATACCTGGCATACAGTGACAAGCGGAGACTGCTGGCTGTACTTAAATGCTTTTGACCTGTGTATGGCTTCTTATGATGGTTTAATGCATGCGGTTGTAGCCTGGGCAACCCCACTTCAGTCATGTCCATAAAGACAGCCCACGCACCTCTGATAATCCCCATTTCCAGTAGTTGCTACGGTTACAAATTACCTTTGGTCCTTATAACTGGTTCCTCTATCACATCCCACTAATCCTTTTTTACAGAATTTGTTTTTTCATTCAGGAATAATGCTGCAGATATAGGATTATGGGCCACCACGATTTGCTTCTACATCCTGTTTGTTCTCAATTGTACAGATCACATTCCAACCCCTACAAAGTAAGGCAATGTCTGTTGTTTTTACGATGAGAGACAGTTTCAAATATAGACATTTTTGTAAATAGTGCCAGAAAAGATTTAAGTTTCCTCTTGTCTTGACTTTCTAAAACCAAAACCAAATTGGTAAAGTGAGAAGCATTCTCATAGACTTTATTTCTTTTTTCATTGTTACATAGTGTGTGTGCTCACCTCTGTGATCATTTATGGAGAGGTTGTGCAGTGCAGGAACAAGGTCAAAGATAGGAAGGGAGGGAATACACTGCAGAACCACAGACAAATCACAGAAGTAGAAAAGAACAATGACATTTGGTTCATCCATTCTTCTCTGTGTGGAACTGCTGGGGTCACTACTTCAATGCAAAGATAACATCTACAGCTCAGCCAAGAGTAGATCTTAGAGGGAAAGAGACCTCTTACTTTGACCAGTGTCCTTGGGTGTACCAGTGTGTGTTTAAGAAAGAGCTTATAAGAAAAAGCAGGATGGTGGATTGATTTTGTTTAAAATATTGGTCTGTTGACACCATATTGAAGAAATAAAAATATTGCTACAAAGAGCAGCTTTGCGTTAATAAATAGCCATGCACCACCCTGGAAGCATCACAGTTTGAATGATGTTCACAAACACCTAAACGTAGGAACTAGATGAAGAATTAATATGAATAATATTAGGGAAGATAACTGTAAAAGTTAATTATGCTAAACTAATGGCAACATAACACAAATTATAAGATATTATCATTACATTATGATTAATATATTATTAAATATATTATAGTACTGCAACATAAAGAATAAAGGTAATCTCTGAACCATCAAGCTTGATGTAACTATTGTATAGTAAAATTAGTTTGCCTGGTAGTGTGTGTGTGTGTGTGTGTGTGTGTGTGTGAGAGAGAGAGAGAGAGAGAGAGAGAGAACATGAATGAGTTTTGATAACACTCAACTTATCTGCAGCTAAATAGACGTGAATGCTTCTTGCTGCTGTGCATAAACAGATGTAATGAGGCTAATGGAGGCAATATCAAGACAGATGTATCAGAACACACACACATACACACAAATAGAGAACTGCATGGCATGTAGCCTTGAGTTGTGTTTGGAAATGCTCAGTACAGCCTCTCTCTCTCTCTCTCTCTCTCTCCAGCTAGCAGTTAAGTCATCTGATTAGTGACAAGCTGACAAGCAGAATTATTGTTCCAGTTTTCATTCCAACAGCCAAAGACATTAATAACTCACTGTCAGTTTAGACAACAGATTTTATTTACATATACGGATATACATGAGGCAGTTGTTCATATTATATATTACACACGTCAATTTTTACAGAATTACATTTTGGAATGGTTCGTTACAGATTATCAGAGCTGTCAATCATATTACCAGTTAAAATCTACATATAGACGTTGTTTGCTGTAGTTGTTTTTCCCTATGAATGAAAACTGTCAGTTCTCAAACGCTACATATTCTGTGTTAGGAGACTAAAAATAGACAAAGACAAAAGACTTGACTGGAGTTCGGAGACAGGCCTTCTGTGATTTTACAAAGAAAGACGAGAGAAAAGACTTTTAGTCTATGACGTCGTGATGTTATTGTATGTTCCTGTTTGGGCCAATGACATAAACCTATGAAAACAAACATAAGTGCGCGGTGGCTAGGCACATCCTCTTTTAGGAAGGAAGAGGACTTAACGCCGAGAGCAAGTAACGGTATCTTTAACCTCACCGTGAACCGTGAACCTAGGACGAGCTCTCAATAACTTCCCATTACCTCTGTGTGACCTTTCAGCAGTCAAATGCATTAGACAATCACGCACATGTCCCAAAACTGTCCACTACAAACATGTTAGATCCTGACAGTTCTGTTGTTAGTCCAGGTGTTTTACTTCTATCCCGAATTGTTAAACATAGTAAGGTATAGGTGACTGCATTACATAGTTTTCCAAATTCCCATTTTTAGTTGTCTTTCTATGTAAGACTTTGCACGAATTTGTTGTTGGCTGCTTAATTCGTGTGAAACCAAGCAGAATAGTATCTGCTGTAACTGCTGTAGCCTATATTTTTGCCTAAACTCAAATACGTTATGAGTTAGTGCAGTGCGCACCTCAGTGACGCGCCATGTGAGGAACCGCTGAGTCACTTAATGAGTCACTTGAGTATAAGTCAGCTTTGGATATCAACGGTTTAATGGAAGGAAATTTGCTCCTCTGACTATGTAGAGTTTGCCTGAGAGAGAGAGAGAGAGAGAGAGAGAGAGAGAAGTCGGGTATCAAAATAAATTTACATGAGGTACATTTTATTTCGACTTATTTAAGTAGCACACAGTCAAATACTGCCCGTTCACTAATCATTTAATTATTATATTATTATATATTGTTATAACAATAACTAAGAGCTAGGAAAAGAAATTATTTGACCGGTAATTATCAGAAAAAACATAAAGCCCTGATGAAGAGATTAATTCGTAAAAAAAAAAAAAAAGCCTTTCCGCGGCTTGTGAATTTTCCAAATTTTGCCTTTTATTTACTTCCTTTCGCTAATTGTCTAATAAGAAAGAAAGAAAGAGCTCAAAAGATACAAAATATCTGCTATTGATGTTTTAGCACGCCATGATAAGATAGAATCTAACGAAGTTAGGTATAAACTTGGTTCAGTAATTTGAATTTTGAGGCCCAAATCGAAAACGTTTGAAGTAATGCTCTCTCTACCAGAAAATAGTTTAGAATTTGTATCTGTAACGCTTTTTCTAAATGTGCATTATCTGTACAAAATAGACTTTTGAAATTTGTGTATAGATTTAAATACAGATCCCCCAATGAACAAGTCATATGGCCCATAACAGTAGCACTAGTACCAGTAAGATAATCACCTAACTAAATAAATGTTTCTAAATTCCATTTGAACACATCGAAAATGTACTTAAAATAACTAGTTTAAAAATGCAAAGCAAGCACATCGCAATCTAGGATCTTAAATTAAAAATAAGCTGACCATAACCATTGACGTGCACGGCGAGCAACGGTCTAAATAACATCCATCTTATTGGTTTGCTTTTTGTACTAAAATCAATTTCTCTTTTACACGGAATTGCTTTTACTTTCAGTAGGTATAGTTTGCACGTTAAATATTGTTTTGCATATCTTTATAGAAATGTGGTCAAATTAATTGTGTGAAGTTTGTGCATAGTTATTATGTTTTCCTAAGAGGTAATGAGTTTTGGAAACAGCTCTACCTGTTCAGGTTCACTGGAGTTACTCCGCTTGTAGCTGTCAGGCTGGTGCAACTCAGCGCTTGTACCCGAGTTCTCTAGACGCTCTCTATCGATCCCTCTAGTCCAGCTGTACCGTAGACACATATCCCATCCGACAGAAGTTACTCACCCGTACGTAACAAGCTCAGTCCACACAGCATTTTCAGTCTTTTGGTTTGAGCTATAGATAGCAGTAGATAAGAATTCACAAGAGGTGGGGGTGAATTTAAATTCGACATGTAGGTTACTGTTGACAAAATAAACTCATCTGCATTTGACGCAAGTTTAACGGTGGTGAAAAATAAACATAGCTCTCGCCAATGATGCTTGTTTTACCTTCCAGTGCGCCTTGATTTAATTACATAAATCACAATTATAGTCACAGGGGTTAATTCAGTGCTATGTAAATATGAAGAGATTATGTTATTAGGATTTATATATCAAGTCAGATTGTCTTCTCTAAATATTAATTTAGATTCAATCTTAAGAAAAATTAAAGATAGACTTCAAAACGGTATAGTTAGGGAAACATATGGGTAGGCTAAGTAAATATAACTCTCTAGCAGTAAAAAAAAATACTTCCCCCCCCCCGACCCCCCACCCCCCAGGAAGATCCCAATAAACACACTTTTTCCATTACCGTATTTTTCCATTACTGTAGTCAGCATTGTAACTAATATCAACGGTGTAGTCGATTAGTGTTAAATATCAGTAAATGTATTAGATGCAAATTGAGATAATATAAAATTATAGTGCATATGAATCATGAAATCTCGAAACTTATTTCGCATTACCGTCATCTGACTGGAGCAATAATTCCTGACATAGGCTACTCGATGACGATTCATACCAGTTAGGATAAATAGTATAGTGCGTCATTTGATGTTGTTGATTGAGAGACACAAAGTCGCTGAGGTATCCTAAACCCACAAAAGTGACTCGGTATTTTCAGATTTTATTTGATCATTATTATTTCACTTTAGCATTTACATACCGATATTATTCACAGCACAACACCGAGATTATGACAGGTATCATTACACATAACAATAATGCCACACATGATCTTTCTATGAAGTTATATTTGCATAGATATACTACATAAGTGCATAAAATACACACCTCAAAGAACTAAATCTTGACTGAAATTAAAGTTTAAATACACAACCTGACAAAATCCACCTTGGTTACTTTATTAAAACCTTAATTTAGTTGTGTGAAAACTAATACTAAACCTGACAAACAAAACATTACCCTACAATACCATACCATACAATAGTTTTTGAACTTAACATAAAAAATTCCGTTGGTATATTGAACTGTAAAAGTGACAATTTATTATATTTAATTTATGTAGTAGTAATAATAATAATAATAATAATAATAATAATAATAATAATAATAATCTAATGACCATGTATTTAAAATTTTCTTCCCTAAAGAATAATTTATTATGGTGGAGAACAAATTGTTCTCCACAGAACAATTTGGATGGAGAACAAATTCTTCTCCACACAGGCTCAGGGCCACAAGCAAAACCATGAATTATGTTATTTGAGCATTAAGCGGTCGAATCATACACCTTGAAGAGTGATTACACCATCTGAACCACGAGCTGCCACTGCCCTGCAAGCGGAAGCCTTTTTGCAGCCTTTAATGCGGAAAAGCCTTTATGATTTGTAACTACGCTCTTAAAGGTTCGTCTGTGTGAGCTCTTTAAGGTTCTACAATTCGACATAAGAATGTTCCCCTGTCAGTAAGGGAATCATCTGTGCACAATGTTTAATATAAAAGTAGAGTAAATCTCTATAGGCCACATTGTCAATAATTAAACTCTTTTATTACTTCTTTGGCCTAGTGCCTGACATTGGCTTATGTTAAAAGGAATAATTTATTCATTTATGTGTGTGTGATTAGTGCTAGTTATTTATTTGTTAATAATATAGTTATTTAGTTATTGTGGAAATTCCCTGAAGTGATATTTAACGTATAATTACAAATGTATTAAAAGGTGTTTTATACCCCCAGAGTGAAGATGCCCTTATGACTTTAGCAACGTCATCACTTTGCATTTTTAAAAAGTATCTTTTCAGATATACATAAAACTGTAATCTAATCTAGACTGAAAGCTTTCCATTTCCTTATGAATGACAAAATATGTTGCAAAAAATCTCAACACATACTTCTATGTATATCAATAAACCATTGTTTAACACAATAAATTATTAGGAATTAAAAATGGTGACACGTTTCTGATTTATATATTAGCCTAGTAAATATGCTTCTGTATTTAGAATCTGTATTAAAGTGACCAGCAAAGAGACTGGAACGAGGAGACGTTGTACGTGACACTTCAGAGACGATGAGGGAAAGCTATGATATATAAGAGGGTGTGTTATGGCTTTATCTTACATCACAACGATAGGCGGGAACTTCTTAAGATGCAAAGTGACCTCATGCCCAGGTCAAGCAACATAGCAATGTAAGAGCCCTTGCTATAGCTAACCGTGTGACTGATCTGTCCTCTCTGGTTATAAAAGCAGATGCGCCGCATGTGCCCCCACTCCCCATATGAGATGTCACTGGATTAAAAAAGGCCCTTACCTTTCAAACGCACGCACGCACGCGCAAACACACACACACACGCACGCACACACGCACACACACACTCGCGTGCTATGGAGATTGGCCAGGCAGAGGCAAGAGAACTCGGAAGAAGAGGGCCTAGGGTTCCGGCCGCCTGGTTCCATTCAGAAGAGAATCCTCCAATGCCTTCATTAGAAGTAACGAGTTGACACAAGTTAAATCTAACACTGAGGTGCCATTCTTTCAGGGCGCGGAGAAGCCTCATTAAATGTCGCTAACAAGCCGTGCACATGCACTGATTGGACAGCTCCCGTATAATTCTAGAGACCTAGCAGGATGCCCACTTAATGAGACCACACAAAAAAGACATAGCTATGGAGAACAAAACCTTCACAGTACAATAAGATGGACTTTGCCAAAACAGCTTAACGTTAGTTGTCAATAAGAACGGAAGTCTAAAACAGAATAACAAAAGCACGTGTTAATAGTAAACACACCAAACAAATCTAGAATCCTTACGGGTTCTTCAACTGTTCCTCTGGGGGAACCCTTCAGGCGAACCATGATCTGTGCAATAAACCATAACAGTTTTAAAAATCTAATTCAATTTCAAGAGAAAACTTGCCGCTATATTATTTTACGCATTTTTATGTAACCGAATCCTACTTTGGATCAATTGTGACCTACTAATAAAGTGTGAAGCTGAAGTTACAATGTAATGCTTTGCATTTATGTTTTAGTAGTTACAGCATCTAGCCTATAGTTAAAGTATTTACGAAAGTTATAGGACATGTGCAGTAGGAGCACTGTACTCACATTATCAGTGCATGGTGTCAAAAACCCCACATCACATCTGTATGTTACGGCTATGCAAACGTCCTGCGCGATGCACAACAGAAGAGGTGGAAAGCTTTCGACTAAGCAAATAAAAAGGGGCAGTTGCGCCCCATCTCGACGGCCCCACAAAGCTGCAAGCTACGTTTGCCCTTTACGGATTTTTGGAGTGGAGAGTATGCAGCGTATCCGCGGCGGAAGCTTCAAAGTAATACAAATGTGCAATTTGTTATCATGGGACGCATTTCTAACCAGCTTAATCAACTCAAGTGGATTGGATATAAATGCACACATTTCCATTTTTTTGCGAAGCATATCTTTCAAGTGCTAGATTTCTGAAACTTACGAGATGATTTTATACACGAGCTCGTGAGACAGACCACCATCACCACCTGCGTCCATTTAGGAAGATTCGCGGCAAAAAAAACTTGAGACAACCGTCTGAAACATCGTCGTGAATTTCGGAGCTGCAAAGAAAGAAGATAAAGATACGAGTTTCGTGATGAATTTGGACAGAGAGATAAACGCAGCGAAGAAGAAAAGACGACATGATGAGGAGAAAAAAAATAAAAGAAAAAATACGTATTAGAGAGCGCGCGTCTCACGGATTCCGTCGAGCACAAAACCAGGGTGATCGTTTCCACTATCGCTGTGTCCAAAAATCAAACATATAATGACCTGCTAAAATCTACAAAAACGTGGTTTAATCCATAACCTGATACAGAAAAACGGAGATCCATGCTTACAAAATTCATCTCACAGCTGGTGCTCACACTGATGTAGGTTTCAGTGGCGCAGAAGGCACACGTGGAAATCCGCGCGCATGTCAACGTGAGCAGAGGCTGGGGACGCTTTTAATGATATGACAAAATCAGACTTAAACAAGGAGCTAAGTGAGATAGGTCGAAAACTCTTTACCTTATTTTTTGGCTCTGTCAGGTCCACCAGATCACGCTGTGACAACCCAAGAAAGAAAAACATTAGGCATGTGCGTAAAAAACATGTACAGTTATTGTTGCTGTAGTTAGCTGAAGTGCAGAATTAATCTACTTCTTGAGTAAAGTCACGCGATGGAGTTTAACGGGTGCCTGTATTGTGCTGTGAGGCGGTGCGGAATTAAATAAACAAAGAGGGAGCTAATGGCTCGTCGGTATTGAGGAGCTAGTCCCCCCGCTGCTTATCGCAAAGACTACAGCAGTGGAAGCTCGGGGATAAACAGACAATTAGCCCAGGTGAATAAACTTGTTTGGGGGTGTTAATTACATGCTTAATGTAAACAAAGGGCCGTGTTAAATAAAGTGATTTAACAGAAGCTTATGCGCACCCCATTTCAGCCCGTACGTTTTGTCACCCCCTCGGTAATTTCCGTATTGCCTGCAAGCACAGATTTCTAAGTAATCTTTTTTTAAAAATACCCCAAACTCCGCGGTTGTGTAAGGTGGTTGGGTTAAACACCTGGAAACGCTAGCCTTTCAGGATATTCAGCATGCATGGGCCTCTTCGAAATGCCGGCCTGGCGAGAGTGGATTAGAGCAGGAATATGCGGTCAGCATTTCAATACAGGTTATTTCCAGTCCAAGAAGCTTTCCAAAGCGACCAATTCAAGTAGTGCTTGGAGTTGCTTCACTAAAGTTTCAGATGACAAAGAAGCAAGCAAGTGTGATATTAGAGAAAAAAAACTCACAAAACAACCTACCTTTCTTTTTTGATATATGAGTAAATATGTTATCTCTATCTCATGACAGATGAAAAACAACCAGTATGACAGGAAAATCAAATAGCCAGACTGCGAAGCGTTGATATAATCTGTCATCAAATTCCTCCAACAATTGTGGTGGAATGCCAAAAAGAAAATGACTTGAATTAGTTTAGATGAAACATCACTGTGTTAGCTTAGATCTTGTATCTCATCTGGATTAATAACACACTCTTACACTCTTATTGTTGTTCTTAGTCAAGTGAACGCGAATTTCAAATTCATTTCCAGTTTAAATGCACTAGTGCAGCGGCTCACCCTGTAAAAAAGGAAATATTAACCTATTACGAAAGAGTAGTAAATTCAAATAATATTTCAGTGTTTTCAACTGAATATATTGAGATATTTTAGCTAGTGGTGTGCCCTCGTATCGAAGTCATTTTACTTATCTCCTATTTACGCAGGGGGCAAGAGCTTGGTGTTTTGCCTTTACACAAAAAGCCACACTGGAGCAAGCAGAAGGATGCTGATCTAGCATCAGCAGCAACTGGATAACAGCCAAATCCGTGTCAGGAAGAAGAAAAAAATCCTTCAAATTTACTTTTTTGGGCTTCAAGGAAAAACAAACGTTAAGATTTATAGCTGTCGAACTTATAAAATAGAGCGTTCAAGGAGCCAGCATTAAAACGAACTTGTCAGAAAACAAAAAAGTACGTTCATACCGATAGATGTATAGAGATTATGTTCATATAGCCTAGTGCACGCGCACCGTGTTGTAGACTCCGTTTCAAGTCCTTTATTTAAATGTGGATTCCATTTGCACGACTGTCACCCCCTCCTCCAACCAGACGCCACCCCTGCCTTCTCTTTACTACATATCTTCTTTAGCTTTAACGAGTCTCGTTAAGATCGCAATAATATTCCACCCACTAATTGCTCATTCCATTCAACAAATAGGCTGAGCCTCGGCTCCTGCATCAGGAGGGAGGGCGGTGTTCAGATCGGACTTCCTGATAACCCCCCCCGCGCGAGCAGCACAAGTGGTGAAAGCCACTACGTACTGGCTAATGATTGGCACGCTTGACAGTGATTGGCAGGGCTGCCATGACAACCCCACAACGGCACCAAGAAGACCAATAGAAAAGCGAAACAAAATATTTCAATGCTACATTCACGCGTGGATTTTTAGGGGGAGATATTATGAGGCTGGTGTCATTAGGCGATAGCTATTGAATCATTCAATCTTGCACTCGTCCGTTCCTCTTTTTTTTCTTTGCTAATTTTCTTTCTCTCTCAGGTCATTTCCATGGTTTTCAGATCTCCTTTAGAGCTCTATCCCTCCCATTTCTTCCTACCCAACTTCGCTGATCGGCCCTTGCTCGTGGCGAGCAGCGCGCCCAGCGCCCGGTCTCCCGAAGACTTGTCCATGTTTCAGCTACCGACCCTCAACTTCTCCGCGGAGCAGGTGGCCAGCGTCTGCGAGACGCTTGAGGAGACCGGCGACATCGAGCGGCTGGGTCGCTTTCTGTGGTCGTTGCCAGTGGCGCCGGGCGCATGCGAGGCCATCAACAAACACGAGTCGATCCTGCGCGCCCGTGCTGTTGTCGCCTTCCACACGGGCAACTTCCGCGACCTCTATCATATACTGGAAAACCACAAGTTCACTAAGGACTCGCACGGCAAGCTGCAGGCCATGTGGCTCGAGGCTCACTACCAGGAGGCCGAGAAGCTGCGGGGGCGCCCGCTCGGACCTGTCGATAAGTACAGAGTGCGCAAGAAGTTTCCGCTGCCCAGAACCATCTGGGACGGTGAACAGAAGACGCATTGTTTCAAGGAACGGACGCGGAGTTTGTTGCGGGAGTGGTACCTGCAGGACCCGTATCCCAATCCGAGCAAGAAACGGGAACTGGCGCAGGCCACTGGACTCACTCCTACACAGGTCGGAAACTGGTTTAAAAACCGGAGGCAAAGAGACAGAGCAGCGGCAGCGAAAAACAGGTATGCTGTATTTATATGGCTTGGGTGTGCTTGAAGTGACAACATTTGAAAGTTTCAACTTTTCGCTGGCCTTTATTTATAAAGCAGTCATCATGCACAAATCAAGCATGCTGGATATTTAACAAATGAAGCTCAGTGTTGTGTTAAAAACCAGAGAGCGCGACAAGGATTTAGTATTTGTGTTAATTATTCTAAAAAGTGGCAGCCAGATTAAAAAAGGAAAATATTATTTAAAAATTAATAAATGAATAAATATTTATAACAAAAATAAAACGAGTAAACGATGTGTTTCGCACAAATTACAATTATTAAAAATACAATTATTAAAAGAATTATTAGTGTTTAACTCTAATTCTAAAATATTCTGTGAGAGAGCACAGAGGCCGCTTTACAATTGTTGATGTTGTTGTTGTCTACTAGCTGTATAGCCTATTTATTTAGGCCTTAAATGAAATATTATTAAAAATTCTTTAACATT
Organism: Clarias laeviceps; assembly: GCA_030014305.1. Classification (NCBI taxonomy): domain Eukaryota; kingdom Metazoa; phylum Chordata; class Actinopteri; order Siluriformes; family Clariidae; genus Clarias; species Clarias laeviceps. Next base: position 22,386,242 of record JAQMYJ010000039.1, read on the forward strand.
CTCAATGAGACAAAAGTCATCGTAACAATACTTTATATATTATTAGCATTTTCCTGTCATCTTGTCTACTCTGTTTTTTATATATAGTTTTACTTATAATATAAATCTTGTAGTAACATAACAACATATCTACTTCATTCTAATTCTTAATAATAATAATAATAATAATAATAATGATAAAAAAAATAAAAAAAATAATTTAGTTTAGACGTTTACAGAGATCAAGGTCAGTTACACCAGTTACAGTTACAAGGCAGATTTTATTTTGCTTAGACATGTATTACATATAAACACAGTTGTTATTGTTGACAAAGGATAATACCATATAACGTTTTAACCTGCAGATAATTTTAAATAAATCTTATATAAAATATATAAATAAATTTTATTTATTCTTTTTTTTTATGTAGTGGGATGTTTGGTTGTTTGTTTGTCGAAGTGCTATTTACTTATGGCTAAGTAACAGCTATTTGCTAACAAACAATTTAGAAACCACAAACATTGTTAAAATTGACATTTTCTGTTAAGCAATGTTATGTTATCAATATGTAATGATCAATTAGTCAATATTTTGCTTAAAAATATAAGCAGATACAATTTGTAAACAGTGGTTAAATATAATGAAATGTAATTTTAGTATGCGTATTTTACCAAGATTGTCGGAATTAGGTTAGATAAAATTTTATTTGTTTTGGCCAAAACGTCATATAAGAAAGGTTTGACATTGGTCAATTAAAGGTGTTTGGAAGCGATATCAGACTAATACTAGTTTGCCTCTCTACTGAACTAAGTGGTGCTGCTGTAGGCCGAGTTACAAACTTGGATGAGTCTGATCGAACCGGTGTTTAAGCTACAAATCATACCCATACTATGCTTGGCATTTAGTTAATAATTATGAAGAAATGTTTCATATTCATGTAAGATCTAATTCCTCTCTCTTTTCCCATCTAGGCTCCAGCACCAAGCCATAGGACAGAACGGCATGCGTTCTCTGTCTGAATGCACTCCGCATAGCTCGGCCGAGTCGCCGTGTACAGCCGCCAGTCCCACCACCAGCGTCTCGAGCGTAACGGAGCGCGCAGACATGGCCACGTCCATCCTCTCCGTAACGTCCAGTGACTCTGAATGCGACGTATGATACGCAAATAAAAAAGAGAGAAATATTTGCAGGGAATATGGACCTGAATAAACATTATGAAATATCGGGAAAAACAAAAAGGACCTTAATTATACAGAGAGAGAAAAAAGAAAAGAAAAATATAAAAGCACGTCTTTTTTCAAGCGCTTTCAACGGGACCCACGCTTTTCCCCCTACCCCCATCACTTGCATGAGATATCGATAGCTTTTTTTTTTTTTAATACGCAGGAAATAACCTTTCGCTCGATGTTTTCTGCCAGGATGACAGAGAAGAGGGAATTTCCACAATCCGGTGTTCATCGTCTCTATTTTTTTTTATTTGTTTTTAATTCGAGTGGTAATAATGCACAGCGCAGCCAGGATGCAATCCTTCTTTTTTTAGTTTCATCAGACAATCATTTGAGTCGTAAGCACCTTTTTTCACTGCTGTCACTGTCTGTGTGGGGTACTGGTCAAATGTGGAACTGTATCAGATTTTTTATTTTTATTTCGAGATTTTATATTGAATTATGCCTATATCCTAAATAATGCGATCATTCTCCCAGTTTGTAATATATGTGTAGAAATATGGCTGTATATAATATTGCTCTACGTCTCCGTTGTCTTTTCTATTCCTGTTTACTTTTCTTGAATTGGTGTTCATAACTATTTGTCAAAACGTAATTATTAAGTGCTCTAGACGTTTTGTCTCTCTGTTTTAATCCATTGAGTACAATGGTTTCAGTCGAGATTTATGCAAAAGAAGAGTAACAACGAAGAAGTTGGAATTAATCGACTGTTCAAAGGAAATGTTCATGTTTAACCTCGAGCGCTTAATCCTTCAATGTTACTTTCTTGCGTGTTTATGTTAATGTATACATTTCTAAGCTAAAATACAGTATTCCATTTTATAATTCTGAATTTAGTTTTTGATTTCCTTGCCTGTCCGTAACAAGCACAGCGCTAACATTTATGTTCCAAGTGTCAAAGGCATTCGTTGTTATTAAGTGAAAAGTCTTTCTAGGATATGTCTTCCACTAACGGCTACATTCTAGATGAAAGAATTCATAAGGTAGTCTATGAAATTCTAACCGGGAAGCTTTTAGGATACGAAAACTCGCTCTCCTTTTGCCCATAGTCACTAATGAATACAAAAAAATTAAGTAAACGCACCATTAAATGGACTAATTATGAAGGACTCCTCCCCTGGCCCAATCTCCTATTGTAGCCAGAGTGAAAGGGCTTTTCATCCAAAAGCGAGAAGCAGTACAGAGAGAAAAGCGTTCCCCGGGCCCAATTCAGCCTATCAGCCCATTCACACCTCATATCAACCACGAAGAAAACTTGCTATAAAGTGTTTATTTGGATAGGGGGTACAGTTGGCTTACCTTAAAACCAGTTAAAACAGAATAGAATCAAGAACACACACACACACACACACACACACACACACACACACAGAGGGTGCTTCCCTTTGCTGTTACGATGTTCCAACAGTTATACTAGTCGTAGGCTACATTCTTTTTCTCTTTTCTTTTTTCAAAGTTTGACAAAACTGTTATGGTTGTGCTGTAAATGTGTACGGGGCCACCAAATGTAAGTTTACTTACGAAAAATTTACAAATTTACAGCACGACATGAATTACTTACAGTAGAGTGAGAGAATGAGCGTGAGAGTATTTAAACGTTAAACTTTAAGGGTGTTTAAACCTTCCCCATTCATTCATTCATTCATTCATTCATTCGACCTGTAGAACATTTCTATACAATTAGCCATTCTAATGACAAACACAGATAACTTATCAAACGCACGCATTAAAAATGTGGTTGTTTTATCCCGCAGTTTTGATGGTGAGTTAACTGGTAAAAAAAAGAAAAAAATTCTATGGCGAAAGACGTACAGTAGACTGTTTGTTTTAAATAGCACACAGACCGTTCAATATTTAGCGATACAATTATTTGCCGTGTATAAGTATCAGTAATTCTTTATTTTAAAGGCTAACATACGTAAGGTTCACGAAAAAAAATACCTTGATAAAAAACAAATTAGGCCTGTTACACTATAATAACAATAGAGTATCGTGTTTTTGCCCAACATAAGAGCTGGGTTTGTCTGTGGGCCGATAGTTAATAGGTCGTGTGGCACAAAAAAGCGTGCAGAATAGATTATTTGTCCTGTTCCCATAACCTTACTAGCACAGAAACAAACGAGTCCAATCGGGTTGAAGGCTGCATTAGGAAAAGATCCCACTGCCCTGTTTTCCCCCTCTATATTCGTCGGTTAAGTGAACACAACTTTTCTATTCGTGTGAATTCACTCAGCTCTCAATGAGCCACAGTTCCCCTGACCCAGACTGAACGCGCGGAGATAAAATGCAGAACAGTCATAGCTTTGGCAAGAGGGATAAACGAAAGAGAAAAAGCACTGGTGTCTCATCGTTCTAGCCCAAGCTTCCAGGTTTGAGTTGGTTTTAAAGAGGAAGTTTAAATACATTTCGTATGTAAAACGTACCAAAAGACAGCATTCGGTAATGATTTAAAAGTCATTCCTTAAAAGTTGCAATTTTAACTGTCTGATGGTGATTTTAAGGCAAGGAAAATGATTAAGTTTTCCATATTTATAAACTAGTATCTAAAATCAGGCCAGTTTTGACATTGTAGCTACTCTGTTTTAAATATTTTGACAGGTTCCCAAAAATGAACGCGAGAATTTGTTTTAAAACATATATTTATTAACCAATCCCCATTTGAATTAATTATATCACATTTTATCCCCGCACAAAAGCGCCCATTGTTTTAACACAGTGTTTATATATGCCTACTGAAAACTAGGAGAAGAAAATAACAAAGCCGATAAACAACTAAAAATATATATATCTTAAGTTAACAGTTCCTTAGGTTACTGTCGGTATACAACCGATATTAGCACTGGCTCTTGAGTGCTGTAATTGTAATGCGTTTACCTTTACAGCAGGATGCGGTTTTAATCATAACAACGACTTTTTGTTCCTTTATGCGTAAAATATTAAGTTTGTTCTATTTATATTAGCTTCTTCGCATTAAATAAAAACATATTGTAAGTCTGGTTTTAAGTTGGGGCTAATAAAAAGCATGTAAATATAATTATTTGAAAAGTGTACCAAGTACGGATTTTTAAAATTATAATCAGTTAAAATATGCGTGAAGAACGTCTTGCCCTAGCCAAAGCTTCAGTCTTGCACTCTCCGTTGCATTTTACAGCAGGCGAGATTAAAAAACAACAACCGTAGGCTAATTCTATTAGTGCGACAATTCTGCGATCACAACCTGCCTGTGATACAGCATACAGGATCAGTAGTGCAGCTGTAAGAGCTATTAGAAAACATTTGCAAATTGGGCCATTGGGTCCAATGAGCCTCTGTATATCCAACTTCGAAGTATTTAAAATTATTTCTTCCAATCGATTTGGCTAGATTCCCATCAGAGAAAACTTAAGCTGGTTTACTCATATGCATTTTTCCCGTTCTCTTTCACTCATTCACTCACCCCTTAGACTAACACACACACACACAAAGGACTGACCTAGTGAGCATTGATCTCGCGCCTCTTGCACATAGCGAACTGACAAGCAGCTTAAGCGCTTGCAGCACCTGTGCTTTTAACAGCCACTTATGCGATGAATTTGCTTGCTCATCACCATGTAGCTGTTAACTCAGCTGATATAATAAAAAGAGTTAATATCTCCCATATACCATGTCAAAATCTCAGAACAATTTCAGAACATCAGCACTTCTAAACAAAAAAAAATGTCAGAAAAAAATGTGTATGTGGTAAAAATATAAAGAAAATAAAGAGAATAAAAGGAATATGGAGCTGGAGAAGTCAAAGTTGAACCAAATGAAAAAAGAAGGAAAGTTTTTTTTTTCTCGTTCAAATATACATGCAAGGCTGACAAAATATTTTAGATCTGCACGACCTGCTATTTGATATCTTCCTCATGTTGTGCCTTTTAATATATCAGGAAAATGTACGATAAACGAATATTACCAAATATAATTGGATGGAAAAAATCTGAGAGAGAAGTGTGAAGCTGCACGAAGACGCATTGAAAAATGAAACTGTTGCTATTACAGTTCACTAGTATATAGCTACAGCTGATTAAACCTATTCGTCCTTACATTATTCAGTTCGAGGGTTTCAAGCGCTAAGGGTTTGCAATAGTGTGGAAACTCACTAAAGTAGAACAATTATCCTAGGCAATAGGGCGACTAGGCCTGTAAGGTGCGAGAGCGAGAAAGAGAGAGATTATCTTTGCTCTGCACTCTGTGTAAAAACTGAGCTCGGCTGGATGAACTGTGCCCTGGCCCTTCTATTCGCGCATCTCGGCTTGGCTCGGCCTCCTCAATTAGCCCCGCTCCCGCCGGAGCCCCGCTGCGCCGCCCATACACTCCTCACCGCCTCCCACCGCGAGCCTGCTCAACAATCATGAAACCATTTAGAAATTGACTCGTTCTGTAAATAATCTCAGACGCGCCAACAATGGAAGCCAGCCGACAGGAGTTTATTAGCAAGAAACCATTTAAACAGATGTCCTATTTTACGCGAAGCCAGAGGACGTTGTTAGCGCAGGGAGAGTTCCGAGCAAACCCGGAAATGCCAGGCGGAAGCGGGACGCGGCCTCTGGTTCATCTAAATAAAAGGTAGGCTTTCTATCTGGAGGCAGGAACTGCCACTCTGTAGCGTGTCTAGGGGATTGGGCTCTCAAAGACAGGAACATGATGATGATGATGATGATTATTATATTATTATTATTATCACTATTATTATTATTATTATTATTATTATTTTTATTATTATTACTGTAGTCTTAGTAGCCTAGTAGTAGCAGTAGTAGCAGCAACTTCTTTTGCGCTGGTCACAACAAACCTTGTCATTCAGTTGTCCGCGTAATCAAGCGTCACATATTTCACGTTATTGTGTGCAGATATCGCCCCCTTGTGGAGATTGTGATTTTTTTTTGAAGGAGCAGTCATTATTCAAATAGCAGGTCCAACTACTATGTCACATACTTATTATTATTATTATTATTATTATTATTATTATTATTATTATTATTAAAAAAAGTATATATAGGAAATTAATCAGGAGAAAATACAGTGTACGCATGGCTCTGTGGTTTTTACGGAGCTGTTTTGCGGACAAGTGGCAACATGTGCAACAGACAAGAGTTTAAACAGCGTAATTAATGAAACCAGCAAATATTGTGCACACCACTAAAAAAAATTAACAACTTAAAGACTAATAATTTATAATTTATATTTCTGATTTTCCAAAATGGAGGAGTAATAAACGAAGACAAGACAAAAAAACAAGACAACATTTACATTTCAACCTGAAACTCATGGTGGCCTTGACTAATTTTCTCTGTGGAATATGGACAAAAATTTGGAACCCATAACACAATTAATGTTCTCAGGTCAGTTTGGCCTGAGACGAATGTCCAGCTGAAAAGAGTAGGATACTTGAAAAGAGAAGAGTCATGGTTAATATGAAATTAAAACGAGTTCATCTTAAAGACACAAGGTAAAGCACCAGTACTGTCTCATATCCAAGAGAGCAAGCCCCAATGTCCTGAGCATCTGCAGTCATGGTGAGGAGGATCTTGTTGCTTCATCTGGCCATCTCAACATTACAGACTTCCCACTTCCAGGAGCACCAAATCACCCTCTACCTGTGCCAACTACAGCAAATAAATATGTAATGCACACACCATAAGATTTTGCTGTATTAAATTTGATTATTCTACTTTATCAACTGTAGACATCTATGCACTTATGGTTTTGGTTTGTCGATCAATGCAGTTTTGATGTGTGTGTTTTTTGTGTTATAACTGTCATTTGTTTTGCTACAACCTATACTACTTTGAATCTAACAAGTTAAACATAGTAACAGTTAAAAACAGTGGTTATTAATTGTCATGAAAACCCTGTTTTATTTAAGCTTTACAAAAAGAAATAATTGATGCAACAAATGTTTTGATAGTGTTAATGCATTGCTTATATCACCCAAAAACAGATGACACTTCACTGTTACAGTAAGTGTGAGACAAATTTCAAATACTGAACAGATTTTTAATCATGATCTTTTGTAAGGAAATTAGAGAGCATATATCCACATGATTGACTCTGATAATGTTTTTTTTTTTTTTTTTTTTTAAATGTCTGTGGTGTTTAAAATTTTCAATTATGTCCTTGGTCAACGGACCCAGCAAATATCCTCGAAAGGAGCTAAATGTGAGGGCTGAGAGTTAAATGGTGAATTTAATGTTTGCAAATAAAGCAAGCAGATCATTTAGGTTATTTGATTTTGTATAAGAAATGTTTATATTTAAGAAGACAATTTGAGTTAAATGTTTTAACAGGTATAGTGCAACCATGAGTAAAGTTTTAAATTGGAACAATAAAATTATAGCTGGTAGCAAAGGGCTAGGAACATAACACATGAAAGCCATATAAAACATTTATTACTCTTAATATTAGCTAACTCTTTCACAAACATGAGCTCATAACATACATGATTGATTAGTGTCACTAATTAAAATTCAAATCTTATCTGCTACATACAGAACCATACGCAGTCCATGACTTAATGTCTATGACCTAAAATAGGAAAATACTTAAAAATAGAGAGGTGCATTACAATACAAATTAGAAATTTACACTAGAAAATACTATTAAACAAAAGATAGACATTGCAATGAAAAACTGGAACTTATGCTATGAAATAAAATAGAATTAAGGTAAAAAAAAACAACACACAAAAACAAACAAACAAACAAACAAGCAAACAAACAAAATCAAACAAAACCGAATCTATTTTAAAATAAAAGCTGTATAGATGTGTGTATGCTGAGTATTTTTATAGATCAGATACTTAACAGACAAAAAAAACAGGGGAGGGGCCACAACAATTAAAAGTGTTGTTTTGTATTTGTGCCCTTTACAAAACCTAATGCCAAAGGTTGGATGATTTATAGAAAAGATTTGGTTGTGTCTTTTACATTGTTGTTTTTGCCATGCAATGGTTTCCATGTGTGGCATGGGAGTACTGAAAAGAAATTTAATGTTAAGTCTTTATATACTGTATATATACTATATATAATATATTTTATATATAATCTTTTTTCCTGACATAGGTCATCTGAGACGTTCCTAGGTTCAAATGTAAATCTGCACATTAGTGTTGAATTTCAGCTCTCTGGAGAGTCCAAATCAAATTATGTTAAAAACGCATTAAGGGTCAACCCATATTGGCACTAATAAACTGATCTCTAATAAAGTTGTTTTGTGTATACTGATTTTGCTGTATAGGCCATACTTCACCAGGGGACAACACTGAACACAGCAACTTTTCATGCATTAAGGGCCCAAAAGAATGTGCAGTGCTGGGGCTTGACCTGCTCACCTTCTGATCAGTCATCTAGGGCCATAACTCTTGAGCCACACCCCCTTTACAGTTTTAAAGCCACTTTGAGTGGCACTCTTAGTCTTTGCAATATATCACATGATAAATGAATTTGTGAGTCTTTATTGTACTGTAATACGTTAGAAAACAAGATCTATGCGTCAGCCTCCTAACTGTCTTTTCCAGTACAAAGCAAGTGTGCCCTTTATTAGTACTTGTCGCAGTTCCCATTTTTGACCACTAGATGTAACAATTACTCCACAAAAAATAAGTGGGACAGCTCGCATGCTTCCTCGTGATTGCAAACCATCTACAAATGCAAACAAATAAACGGACCATCAGATTATATTTGTCAACTAGTGAATAAAATTATGCAATTAGAACTTAAATTAAGTTTAAAATGGATAGGATAAAGGGGACTTTATAAAGCTGGTGTGTTAAACTGATTTAAATGCTTCCTCCCCACCTGCCCCAGGGGTGCCGCTAGAGATACTGTACCCATAATATACTAGACACCAAAACTTTGACCATGGCCACACTTTTCACCTGCCATAGCATTTTTAGGGCCCCCCAGTCATTCAACGGCCTAGGAATGACTACTTTACTACACCCTGCATGTTCATATGGTTGAGCCATCAGTGCTGCAGGATTTACATGGAATTTTATCTATTGATTTATTTATTTACAAACACATAATACCCCTTTTTTGACTGCTGTGATACCATATAACTATAGAGGAACATCGTAGCAGGAGTTTAAAAATGAAAACAATGTCTCTGAGGCCATCTGGTGGCTGCCTCCAGGAGAACGTGTAACCCCACCCACTCCCAAATTATTGAGTAGGACAAGAGCTAAATGTACAGTACATAGAAAATCTCCATAGGTTATAATTCAAATGGGAATAGAAAATCTCCATTATTATAGGTATATTTGGTGTTTACATTCATATAAGCATGGTCTCCTAGTATTTGTATTTATTATTAATGTGTTTTTATAAGAGTTATTTGATAATAATTAAAAAGGCATAGCTGACAAGGTGATAGTTTTGGACATGACTTACAAATGAGCCTAAAGAACCTACAAGCACTTTCCAACGCAGACTTGAAGCTTTGAACCAATTCCGTATCAAGCAATATCTTGTTCTGCTGTAAACTGGTTTAGCAGTCTCTCAGCATGAAGTCTTTTTTTCCGGGTTGTCCAGTCTGATGCTCACTTTTAAGCTAAGCTAAATCACTGTGGTGATATTGTAACTAGCAATCAATTCTGAGTGAATAAAATGGATGGCATAAAACAAAGCACTTAACACTAGCAAAATTTTATAATAAATATCTTTAAAAAATGACTGAATGACCATGGAGAACTATTCATGTAGTGGTTCATGTAGCCAGGTTAAAAAGTTTGCTACCTTTTAAATGTAACTTCTTAAAAGTTGTAACTTCTTGCAGGTGTCAAAGCTAAGCGTGTTTCTTATTCTTGTTGAAGGTAAAGGTTGACATCTTTTAACCGGTGTATTTCCAGTTATATATTAAAATAAAAATTAACACTAGTTTGTACTATTATAGCTAAAATGGTTTTGCAGACAATGGAAAATCTACAATTTAGCACTTTATATATTAATTTTAGCACTTTGTGATGGCATTTATTGCATGACCAATAGTATGGCAACTTTGGCTTCAATTTGAACTTATGCAAACTCAATAAAAAAGCGTTAAAAAACTGTATAATTGAAATAATTAGCGTGTTGTTCACTCATATACAGTAAAATAATGTTATTTCATTAACATTATTATTTAATTTTATTATATATAATATTATTACACTGTATCCTCTGCTCTAAGACATCCATAACCCCTATTTTAAACCTATCTAGAAACAATTTAGAAACAATGAATTTAATATCAGTTGTCATTAAAAAATAAAACATGACAAATATAGGAATTCATAGCTGTTCCCTTGTCAAATCCTCAAAGTTACTGAGGACATGTACAGAGCACAAATCAAATTAAAATTAAAATTTTATTAGTCACATACACAACCATACTCAATGAAATGCTTATTGTGACCTAAAATAGAAAGATTTCACTGCAATGAAAAAAGACACTGCACTAGACAGTCCAGTTAAAATAAAAACAGAATTTTACAATAAAAATAAAATAAAACGAAAGTTACAAAATACAATATAATTAAAATAGAAATATATAATTTACACAGGATTAAAACTGACTACAACTGAGAGAACAGTCCATTGTTGGGGTGGCTGAGGTCCTTTACTATCCTCTTGGCCACCACAGTGGTTCAGCACCACTTAATGTAGCTATAGTGCAGTTTAGGAAGCTCAGTGCGGCTGATTGCACCACCCTATGTAGAGATCATCTGTCCTGCATGGTGCTGTTCCCAAACCAAGTTGTGATGTGATCAGGATGCTCTCTATGGTTCAGGAGTAAATGTTCTTCAGCACTTTGAAATGCAGTCTAAAGTCTTTCAAGTGTCTGGGGTGGTAAAGACACTGCTAGGCCGTCTTGATGTAACGGGACCATGAAAGGTCCTGAGTGATGTGAACACAGGTACTAGAAGCTGTCTACTCTCTCCAATGGATTCTTGTGGATGACATGGACCTGGTTGTTCCTCTCCTGCTTTGTGCTGAAGTCCACTATTAACTCCTTTGTTTTGCCGATGTTCATGAGAAGCTTGTTCCTCTGACACCAGTTTTCAAGGGTTTAAATCTCCTCCAGGTACGTCTTATCATTGTTGTCAGTAATCAGGCTCACCACAACAGTTTTGTCAGCAAACTTGGTGATGGTTGTGGAGTTAATAGTGGCCACGCAGTCATATATGTACAGCGAGTACAGTAGGGGGCTCTGGACACAACTCTGGGGGACTTCAGTGCTGAGAATGAGGAAGGCTGAGACATGTCTACCCAAAAGTACTGCCTATGTCTGCCAGTAAAGATGTTGCAGATGACACAGAGGTGGGCTGAGTCCAGGTCATCTAGTTGGTAGTGAGTGTGGAGGGAATGAGAGGATTAAAAGCCAAACTATTGTCAACAAACAGTGTCCAGGTAACTTAGTGTTGTGTGTATAAGATGTGAGATGGTATCATCGGTTAATCGGTTTGGACGGTATGCAAACTGTAATGGGTCCAGTGAATCAGGAAGTGAGGAGATGATGAAGTGCTTTGAGCTTTCAGATTCTTTGGGGTAGGAGAGCCATCTGCTGGCCAGTTCATGATCTTTCTTTACTGGCATTAACTTATAAATGAAATAATAAAAACTAAAAGTAAATAATTTAGCATGAAGGGGACACTGTATAGTGCATTTAGAAGGAAATAGAATCAAGTGTGTTACCATTTATTCATTTCTCCAGGCACAACTACACCACTGCCTACTTAATTACATAGTTGGGTCATTGAAAATGCAAGGAGGAAGAAAGGCATTGGTAAGATCCTTAGCTCAGAAAGGGAAACCTGTTTACAGGATAATTACAGCCTGGACATGACAATTTGGTCACTCAACAAATGGAAAAGATTATTTGTTCTCAACAGTGTTCATTACCCTGACTGACAACACACCATGGTAAAGCATGATTGCATCACGATGGGAGTTTCCTTGCCCTCTTTGCTGCTTAACTGACTAATGCCTTCCTTACCCATTTAGAAAGGGTCTTGTGTGACATGTTTTTATTTTATTTTATTTTATTTTATTTTATTTTCAATAAAGGATTTTTAATGTTCCCACAGGTAATAACATACATTTTTGTCAGCATTCTCTGACAAGTGGTTTTATATTGTGAGCATATGTCTTATTGCAAACCAGTAAATTATGTAACATCTTAAGGTGGATGCTTGCAAATATATTTTAAGCATTTCATAACAATTCGAGTGAATGCCTATGTCACCTCAGGTTTTTTGTAAATAATTTTGCAAAAATATCACTGTAAGAAAAACATTTTGGCAAAAATACTTCAGTAACATTAAAAAGAAACTGGAAATGGTTTTTTTTTAAAACATGAGTAATACAAAACCAAAATCAAAATACAAAAATCTCAAAATGTTCTCAAATTGACAGTTTTTGCTATGTCCATTTTTTTAGTTGAATAATGAATAAACACCAAATAAGGTTAATAATAAGAATTAAAAATAAAGTTTAAATGCTAAATAAAAAGAATACTGTTAAATTGAGGTTCTTATTTAAATAATTAAATATTCACTCACTCAGTTATTCATCCTCTATAACGCTTATTCTGTTCAGGATGATTGGAAGCCTGGACCCTATCCCGGAGACTTGGAGCACAAGGTAGGGTACTTCCTGGATGTGGTGCCAATCCATCGCAACGCACAAGCCTGCACACACTCACAAACTCACTCACACACTATTCGGTGGTTTTCCTCTGGGTAGTCCAGTTTCTACTCAAAGTCTAAAGACATGGGGTCTGACCCTAGAAGTACCCCTGTACAATAGTCTACATATCAGTCTACATTTGTTACAACACATATTACTCATAAGGGCACACTTTCACTTTCTCCCTCATGAACACATTTTCAAATTCCAATTGTTTTAAGCAGCTGAGAAAAAAAGAGTAGACACATGACATGTTTGGATGCTGATTCTGCAAAGAGGGAACCATATTTGGAAAGGCAGAGAGAATATATATTCAAAATGTATGGCACAGAGAAATATTACATTGTTTAATGTCAATTGACATTAGGACATGTACTTTTTGAGTTATAGGACACAGATATGTTTGTAACATAGTTGGCACAACACATCGTTCAAATAATAAAATCAATTTTCAAAAATATCATTTTATTTAGTATATAGACATTTAAAATAAATAACTAAATAAATAATATGGTGAAGAAACGAAAGTAACTGTTCAATCATATTGGGAAAACAAAGAAAAGAATAGCACAAGCTCAGATCACAAGGAAAAGTTAAAACAGTGGCAAAGATGAGTGAAAAAGAAAAAGAAGCAAAATAGGCTTATAGGATAAAAGTACAACAGAGAACTTTCTGGTAAAGTGTCATTGGTTGTCAATATTTCGTCTTTCACAGTTTTTATTTTATTTTATAATAAATAAATAACTAAGAATAGTGCTTCTAAAATCTTTTAAAGCATAATGTACATCTACACATGTTGGACCTTTGATGGTCAAAATGACCTGGATGGTAGTTTTATAAGAAAAATATGAATGTCCGTAATGGCAGTGATATTTGTGTGTGATCTGCAGTCATATCTGTGATTGCCGCTGTGTTTTTTTATTCAGGTTTTTATTTCATCCTTGCTTGTTCACCACCTGATTTTACCAGTTTAATACATAAACCGATAATTGTGCTTCGGTTTATGGCTCGGAATTGGGCTCTTGAACCTTCCATATTAGAAACAAATAATGTATTTTACACAGTTGTGTTGGTTGCTTTATTGAAGTTATAAGGAATCAACCACTATGAACTAATATCTAAATAATATTTAATAATCTTAAAATACTATTTAAATATAATAGTCATACTGTACAGCAGCAAACAGTTTAGTAGTAATATACTGCTACAAATATGGAGTTATATAAAATGATTTATACACATGTATAATTAATACAAAGCTACTTGGGCACAGTGTGTTTAAAATGATTTTACTGGTCCAATCTGTGCATTTTTCACTGAGAATTGGGAGGTGAATGGGAATTTAGAGCTGTATATAAACATGAGGCATAGGGTAGCCCTGGGTTATTGCTTTCACACTTGAAATAAACTCAAGTAAAATATCAAGTCAAAATTCTCTATTACTTTTTGTACATTACATTTAGACTTAACGATAATTTGATGTATGCCACAGTTATCATGCTATCAGCATGTTGTTCAATGACTACAATTTTACTTTGAATAGAAAAACTACTACAATATTAAAGATGTTGTTTTGTGTCTATTTACTGTGCATAAAGATATATAAATATAACACTAAAGCAATATCACAGTAGATCCTAATTCGACTCCATATACACTGCTGATGCATCACTATCATTATCAACTTTCTTTTAATTTTTGAGCGTAATTGGTCAAATCATAATGTGGCTGACTGGTCTACATATTGGTTTAATAATCAGATCTTTTTATGTTTTCATCATATTCTTGTGGATTTCATCTGGCTTCTTTTCCTCCCACTTTATGAAAAAAATCAGGATTAATTAATTTGCTCTTTGCTATTTGCGTGCTCCCTTACATTGTAGGTATACTTGCTTGGGTGGACCATCCAGTGTTTTTTTTGCCTCAGGATCGCATCTCTGCATCCCTGTAATCTTTTCCAGAGTGTACAATACAATACAATGCAATGCAATGCAATGCAATGCAATGCAATGCAATGCAATTCAATACAAAACAATACAAGTAACGTGTACTTTCATACAACGGGTGAAATTAGAAGTCTCTTTCTGTTAGAAACTTCACACAAACTCCAAATGAGATTAAGATTCAATTATTTATCACAGGTTTCAATTATTTATCACAGATTTATTTATTAAGGTACTTACACCACAGTGAAATTAGTTTTTTGAAAATCCAAGCTAAAAATTTGGGGTCAGAGCGCAGGGTCAGCCAGGATACCTGAAGCATTTAGAGTTAAGGGCCTTGCTCAAGGGCTCAGAACTGGCAACTTGGCAGTGAAGGGGTCTGAACCCCTGACCTTCCAATCAAAAACCAGGTAACCTATAGATAACTGTTTGAGCCACCACTTCCTTATTAAGATATTACCGATATCGATAAGCAAGAATGAAGCAGAAGTAATAATGGGAAGGCTAAAGTAGCAGGTCTGATAAGGTTAGTGCTAATAAAAACCTAAGCTGTCAGTTAAAACTAATACTGAATTTGATTACATAAGTCCATTACTCACACTATGCATAAACCAAATAATAATATCATTATTAGTTTTTTTTATTTAGTTTTATTAGACATATTTAGTTTTAAACATTCACATGTCAAACTTAAAAAGTATATTGACCATTTGTCAAAATTGAATTGAAGTATGTGTAATTTTACATATGTACTAATTCAAGGATTATTTTATCAAATCATGAAGAGGCACGTAAAACAAGTTTCACAATCCCCCCATACCCCCCCCCCCACCACCCTCTATCTGTGGGATGGCAGTAGAAGCAAGAGATAGCATTCGAGATAGGTATCAAAAACCTAATTAGATATTTCTAGTTTAAGCATAAAAAAAAGAAATACGTACTTACAACTCATATTAATATGATTTAGTTATAGTCAACAAGGCATACACGATCAACAGTTATACTTCTTCTTCTCCTTCTTATTGTTGTCGTTAGTGAACATAGACCATGCGCGTCGTGGTCGTATGTATAGTATAGTATATTACTTATAGTATTATACACGGTGAAATTGTTAAACTTTTTAGAATTTGCTCTGTGTGTGTGTGGCAACAAAATTTGATACTGAAATAGAAAAAATCCCTCTTACCTTAGTAATCCACTTGAGGGCGTAAGTCCGCTATTGACCCTGTTAATTAACTCGTGCTAGAAATCACACAGGAGTTTATGTGCACAAAGGCGACAGTTTTAAAAGGTTTAACCACTGGCCCGCGTCCTGAGATAAACACGTGCTGTGCATAGTGCCGCTATTTTATGTTTGAGTACTGTGTTGTATACTTTTCAGACATATGCGTTTAAATGTTTACCATTTCTGTTGTAGTTTATTAAAAGAAGTAAATTCGATGTTATTGTGGTAACGAACCTTCCTGCCTGGTCTCTCAGTTACATTCACCTCTTCAACCTGGCAGTCAGTAACCAGAGGGTGTTGATGACTTCCAGAATGTTATGTTTTAACGACTTCTATCTTCTTTGTACTGTAAACTCCATTCCACTTCCATTCCGCTGCCCGTGATGGTTAATGAGACTGCACTTCAGACAGTAAATAAGATGCACATGGTACATAAACAGCCAAGTAAAGTTGCAAAATAGTTTTAACACTGTTTAAGTAAGGAAAAGAAAAAAGATCAGAAGAAAAACTAAAAGATAAGAAAAGTGAAATAACAAGAAAAATAGAAAAGGTTTAGAAATAGAAAGATTTAGCAGCGGTTGCGTTGTCACTGCATGTTCAACAGTGAAATCATCAACTCATAATGACTACCATCCCATAATAATAACATATTCACGTTTGTTCATATTATTTTGACCAATCAAGATCGCGTTTTCTAAACTTCTTTCGACATTCTAAATATAATCTATGATTTGTTTTTCAACTTGTGTACATTTGTCTCAGATACAATGTATCACTTTTTTGTAGTACAACTGTATTTTTAAAATTGTACACAGTTAGAGGTGGCAACCCTTTTGATATGTGACCTAGAAAAAAATAAAATAAATAAACATTGCTAATGACACATTTAGTCAAATATTATGAGGTGCTTTTTTTCTTAAATTGCTCTGATAAATAGTGACAAACGTATTACACTCATCATACAAGAAGTTGGATTATTTAATTTATTTATTTGTTTATTTTTAAATTAACAAAAAAATGTATGGTAAAAAGGCATGAGAGTACATAAATTACTATCATGTTAATCTATAACTAGGAGCTATCCATGTGCGCTTTTGGTTAAAGATATGTTTCTATTTTGTTATCGATTATTGTAAGATTGTTAAATTTTAATAAATTATTGAGTGATGGCAATAGACTGCATGGAAAACACCTAACAGGATAATGAGCGAAAATTAAATAAAATGCGCAAAAAGATGAGCTCATGCTGAAGTGTGATGAAAAACAAAGTATGAAAATACAAACATACGAAATTAAAAGAAAAAAACTCGAAATGGGTTCTGAAACTTCGGCCAAGAACAATATCTAAAATTAGCGTGAGAAATATATATTTTACCCTCGATGAAAGGGAGAAAGCTCATCTAGTTGGCTACACACAAAAACTTACTGAGTGTTTTTATAAAATTTCCACATCCTTTGCCCGGTCCATAATGAAAGGCTGAGGCCGAATTTCATAAATTACGATTTTCAGCTTGGAACAGTGAATATGACAATTGCGATGTAAATGATCACTACTAAAGAGTAATGTGCACTTTGTTTATTTGAAGAGTTTGCTTCTGGATTCAAATTAATGAGGTCTATAAGCCTAAAATAACAGTTGATTACCTAAACAATTCACTATAAAATTTAATAAATAAAAGCACCAAAATAATGAAATAAAGTTTTACAGATATGCGGTGATAATAAACACCATATTCATAACTCTTTTCATAACTCGGGTTCTGCGCGTAGACCTCACAGTTGGGTAGGCCTATTTGGAGGCAAACAAGTCTCAGCCTATGAAACTGATAAAAAAGAGAAATCTGCTCTAAACTAATAACGTGAAGATAAGAATGAATGTTGCGCTAATGTTACAAGCCTTAACCTTTATCTTCATTATTTTACATGTGAACCCGAACCGTCTATGCGACAAGGCCTCTACATCAGTACCAAAAGTACCACAAGTCTCCATATATAGTAGAAATGGACACTTGTAACAAAATGTAGCATTATTTACTAAACATTGACTTCATGACATCC
Organism: Clarias laeviceps; assembly: GCA_030014305.1. NCBI lineage: Eukaryota > Metazoa > Chordata > Actinopteri > Siluriformes > Clariidae > Clarias > Clarias laeviceps. The sequence continues at coordinate 22,404,364 of JAQMYJ010000039.1, forward strand.
ATTTCTTTGTAAACACGCACGGAGAGTCGTCTGTCCCACTCATCATGAGCTGGTGTTCATACTCGTGTTCCGCATGTAATGGCACTTACGTAATGGCACTATCTTTGTGCTGTATCTTCTTGGTACATCATGGCCTTCATGGGTCCCCACATGTAAAAATCAAGTAGATTTAGGTCTGAGGATCTAATAAAAATAATATAAACTAAGTGTAATATTTTTAGAAGACATTTTTGCTAAAATGTTAATTTCCCCTCTAGAGGCTTTTGGAACACACCCTGTAGAATCACCATGCTTTATTAACATATTGGCAATTTAGTACAGAGAAAGTGAAGCCTATTTAAGAGATTTCCCTTTCCCAAACCAAGGGCTATAATTCAATATTGTATTGCTTACAAATATTCCAGGTTCATGTTAATGATGCTATACATCAATTATTTAAAAAAAGTCTAAGACTTTAGCTTGGTAGCAGATACTCCGACTACAATGTACGCAAGAAAAAAACAGGACTCCTGTGACAATGGGAGAGAATGATTCTTTAGAACCAATGTAGCACAAATGTGCAGGGCTGTTTGGTTCTCTGTTGGGTTTCTGGTGTATTTTGTGGTCGCTTCCCTGTAGATAGCATTATATACGCATGTTGGATTGCTTTTAGATGAGTGCTTGTTAGCCTCCTAAGCAAAGAGTTTTTTTAACATCTTGTGAAGAACATTTAACAGCCTCTCCTCCCCTTTACAAAAGCCCCAACTATCACTGGCATCGAAGTCGCTGTTAAAAAGCGAAATAAATTCCTGCAAAAAGGAATACGGCTTGAAGCCAAGTGAACACATGAAAAAGGTTATAAGTACATTCTTAGCTAATAAAATTAAATGAAGTTACAGTCATTACTAAATGAACGAAATAATAATAATTATTATATTATATTATGTGCATAATATAAATACTCGGCTATAATTTTTATGTAAATCTTTGTGTTATAGACATACTCCAGTCTTGAAAGGAAGCAGCATTGTATTTTAATATTTGAATTTACCACAACTCATTCATCTCATCAGATAAAATAAGGCTTTTTTTCCCGATGATCTCTTGGTCTGTCATTTCTAGGCTCGTCATGATTTCACTGATTGGACGCAGAATTAACCTTATTAGTTACCATTAAAGCAAGAGGAAGAACACATTGAAAAGTTACATAATAAACTCCTGAAAAAGATCTTTGTCGAGAACGATCTTGTCGAAAGACAATGCCAAATAGCGAAGTCTTTAAGTTTTAATCTTGTGGCGTTTCTGCGTCGTGAATAAAACGAGAAATGCACCTTTAAACAAATTAATGCCAAGAAGGTGTAAGATTCTAACTCTAATGGCCTACTGAGCAAGCACAACCAAGGGGGAAACTTCAAAACATGAATTAAACGAATGATCAGAATTTGAAGTGCTGTACATTGCACATAATTAATCATACAATTAACCAGTTGCGCAAAAATGACCAGGAATCACTTCTGGTGATTCTGGTCGTTTTTGGACATGAACGAGCAAAATACTGATTCCAAAAAGTGAATTCAGTAACAGATTGTGGCCTTCTCCTTGAGCACACAGACTCTAGGGATAACCCAAGATTTTATGTAAAAATTATTTTAATCCTAAATAATATATAGAAGCAATTATATGAAAAAACGTATTATATCAAAAGACATTTTTGATGTCTACAATGGCTTCATTTGAATGATACGTTAAGCGTTGAATGAGCAGTCAGTGATGGCATGTTGAAGTATTGAAGTATGACCT
>JAQMYJ010000039.1:22406257-22421099 GCA_030014305.1 Clarias laeviceps
TATATACACATACACACCGTGGAGAGGCACATAATATAATAACCTATGATTAGCCGGGGTACACAAACCTATCTGAGAAAACCCGTATGATAAGAAAAATTTGAAAATTGTACCATAAGTTCACACTTTCTTTGATGAGTCTAGCTCTGAAATCCTATAAGTGTACTATTTTGAATCATTTTCGACAGATGCACAGGCGAAAACATATTTTATAAATAGAAATGATCATTTTTTTGGACAATAATAATCAAGTCTGAATTACATTAACGACGAGAATACCACCAAACTCGACAGAAAGGTATGCGTTCTGAAAGAGGGCCTATAGGACCAACTATGGAAGCATTGTATGAAAAACAAAACCATTCAAACACATACCGTTCTCAATAAATGCACATTAGCTTTTATTGTAAAGGGTATATGAAACTATGATGGGATTGGGCTTATATTTTATTACTTGATCGCAAAGTTTTACATGCAGTCGCTTTCCAAAAAGAAACAAAAATACAAATAAAAATAAGCTAAGCTTAATAATCGCTGTGCTGGTAATAAAACACTTCATATGACGGCACCCCATCAAAGGAAACTTACTATGGCCTTTAAAAAGAAAACATGTAAACAAATGGGGTATACGACCGAGAAATCACGGATGTGTCGAAATCTGAAGGAATAACGACGTCGAAAACAAGAATTAAGACCTTGTAGTTCCGTGGCTTTGAGCATAACGTTAGTCTACATTCTAGAAAAAATACCTCATCAAGGACCCTCTTATTGGCTTTGAGTGTAGACCATCCAAAACATCATCCACAACTTACTCCCTCTGTCCAATACCTTCCCTGTCTGTGTTTTTGCTCCAAAAGTCTGCAGTCGACAAGCGTCCTGCTTCTAGCTTTTTTGTGTTTTAAGAGCCCAGATCTACCAGGTTGGAGGCCATAGGGTTCAGTATGGAGTCATGCAGGCCGTGGTGGTGATGTTGGTGGTGCAGTGCGTCCGCGCTTGGTACAGTCACGGCGCTTGGCACTGGTATCGCGCTGGGCGCCGGCGGAGCAGCCAGGCCGTGTAGAGGCTGGAGGCCGGAGGCGGAAGTGAGCAACAGCGCTGGGCTCGACGACGTGTGATCTGGAGTTCCGATTGGGGTTTTGTCCTCGTCCGAACTGCCCATCATCGCTTTGTTTCCGTTCATGGACGACGTGAGTGCGTTGTGACTGTTCGTGTTGGAGTTCTCGTTGTTTTCCCTGAACAAAAACAAGCGGGAGAAAAAAAAAACAGGTGAGGCGTTAGAAGAACAACAAACTTTAACTGTGTGCACGCCTAGAGTCAGAAAACTTTTCAGAAAACTTCTATACATAAAGGAGATAATAATAATAATAATAATAATAATAATAATAATGCACTGCTTTTCAGGGAAAATATTTCAGTCATTTTCTGTTCATAGACCTGACAAGTCATGACGAATACATCGGTTCAATCCGAATAAAAGAATAGACTACAAAGTAAGTAAACACATATAAACGGCGCATACAGCATAAGTAAAAAATCAATAAAATAATGTGTAAATGCTAAAAAAAAAAAAAAAAGGTCACAACTAATCGACAACTGAGATAGCAGTTCAAACCTTAATCTTGATTGATATTTAAATAAACTTTTATTTGTTTATTTATTTATATCGGGGATTATGTTAATTATTAAAACCTTACCTACTGCATTCTTAGCTATTTTAAAAACACTTGACTGGTAAATATGACATCACCTGAGAGATGAGGCCTGCACATGTCGCTTCAAGGACATTCTTGAATTACACAATTCTCACTCACTGTTATCTTGTATTATCAATGTGTGTGTGTGTGTGTGCGTGTGTGTGTAAACGAGGCCAATAAATACATCTAAATTATTGTGACCAGATTTATTATCTGCGGTTATATTTTCACTATCTCATGTGCGGCTGAAATAAGGTATGATGCATTTACATGCACCCGACAGCAAAACCCTAATAAGCGTTTCTATTTTAGGATTATCTTCCTAAAAATAAAATAAAGATATATAACTAATACTATTTTACAAGTCTCTTTTAATAATAATAATAATAATAATAATAACTACCACATCTGAAATGGCAGAGGTTTGTCAAATAAACAACTTTTTGACAAAACCTCGCAGTAATTATATTCCTAGAAGTGGCTAAAACAATCATCAAAATATGACGTATATATATCCCACCTTCTTTTTAAAAACACTCCAAAGAATGAATGCGTTTATCTTCTTTAATAAATTTGGAAACCAATCATGTTCTGATGTAGGTTAGTGAAAACCGAAATTAGTAAATTTATGGGGAAATCGTTCAGAGATCTACCCGCTTTCAACGCCTGGAAGTCTTGAACAAGTTTTTTAGCGGTAACATTATCCACACTGTCATTAAAATGAGTAACTATGTACTTTCTTGTACCTTTCTTTGGCCTCCGCGGCGCGGTCGCGTTGCCTCCTGTTTTTAAACCAGTTGCTGACCTGAGTCGTGGTCAGACCGGTGGCTTCGGCCAGCTCGCGCTTTTCCCGCGGTGAAGGGTACGGGTTATGGGTGTACCATTCCCTCAGCACGCTGCGGCTCTTCTCCTTAAAGCAGTAGCTGGTCTCCTCGCCATCCCAGATGGACCGAGGCAGCGGGAACTTCCTACGCACTCGGTACTTGCCCACGGCTCCGAGCGGCCGTCCGCGAAGCTTCTCCGCCTCGATGTAGTGCGCCTTGAGCCACAGTTGCTGTAGTTTCGGGTGGTTATGCGGCGAGAACTGGTGGCTCTCGAGGATTTTATAGAGCTCTCTGAAGTTTCCCCGGTGAAAGGCAACAACGGCCTTGGCCTTGAGCACACTCTCGTTCTTGTGGAGATGTTCGCAGGCCGGCAGGGACCACAGAAAGCGGCCAAGCCGCTCAATGTTGCCGCCCTGCTGCAGAACTTCGCACACGCACGCCACTTGCTCTTGCGTAAAGCCGAAGGTCGGAAGCATAGACATGGTTCGTCGCTGAGAAATGCTTCGCCCGTGTTATCGATAAGGACAACGATTCACAAGCAGAAGACGCTGGAAGTCCATGAACGATACAATTTCTAATCGTCTTCGAATATCGATAAAAATCCTTCCCCGAACGAAGTGGGCCCGATAGTTCAGATCCAATCAAGCGAGAGTAACAGACCATATATCCATCTAAAAAACACGAGAGCAACTTTCCTCTCCTGAGTGAGTAGCACGCCGTCTTTTCTGTGCCGTTTCAGCATAGCGTTCTCCTGACTCCGAAGCTCGCTCGCTCGTTTTAATAATATTATTCTAAGCTGGCAAGAAAACCGATTGTGTGAACTCTGATTGGTTGGTTATCCGACCCAGGGACGGCGAGGATAAGACAATAGTTTTAGTCAAATTATTCGCCATGGTTACGCTGTCATTCAAAGTAACCCGATATGCTTTGAGGTGGCTCCCTGGACTGGCTGACTGATTATTCCCTTCATTTAAAACCCGCCCACCGATCGAAATAATAGCCTTGATTTTTTCAGGATATTAGATTTTTTTCAAGTCCACGGTTTGACGGACAGTTAGCGTAACCAAAGAGCGCTCGACACAGAAGGGGCGCTCCCAGAGCAGAGGAGAGGAAGGCGTAGTGAAAGTTCTGCACTTCCAGAGTACACAGCCTCATGCAAAGCTCACACTTTTACCTGTCTTTTTACTCACTTCGTCCTATATGAAACATGCATAGCATATAAAATGTACACGAGTAGGCTATGGGTACAGATTATGCGTACATGAATAAAACAAAATTTACATGTAAATTTCCCCAGCCAAAAAAACTTTAACAATGTTTTGATTAAACCAATAATTGTTTAGTCAACACTGATAGAAAGCATATCATAGATAAAAAGCATTAGATAGAAAGCATCGTTAAGTTATCGTTATGTTATTGATATTAAATATTATTGATTGTATTTAAAAATAATGCAGTAATAGGTATTTTTACAGCTTCCGAAACCCTGACAGGAATATAGGAGGCCTATAGGTGAATAGTGAGTGTAAATATGAGCAGTCTTAAAGCGCAGGTACTCAGCATGAATGAACTCAGCGCGTGTGCGGAAACGGCTCGCAGCTCAGAGGGCGCTTTAAAGATAGAAATAAAATCTCTGCGGTACAGCGTTTTACAGAGGACAGAGGGTCTGTTAGCCAGCATGCGGTCAGAGTGGACAGTGCACTCTGCGAGGGACGCCTTCTGCCGGTAAGACAAGCGTGCAGACTACTATTTATACAATTTTCCCAAAATGCTCAATTTGCCATTGATAATTTATGAGAATTGACTTTTTATTGTATAAAAACGGCGATAAAATATTAGGAAATGTTCCCGCTGTTGCAATAAGTTTTAGACAACTAGAGTTAAATGACTTTAATTGGGAATAAATGGCTTCAAAAATAATATGCATGTGTTAATGAACTTTTAATTGTAATTTTGATATCTCGTGAGATTTGTGTTGCTGTTTCCTAATCATGCGCAATCGTGATCGACTGTCACACCAGCCGAGTTATCTGTTTCCTTCACACACGCAGACTATCACAGTTCCTCGCTCGCGCAAAAGGCACATAAAAGCCCCTCGCCGGTGATGCTCTCTGATCTCGAGTTAACGATATGGTTTCGAGACCACAAGAAAGTTGGGCGCACACATGTCATATGAAATTATAAAATCGCTGACGCCTCTAGGAGAAATGTCAGATTGATATGTGCAGGATCAAAAGATGTGCCAATTTGGTTTGATTTTGCTGCGTGCACTGGAGACATGTGTGATGTGAGCGCAGGAGAGACAACTTTAACATCAGTGCCTTCATTTACTGAAAAACATGGAACACGTCTGTAAAACATACAAAATAAAGCATATAAGGATAATATAACTATAAGGTTACTTATACCTAAACAAAATGTTGTATCTATTAAATTTTAAAAACTATTATCCTTACTCTCTCTCTCTCTCTCTCTCTCTCTTTATATATATATATATATAAAATCATAAAATCGTAAAACACATTTTTATATGACATTTATTAGTATATATTTGGCACCGCCCTGTTACTGGCCAATAAAATGTTTATGCAAGCCAACAGGTGAAATACAGTAAATAATAATAATAATAATAATAATAATAATAATAATAATAATAATAATGTATTGCAAATTTACGGGCATACTGGATCTTTCCAGAGCACATAATACAATACAACACATGTCCATGAGCGCAAAATGAAAACGAATTTATATATATTATTTTGACAGTCGCTGTGTTTAATGAAAAGTTTTTTCCTACTAGCGTGTATAAACTCTGCTACTGTAAACACACCTTTCATGCAAACCTGTGATTAATATGACGGTGCGCTTAGCTATTTAATTTGTCTAACTAATGTGCTGTTTAACGATTAAAGTGAACGAAATGATTCTTTTCATGGGATAGTTAATATTAATCATACATTTTTATTAGCCCTGTTCCATTAAATCAACACGTGGTTAATCATTTCAATATTAAATCCTTGACAAGGCTTCCTAACGTTTGAGTATTGTAAGTAACACTGCATCCTTCAGGCAGACTAACCAACCTCAGCTGGAATTAACGAGCACATCTTCAGTACAAACTAAGCAATAGATTCCTGATGATCTATCGATTAAACTCCAAAGTAAACAGAGTGCACCGTCAATCGTGCATAACTGAGATGGACTGATTTTAAATGAGTATAGGCTAGAGGAGATTGATTGGGAAGTATCAACTCTTTACTCTAACTCGGACATTGTGTAGGCAGTGACATGGCCAATCAGGACTACTCGTCTCGTCTTGGCAGTGTTTGTAAACAGCTTGTTTCCACGGATCGTTGTGATCAGAGCGTCCCGAGAGCCGCGCGCCGCTGATTATTACAGCGTTGATGAATGGGGATCGCGTTTCGTCTAATAGCCGCCCCCCTGTTTTCACAACCTCCCCACACTCACCCAAGCACACACACAACGACCTTTGCTAATTGGACTGATTAGGGCAAGATGGGATTTTTAAAAACTCTTTGTCAGAGCGCGCAAGCGGCCCGTGCAGGATGCTGCTTTGCTTCGCTTGACAGCGAGGAAGCGGCTTGATGAGTTACATTCCTGCAGCAATGTCATGCTTCGTGGCGAGAACACGAATTAATCCCAGACGTTTGATGTCAGTATGAGTTTGAATGGAAAACCAACGCAAGACATCACTGCTGTAATCAATACAGATATGCGCATTAGGAAAGGATGATTGTTGGGGATCATAAGTTCAAAACACGAAAAAAAAAATCAGTGGAAACAGACCGGACACAAATTCAGGACAAGTCTTAATCAGTATTTAGGAAAGGTTCTCTTTGATCAATTCTGACAGATCTTTGATAAACATGCATTTTTAAGGACTGCATTGGTATCCAAGGCAGGTGTCCTGTCTGGATCAAATATTGGTTTTCTAGGTTTAGCAGGTTGCAAGCTCAAATTATTAATTCACTCGTCTGCTCAACAATGGACAATTGCATTATAATAGTAACCTAGGCTGTGCATTGTGGCATCGAACTACTGCCTACGTGGGACATGAGCACTTGATGTATGTTTGACCTTCGTTGTCCCAGGAGACGCCGGCTGCGCGTGATATCTGCGGGATCTGCTCAGTGTCCGCGCGACGGCTGGAGTAACCCAGTACAGCACCCTGTACAGCACAGAGTGAAACAGAGCAGAGTGGAACAGAGCGCAGAGTGAAAGCGACCTGGACGATATTTCCCGCCGAAAAACCATCGACCCTGTTCCCATCCGGCATCCAAAAGCCACTGGTTTCAGCAGTTTCCACCTAAACGCCGTTGCACGCTTCTCTGCGCCTGTTCACGCGCGCTGATATTCAACCGCAGACCGCAGATACACGCCTATTTATAAAATCAGTGTTTTGTCTGATATTTAAAATTACCCCGAATAGCAGGCAATTCATTATGATAAATCATGACAGCGTATTTTAAAAGTAAAGTTAACAGCTGGACTTGAAGGAAACTTAGATTAAAAGTAAGATAAACATTCTGCCACTGGTATATTACATACTATGTAGATCACAAAACTATGTAGAACATAATATTTTTGTTATACTTATGTATTTGTTTTTATATTAACAGACACATTTTAAAAGCACATATATTTACTGGTCATTGATCATAAGGATTTGTGTGTCACATATTAAATGGCTGCAATGTTGTAGATTCCACTGAATCTCGTTATAACACCTAATATGATGATGATAATCTAATGTAATATAGAGCATCTATTGTACTCTATAACCGCCTCAGATATGTGCGTTTTCTTGCATGTTTATTATGAAAATGTCATGTAAAACGGAATAAAATGAGCTCGTCGTTTCTTTGTTAACTATAAAGGAAGTGCTTTTAAATAGGCTACGTGTTAACATCTTGATTTGAGTATAGAAGACCATTGGAAGAGAAAAAAAGTGCTTAGACAATTTTATAAATCATCTTTTTTAATCTTGACCTCCTATAAATGCTGTGTCAAGGAGCTTGATGAAGAAGATGTTAATAAATAATTTTATGAAGTCTGATGAATACAGATTCAAAAGATGACTTGTTATCAAATAAGCTTAGTCAAGAGTATATTTTGAATATTGCCTGTCAATATTTATTTATGTGCAGTACCTGTCAGGTAAGTTAGTCCTTAATATTATCTTCTTAATTTTCATTTATATAACTTTTTTGATTTGTCACTTTATTTGCATGATTTTTCTTTTTGACACTGATGTAAAAATTTCTTTTAAATAAGTATTCATTCATGTTTCCTGAACTTTAGCCTTTTGTATCATCACTTGAAACAGGACATTCATAAAGTGTCACAAGCAGTAAGCTCACAGAAACAGTCAGTCCATAAGAAAAGCACAAAAGACAAAACAGCACACTGTCCACACTGTATACGAATGTCTAATTTATGCATAGGATGTATGCATAAATATACATGGAGCATCTTGGGTCATTGAAGTTCTTTATAGCCTAGACATGCTTTAAGATAATATTATGTTAAAAAAGATCACCATATGGCTAGTTACATGAAAATCCCTTTATACTGAGAAGAGGCTTCTATAGAGTCATTATTAGGCGAGCAAAATGCAAAGCTAGCCTAAGCAGACTTGTAATGTGCTGCATTAGTAATGCTATTTTCCTCCTTTTGGTAAAGTTTTGTCATTTTGGGCATGCACATGCACACAAGGTTTATACCTATAGCATATTATTAGATAATTTTGGTTTAATTCAGTCCTGTTCATGTGCATAAATTGCATATAAATGTATAAAAAGATGTATCATTCAGAAATTGTGTAATGAGTGCGGGTCAATAATATGTGGTAAAACTATTACTATTACAACTACTACACACAATAATAATATAAATTTTTTTTACGCCTTTCCTAAATCATTTGAAATCAACTAAATAAACTAAATCTAAAGTCCTATAATTCTAAAATAATAAAGTCTTCTAAAATTAATGTTATTTAAAAATATTTTCTATATTAATGACTCATCCCTATAATAGACATTAAAATAATTAAAGAATATTTTTACAAAAGTATCTTTTTTTTTTTTAGTAAAGATATTCTAATTTAATAGGCTTAAAAGTGGCTGTTCACACTCCAACTTAACTAAGAGTGAAGTGACTAGAGGCCATTTCACTATTCAAGCCTTTTTTCCCAGTTTGAACATAACAGGTTTATAAGAGCAGAAACACATGTTCGCATTACCTACCTTCAAAGTTTGTTCTTGTTTCACACTTCTCTTGGTCAGCACTAGTTTCCATCAACACTAAAGTGGCAGTGAGTGAGACAGGTTTGATGGTTGGTCTGCCACACACTGGAGACAAAACAGAATGGTGAAGCAGCTGCTGAGATTATTTCAGGCATCTGGGCTTTTAGGCAAACATTAATGAACTGGGTATATTTTGGGCACTCTACTATTTTAGTTATTGCTATCTTTTTGCAAGTAGCCATAGATTATAATATAGTTTGACCTAGTTTTATTCAATAGTTTTTCTAAATTGTGTATGATTTGTGTCACACATAATACGCTATCTGTCTCTGCAAATCTGCAAATATTAAATGCTCAACATTTTTTCTACATATAAATGATGATGCTTAAGGATGAAGACATGTATATATGGTGCTTGCATGCATTAATGCATGAGAGAGTCTGAGAGTGCAAGAATCTTTACAGAGAGACAGAGAGAGAGAGGGAGAGAGAGAGAGAGAGAGAGAGAAAGATGGATAGACAGAGAGGGAGAGAGAAAGAGAGAGGAAGGATTATTGAAATGCTTATACATTGCATTTATACCCCAGACCCAGGCTACCCACAATTTCCTACTCTACATTCATGTCATAATTACTACTATATCTGCTCTAATGTTCATAAATCTTCTTGAGCATAATAAAGCAGTTTATTACTGGCTGGCCTCTATGCTAAAAATCTTTTGAGTGTCAATTGGCTACAATTTTAGGAATTTATTTTATGTATTATTTTTGTATATAGGTTGAGTTTTCTATATTTTCAATGATCTGTAAATACTGTTTAGATTATAACTCCTATCCATCTGTTAACACTCATTAATTATACAGCAATGCAGTTACACGATAGTTATTGTATGCATCATAGACAACTTATTGAACATAACAATTTGGCTTCTTGTGTTAAAATTATATGTATTTTCTATATATTTTATTATTAATTAGAATAGCAATATGATATTTTACATTATGGCTGACTCTCCATTGCCTAAGAACAGAAAAATACAAACATATAGGCAAACTCAACAAACATATATATATATATATATATATATATATATATATATATATATAAAACCTAATTTTAATTTCCACAGTTGTTAATATGTATATGTATTATGTATTACAACACAGTATAATAAATGCATTGATAGCAAATTATATTAGCTGACTAAGTATCTGTGACATGAACAGCAGAGCATCACTTTACCGCACATAGCATGCGCTAAGCTCTGTGCTAAAACAAAAGGATCATCTACAGGGTAGACAGATCTCTACATGAAAAACCACATCTGGTGTGGTGTGCATGTGTGTAGCAGTGTGTGGGGGGCAGCAGGAACAGTAGTGAAGACAGTGGAGCCTGCCTTAGCACTCAGGCATTAAAGAGGACTTTACACCAGTAGGTCAGAGCAGATAAAAGGCCAGGAGGCTCCAAGAGGGCGCCCCAATCTAAATTTGTGCCTCAGCACGTGCTGCAGCTGGCCAGGCAGACACTAAGCAGCAGCATGGGGTTAAACATTACCCATAATCAGCACTGTAGCTGAAATGAGGGCTTAACCTTACATTACTAAAGTACACATGATGACAACTTAGCCTGCAAATTCTTCTGGAATTAATTAAAAGAGGCTTCAACCTATATTATATATTAGGAAAATAGCTACAACAAATGACAAGTAACAGCAACTGTTAGCATTTTTTTCCCCTAATGGAACATTCCACATCTGTTTGGCCGAACTGTCAGGGTACAGTGGACATGTTTGATGAAGTAGATTGTATTACTAGCAATAAAGGCACTGTAAATAGTGAGCAATCTCTAAACTCCCAAAGCAAAAGTAGTACTGTCCTCCAAGGGAGCAGGAGACCTGATGGTGAATTATTTATAGCTCCAGCGATCCAATATCAATGAGAAACATCTATACGAAAGGACAGAGAGTGTGTGTTTGGATATTTATTATTGCATAGAACACTTTGGGCTTCCTGCAGTTCAGTGCATGACATTTACCTGAGGGAGCACAGAACAGAGGTCAAGCCTGGGTCTGCCGACCAGCTATGGCCCATGCTGTGGAGGGACATGATTCCACGGCCATATTTAAATCAAGTACAGTAATAAAATATCAATAAAAGCCAATGGCCAGGGGCCTTATGGTAACGTTGACTAGACAATGGCATGTACAGCTGTTTTAAGTCTAAAGGTGTCTTTGAAAACAACTTGGCCTAGTCTGAGCTCTAACTGAAACAGTTGAACTTGATCCTGATTATCACCAGTAGTGGTAATTATTATCAAAGCAAAACAGAAATCTTACAAGTATTAAAAACATCAGTATTATTAAGATATCCCAGACACAATACAGTATTAAATGGATATCATTATTTGATATCATTATGCCTGTTTCATGAAGGGAAGTCAAATGGCGGATTTAACAAACAAATGGCTACAAACAAGCCATAGAAATAGATCCGACAAGGAGCTATTCACACTAATGGCAACTAAAGCCAGGATATTCCTCAACCTTCTCCTCAGTTAAACACATGGGCAAAATTAGTGAGGACTACTTTTCTGTGGAGCAACCGTTAATGAGTGGTTACTTATGTATCAGTGGAAGGTTAGTGAGGTCCTGCATCAGATAAAATGTGTGACTTTTATATTAACAAGTCATTCTTGAGAAATTAAAACCATGCGGACAGAGAGTAGGCAGCACATAAAACACGTCAAGTGCTAGAAGTGCTACTTTGATGTTTCATGAATGAACCCTCCATCACATGCTAGCAGCACTTCATATTGTTCCTTCTCTCCAATTCCAGTCTAAAGTTTGCTCCATGTTGAGTATGAAATATAAATCAAAACACACACATTGAATTTGTATGTCTTTTCCATCAGTGCTTCTTTTGTTCTTTTAGTTTAGCAGAAACATATAATAATCTAGCACAAACATTCTGACTTAAATTTACCTCAATTCTAGTAACATGAAAGAAGGGAGTATTTGTAACTGAAAGTCCTCTTCTACACTTCTTTTTTTGTGTGGCCATATGTCCTTCATGTCAGCTGAATTTCTACAGTTACAGTAAAGGTTAGTGTGAAAGATGGACAAGCTGCATAATAGGAGGCCATGGGGCTTTTTAAGCAGATCTCCCCATATAACATTACCATCAATAAATTCAAAGTATGCTATAGTGCTGACATAAATTAGGGGCCACATTTTCCTCTAACTGTTCCTCCAAAGGTGTCATTGTGCTGAGCCACATTAACCAGCTTCTCCACACTATGGAACTCCTGCAATTAGATTTCTCTTTCTCCAGGAATGCCTGCTTTCCTCGGGTCATTGATATCAATAGACTCTTAAACCTCATATTCCCCAATAGAGCAGCACAACATTGGAGCTCAGTAGATTAGTTAATTCTGTGAGCACTTGGGCAAGTGAAGTTCTGCTATGCTTGGGGAATTTTATGTCATCTAGTGTGTCACTTCCTCACTGGTCCTGTTTTGCAGACTCATAAAAGCATATTGTAGCTAATGGAAAACCAGTTTGGATTTGTAACTTTACTTTTATTATTATTATTATTATTATTATTATTATTATTATTATTATTAATGTTAGTAGTATGTATGTACATATGTATGTATGTATGTATGTATGTATTCTGGGTTTTAAAGACTTTTAAAAAGAGACTGTAGATAGATTGTACTGACTTCTTGGCTCAATTTTCAAAAGGTTCAAACTGCTGCCTTGCATATTTCATGAGAGGTAGAATTATCACTTAAAGTCCTTCTTGTGTATCTCAGCATATTTCCACTCTTTAAGTCCCATCCTGTCTGGTTTATAATTCAATAGTTTTGAGATACTTTGAGTGAGAAAGGAACACTTCAATAAGGAAAGTGTTACTGGGCAGATCTAAAAGGTAGGGTCAATGCTAATTTGATGTGACAAGGCCCTCAGACATTTTTCACCTTTTAGGATTTGCATCCTCTTTGTGCTCCATTTCTGAGATGCTGCATGTAATTTGTTGACTTTTCATAATTGATTTTTTTAACATGACTATATCCCACATAGAATTGCCCTGTATAATGCTTAATAATAATCAGGCAGGACAGAGTGAGAATTAGAATTAGGCCGCCACTACTAACTTATAAACACCCGTACTTCTTGCCTTCCTGTAAAGCATGGGTGGAGTGGAGAAGAGCCTGGTTCCTTGCCAGTTCTGAGAGCACAAGCCTTGCACCCTGGCTGACTCTGTAGGTATCCGGGCACTGGAAGATGAGGATGGCTGCAAGTGGGTGGGAAAATGAGGCAAGAGGAGGATCATAGACAAGGTCAGGCAGACAACAAAGGAATAGGAAATGACACATGATCTTCACTTGTGGCGGTTGCAACCAAAGTGGGCTTCCCCGTTGACTAATTGCTGAGCAGGAGCAAGCTGACTTTGATGAAGTATGATTGTCAACAGTTAAGCTTATTTTTTTTAAAGCACCGAATCAGATCAGTCCTTGACTGGTGACAATAGCTTGACTTTCAGTTGGCTAATTTGCAAATAAAGGAATTTTAGTGGTCATTCAGGATTGCTTTGCAATTGCAACACATCGTCATTAACAGCCTTATGTTAAAATAACAGCTACAATAAACATGAATAGTTTCCGTACAGTGTACAAATTATTATTTTACATAGTTAAAAATGATTTAAAAAAATCAATGTTAGAACATTTACTGGTGCATTTAATAAGCAAGATTATCTAATCTGTTTACCTTTTTACACAAAACAATATGAGAAAGAATGGGAGAAAAACAATGTGTCTAGTCTTGATCCTGGCTTGTAGGAGCATCGCACCAACCCAAATCTGAAGAGCTCAGAGCTGTTGTGACATCCATGAGATTGATGGGTAAAACAAAACCATCCTGTAATAAAAGAAAACTCTGAGAAACAAAAAGCAGGATTTTAAAATCTCCTGTCAATGCAGAAAAATTGATCCCTTTGGACGTCACCCAAAGTATGAGCATAAAGCACAAAAAAGAAAATGTCATGAAGGAATTAAGCAGGGAACGGTACTGCGTGAATGCTTGCTTTATGGGAGCTGGTCATCTGGAGAACGCACAAGGCTCTACAGAATTATGAAGCAGAGCAAGTATACTTTTCAGGACTGTAAAATTCAGCTCTGGAATCAATCTGGGATGATTTTGAGCCGCCCCATGCTATTTTACTGTCTCCCTGTTTCTGTTGTTTTATCAGTTAAAGAATGATACATTTTTGTGCCATACCTGCTCACGAGCACTTTAGCAGAAATGCAGTAATATTATATCTGTAATAAATTCTACAGAGGGTGTAACTCAGGGTGCATCCTTGGCCCCTCGCTCCAGCGTGCCAGATTCTTGATTGCTATCCTTTACTGAAATAGCAATGCTCATAGCATTATTAGAAGTTGATAGTGTTTCTATGAGAATTACATATTATTTACTTACCAAAACAATACCTATTGGCAAATGTAAAGCATGTTATAAATTCAGTATAAATGCACATACCATAGACAGTGAATCATGTTTTGATGTACATGGTTAAACAAGTACAATAGAAATGATGTGGAGCCAAAATCTAAATACCACAGTAACTGATTGCCGTAGCAGACGTCTCTTCTGCCCGAAGGTTTTTTATACATACTACTCACTTAATATCTGTTTCTCTCCCTCCTTCTCTAATACTTACAAATATGCATACATACACACAGATGTCCCATTGTTCCACTGAAGCATGCTTAGTTTGCTTAATTAAAGTCAAACTATGAGAATGTCCCTGCAGCATTCGCTGCAGTGTGGCTCAGTTCATTGTGGGGCTCTGAGATCCCGCTTCTCTTGCTACCTCCTCCAGTGTCTGGGCTCTGTCTTTTATCAACGTGTTCAGGAAATCGAAGCTGCCCCCACATCACTTTTTCTTCTATAGTGTGCTTTATAGTGCAACTATTTTTCATTTTCCTTTAAGACTTTTGGCAGTTATATTAATAAAAATGTGTATTTAGTTTTGTAAGACTTAATTAAATA
>JAQMYJ010000039.1:22421296-22461442 GCA_030014305.1 Clarias laeviceps
TATATAAAATCAAGTACAGGTGCTTAAGTTGGATTATCTGCAATGGAGGCAACAAAAAAATAAACAAAAGATGTGATGGCTATCATCATGTCTTTAAAACCTTTTATCAAATGCCTTACCTTGTACCTTCAACATCAGGGTCAAATCAAACCCATATCAGATGGCAAATGTTATCTTATCAATTTATGTTTCGCTTGAGTGACGAACAAAGTGAGTTAACTGGGGCACTCATAAAGGGAAGAGAGCAGGATAGTTTAAGTTCATGTAGATAACAGAGACAGATGTGCTGCTCATTTAGTCTGCACTAGATTAGATATGACAGTACCTAGGTCATCTTCCACCCAGGCTAACTTTAAGATGCAAAAGGCCTGTTTGAAATATATCTTAGACTATTAATATGGAGAATATTAACATGTCAACTTGTTCCTTACTAATGTAAGTGACCACACAGATGACAAAGTAAAGGGGAAAAACGTACAGTAGGGTCTGATTTGCTTTGAGGTAATTTTTTTGTCATAATGTAAACTTTTGACATTAGAGTTAAAGTAGTGAGTCAGTGCAAATGAATACAAAATGATTCTAGTGAACAACTTTATCTTGTATCTTGTGATTAATTTTTTTTAAAACTGATGAGAGTCTCTTGCATGATGACCTATCCATATGGCACAAGAACATGAATATGATGTAATCCAGCTGCACACCTATGGGAGAATTTGGACATGATTATAGATATAAATTTTCTATAATTTCTAGCCATTTCTAGAGACTTGTAGCACTTATGACAAGAAGTGTTAAAGCTGTAGTTGGCTTGTGGTAGCCCAGCACCTTACTCAAACACTTTATCTTGATGTTTCCTCAATTTGTCATCTGTTTAAATATATACCTCGGATTTTCCTGTGTCTTTGTCTTCTGTGCATCAGTCTCTTCATTCACCAGTATTTCATTCATCATGACTGTTTAGAATACCATGTATCTGAACTCTAGCTCTGCTTAACAATGTGCCCTGCAGCCAGCAGCTGTTTTGTCAGCCATGGCGGCAGCTACTGCAACACTTATTAAACTGGACATTAACAAGGCCAAATACCAGCCAAATGCCATGTAACATGGAAAAGAAGGTTCCCGAAATCTTTAACTTTTATGAGGAGTGGCAAGAATGGTCTCATAAGAACACTTCTTCATGGGTGCTGCAGTCCAAATACACATATGGCTGCAGGGAGAGAGAGATAAAAAAAACGTTAAAACCATGAAGATAAAACAGCTTGGAATCTTTTCATATTAGTATTAGTTTAAGCTCCATTACCAGGACCTGCTGTGCTGAGCAAGGAATCCGTAACTCCTCAGTCCGGCAACCATCGGAATTTTAATTGTCTGAGACAAAAGAGGTTTTAATTTTTCCTCAGCCCATCTATCTTTCTACCTTTTCTTTCCCTTGCTTGCCCCTTCCCCTCACTCCCACTGAACAATAAAATCGTCTAGGTTTAAGTTATGGCAAGTGTTTGAAGTGCTGGAGTTGCCTGTAAATTTGGCAGGCACCTTTGGGAGCTGCTAACAGTGGAGGCTGCTGCACCACTATTTCATAGCCAGTGTGATTTGTGGCTCCCTGCATCTCTCTCACTACGGCCTCATAAATCAAAACTCATGGTGCTGTCATTAAGGGCCGAGGGGCCCTGCCAAGAGTGCCCATGGGCCACTTCTCATGGACTAACGCTTCCAGCCGTTTCAGTGGTCGTCACATTTCACCGGCCTGAACCCATCCAAACAAACTGACCTCAACTATCAAACCCAGGTTTCAACTCCCTTTCCCCCAAACACAGGGCTGGCTTTCCTCATACTACCTATGCCCACACATTCATCAATTTTCCTCCGCCTTCTCTGGTCAGTACTGCTTGTCCTACACACTCATAAAAAGTGTATTTGTATTGAGTTGTAAAAGGATTTTTTTGCAGCAAATGCACCATTTCATAGGTCTGAAAGAAAAGGAACTGTCAGTGGATAAATAAAAATGAGTTATGGGTTCCAGCTTGAAAAAGAGCAGCAACAAGTATCTGATAAAAACGAATAAGGCAGTGGCTGAGGAAAGGAAGAGAGGATGAGAAAAGGGAAAGTGCCCAGGAGGTCCATGCATGATCTTTGTCCTTATTTTTTTCATCAGTCTTGAGGCTTCTTGGTGTAGACACCTGTGCGCATCTTATGTTTCAGTGAGTGTCTGGAAAACAAGCGCTTGGCTCCAATCTCTTAATCCGTGTGGCTCCATGAAACATGGTCACATGATACAGGTAGGCCAATGATGATGGTGGGCCTCGGTGGTGGGTGTGCGTGTGTGGGGAGGGGAATGCAAGCTTAATCTTTTCTAATTCAAATCAAGGAGGTCCCCAGTGGAGCACGGGGATGATACCCTATCCGCTGCAATCAGGCCGACCTCCACTTCGGCCGCGCTCTAAATGATTAATGGAGCTGCCTTCCCACCTGTTACCATGGCAACGGGTAACCGGATAGCCCACAGGAATTTGCCTGCCCTCCCAAGTGTGCGCCAAGGGAGGAGGACGAGAAGGAGGCAGAAAGAATGAGAAAGAGTGAAAGCAAGAAAGAGGAGCAAGGGTAGAGTGAGAGAAAGTATAGAGTATACTCTCTGTGAAGTAACTGAACAGTGAGATGAGTTTGAGCAAAGACTAGCAAGCCCCTATTTCACCATTCTGTGATTAAAACTGGAGTAAAGTAAGCAGTTTCAACATGACAGACAATTCAGGTGTATATCTACAAAAATACTATTTATGGTAGACTCTAAATGTGCCGGAATATGAATGACAAAGTATAGCATCTACCATGGCAACTGGTCACAGAGTAAATTGTATCAAAAGTCAGAGAGTGTGAACAGAAATAACACACACAAGCCCATGTTTACATCCCCAGCTGACAAAATGACAACAGAATAATCTTGTGGGGTCTTTCTGGTTTCCAATAGCAGACAAGCATTCTGACACAAAGGAGTTGATGAGGGAATTCATGTTAATGAGGTGGGAGCTCTTATGCTTAAGTGGCCTAGGCTGGTTAAGAGGCTACATTGGGAATAGATATTGATAGATACTCAGGGGCTTCATTGATTTGACCATCATGTACATTTGGAGAGCCCTTGTAGAAGTGTTTGTGCTATCTTAAGTCCATGGCAAGGTTTCAGTGTTATAAAAAGATGTGTGCCTTGTAATACCCATAATCTGGGTTTCAAAAGAACTCCTTTTCATTTAACCTTATTACCACTTCTACTGCCAAGATAATTTGTTGGTAATATGAGAAGTGAGCACACAAAGCCTAGCTAATGCATATGGTTGTGAAATGCAACATTGTGCAATTATGTACCTGAAAGAGGATCATGTAGGCCTTTACAATTTCAAAAAGTGTTTTTGTTCTCTGTTTTAAACATCAATTTTTTTTTAACCACATCATTCAGTCCTGGGCTGTCAGGGTTGCCATCTGTCATGATTTCACGCTTTAGGGATCTGCCTCACTCTTTCATGCTAAATTAGGAGTACTTCAATAAAATCTTCTGATGATGCAAATTATCTGAGCTTGCAAACCTTGTACCTTTTGTGATCTGGCCTATATAACAGGCAGTATGATGGAATAGCAGTAGGATTTGATTACTGTTAATTTAAGGGGATTTATTGTAACTGACAAGCTAAATAACCAATTCTTTCTTGCTAGATTTTTATGTTAAGTTCTAGGAGGGTGTGCTTATATTAATATTTATTAATTAGCCGAAATTTTAAAGTGCAAGTCCATTAAATACAGCCTTTGTAAACCTTCTGAGACATTTCAAAAAATTGTCAACCTTGAGAGCTGTGTGTGCAAGATTGGCAAAGAGTATCTGGTATCAGGGTCGTTGTGGTGGTTAAAGGTGGAATCAGCTGCTTGGTTTTCACAGGAAACCACATAGACAGAAAATGCTACATGCTGCCTTGTATTGAAATACCATCTCTTTCTGTGTATGTGCGTATTAGAATACCATGTGTCTCGTTGTTCATGCTATTACCTAGGGTAACTGTATACACAAAGTAACTTCTCCCACAACATCTTGTCAGTCATTAATACAGCCACAGCTTTGGGTTTTGTCTTGCCAAGGTGGCCGCACAAACGAGATCCAGGCAAAAAGAAAAGCAGTTGAACACTGTGTGAGACACTGTAACTTTCCGAATGGCATCTTAGACGGCCATAAAAGTTGCATGACACATTATTGCCATCACTACTATTATAAATACTCACAGAAAACTAATAGTTATCGGGAAATAACTATGTGAGTGTGTCAGCTGCTTACATCCAGAATGTGGACGAGTGGCGCTTACCGAGTGTTGCACTGGGGGTATCAATGACAAGTCCGTAGAGCAGATCTACGTCAATCCTCTGCAGCTTTGGGGCTTGGTGGCCCTCCGACTCCTGTTTCCTTTGCTTTCTCTCAATTCTCACACACAAGACACAAACCCACTGAGACTCACAGACACCTCAGCCTGTTTCTGTTCCTGTTTCATAGTACACATTTGTTGCACTATTGCTCAGTAAAATCTGTTCGAACAACCTGCAACCAAATATATGGTATGTAATATATTTATAGCCTGCTTTTTATTTATTATTATTTTTATTTTTTTTCAATAGTGAGAAATTTTTATTGTTTTTTTATTGCACTGTGAGTAAATACTCACTCAGACACTCATTCCCTTGAGTGATCAGGACGCTCATTCCCTTTAACGCATGTCCTGTTCAGGGTCGTGGGAGGCCTGGAGCCTATCTCAGTGGACTCTGGGTGCAAATTGGGATACACACTGGATGGAGTGCCACACTCACTCACACACTATGGGTAATTTGGGAATGCCAATTAGCCAAGCCTGTATGTGGCTTTGGCCTGTGGGAGGAAACCAGAGTACCCGGAGAAAACCCACCAAGCAGGGGGAGAACATGCAATCTCCACATACACATATCCAAGGAGGGAATCAAACCCTTGACCCATTAGGTGTAATTCCACAGTGCTGCCTTGCGCATAGGCATATTGTAATTAATCACTGTGTGAAGTATATATGATACTTCATGATTGAGACCAGAACCCTTAACCTATCAATATATTTTGGTAGATATTTTTGAGGTCTGAATACCAAAGTGCAGTATTAATTCAATACCTAAACTTAAGTTCAAGATCATTTTCAATGTGGATTTTCTCCAGAACTGCAACCCATGAAGAATTTAATAACTGTTTTAATAATAATCATGTTTCACAACCCAGTACAAAAACCACAATAAACTCTTCATCACAGTCGACAGCTGGATTTTAAAGAGAACAGCAGAATCAAAGGGCAAAGCGTTTTCTGGGCCTGATGTTAAGGCGGCTGGACAGTGGAGACTGAAGGGGCTGGCCTAATCGCGTTTCATGATTAATGAGTGGAGGAAATGGGGTCATGTTGTATTAAGAAAATGTGTGTTTAAACCCAAAACCGGCACAGAGCAGCAGACTAATGCATCTGTTATCGACTGGACACCTGAGAGCGAGAGGCTGTTAAGAGCGTTCCCAACGGCCTCTATGGCCATCCATCCTCACCACACGCTCCGTTTTCCCCTCTCCTTGACTGTCCCTCTCCCCCTTTAATTCTGCCATTTATCTTTTTTTTTTCTCATCTTCTCGAACAAAGATTTGTTATAGTTCTACTTTTTTTTTTTTTTTTAATCAGACTTTTCTTTTATCGACTCCTTTCTGTTTTTCTACTGTTTCCTGGTATGTTCTTAGTTTCCATCACTCACTTTCCCCCACTCATTTTTACACTCTCTGTTTTTTGATCAGCCAATATGCTGTGTGTGTATGTGTGTGTGTGTGTGTGTGTGTGTGTGTGTGCACTCTAAGTCAGTTTCTGGCAAATCCATAACTCAATCCACCTTGAATCCCCTTACGGAAGAGGAACCTGATCCGGATAGCTTGTTGGGGATACAGAACTATGGCCTCAGGGCCTCAGTGAGTTCCATCCTTGCTAGAACTTTCAGCACACACTCCTCTAGTATCAACAGATTAGTAAGCCTTACAACTATCCGGCTTAAACATGTTACAGTTAATTCCAGTGAACTGTTAAAAAATGAATACCTTATAAATTTATATTTTCACATATAATCATGTGTATAGGGCACAGCACTGTGCAATATTATTTTAACACAATACTCTTTTAAAACAATGTTCCAAGTTCCAAAAATACATTGCAAAACATTGGATTCAACATGATGAGCAGCTCATAAATAATATGTAATATATTATAGACCTTCTGTAACAAAGTTGGATAAATGGCAAAGGATTTCATGATTCTGTTATGAAGGCTACCCTACATTTGTTCTCCTTTATATTTACAGACTTATGAATATGTAATTCCCTTTTCAATCAAACCACACATTTTAAATAGATGCCCACAGCAGCTTGTGCACTCATTTCGATTTTGGTCTTGTTGATGGATCTGTCTATGGCCATTAATCTTTTCTCACAAAACATCTCCAAACCATCACCAATCCCACACTATATTTTATAGTGGATATAAACATGGCCAAACGTTGCACTGTGGTCTCATTTAGCCACAAGACACAACTCTTTTTGTTGGTTCAAAGGTACTTGCATGACAAATAACAATATCTCGTCAATTGTCTGTTTAGTCAAAATGCCCCAAGAATCTTTATAAGGGCCGGTCCTGAAGTTAAAAAGTTGTGCAAAAATACCACTTTTAGCTCAGGCATCTAAGAAAAACAGTGAAATGTTTTGCAGAAAACAGTTTGTGGTTAATCGTAGGACTATACGACTCCTTGCATGTACAAACCTGTACTTCATGATTACATTATATATTCTGTATTACTTTAAACTACTCTGGAGGTCATTTAGATTTGTCATCTTTTCAATTCTGTTTTGGAGTTCATTTATTTTTAATCATCTTTGACAACTGAGTAAACAACATTTTGATCTTCATTATTGTGGTCACTGTGACTGCTCTAAAACTTAAATTATGGATTTCTGAAGAGTTAAGTAGTAGCACACTACTACTTTATCTAAAACATGGGGAAATGAGGTGTTCTAAAATGATAAGATAGAATCACAAATGATTTTAAACCCAAACAAATTATATATATACTGTATATAGAACCATGTTTAAGCATCAATGACATTATTGTATATTTGATGCAAAAATGACTTGCAGATTGTACATATTGACTTTCAGTGGCTTTTGGTGACTTTTCCCGATGTGGCCGTGTAGTACAAAACAAAATCAATTTTCCAAATATTCAGTTCAGGTGTGTTTTTAGTTCGCTCAACTGGACCATCATATTCATGTGGAAAGTTTAGATTGAAATGCTCGGTTATAAAACAACTATGAAACATGGATGACCATAAAAACAAACATCAAAATATGGTTCCCATTCTGAGATGTCCAAATAAATGGAATCATTTATACACATTTGCCAAAAACCCAAAAGGAGATGAAAAACATAAATCATGTGCAATCATAATTAAAATCTGACATTCTTATTAAATTACATCTTCACATAAGCACATGACAGATACCTTAGATACATGAACAAAAAATTGCCATGTGTTTAATTCGGACCCTTTTTCCTCATCAGGAAATGTCTTATTTTACATCAGAATAATTACAATTTACATTTTACAATTTAGTATAAGGAGGAATTCGTTTACCAAAATGATAACTCTGTAAATTTTACTGGATCGAAAGGTCTCTGATTATCTAAATACTGTCAATATGCAATTTACTTTATACCATAAAATAACCCTGACCTTCAAAAAGAGGGATAATCACAATGTTGTAACCACTTTACCATGTACATAAAGACATCAAACCTGAATATAAAGTTACAAAACTCCATTATACTAGTGGGAATTCCCATTGTTTGGCTTTATGTGCTATTATTTATAACCAGAATAAATCAGTGATGATACATTTAAATGTATAGGCAGCTATAAGAGAAAGAGAGAGAGAGAGAGAGAGAGAGAGAGAGAGAGAGAGAGAAGCTAGATGCTTCGCAAATGACTCTCAGAGGCTCCATGACACCAGAGTATACAGTATCACATTGATTTTCTCTGAGCCAACTTGCTTTTAGACAGATGATCCTGTTTTATTGAACTCTTTTCCTCATAAGAGCTCTATACATTAGAAGGCAGTCAGGAATAAAAATAAACTGTAAGTAAGGTCACCTTAGTCTCACTATGAGCAGAAATATAAAGGTTCATATAGACAAGCGCATTTCTAAAAAAGCTATGTTTTACACTTAAATATTCACTTAATATTAGAATTTCAGATTCTGTCCCTTTTGTGCAATTGTAATGTTAATGAAGAATTTCATCAGATGGCATTAAGTTTTTCTTGTGGAAAGCAGCTAAATATGTTATATTATATACAGTACATACTAGTCCAAAGTTTTGAGCTCACATCATGGTCACACTCCACCCTGTACATGCTCGTCCCACTTTCAGGACTAGAGTGAGAGGTCAAATTATTCATCATAAGCTCCTGTAGGGTGAGACACAGTAGAGAGTCCTCTCAGGACTATGGTGGGCCAAAGATGGCTTGCTCTGTTTATAGCTGCTAAACCTCTCCATTACATTAAACTCCCTATTTCCAGAGATGTGTGAACTCATAGGCCATTCCATTTGAGTTACTCTGCTTTGGCCACTATTCTCCAGCCCCCACCACCCCCATGCCACTCCGAGTGCGCTGGCCCTGCTGGGTTACATTAGCCAGTGTTTGGACATCTGTTGGGGCTCGGCTCAATGAGTGGGCCTGTCATCATGGGCTTTAGGAAATCGAGAAATTGCACAAACAGTCAGCGGCACAGTAATAAAAACAAGCTCCCGCTCACTGCATTAGGCCTGCATTAAGCCAAACTGTCCGAGCTCAAATGATGCATTGATGCTGTTAAGGATATCTTTGGTCACAATTAGTGACATTTTAAATGCTTCCTGGACGGGCCTGAGCAACGTGACTTTTTCCGCTCCTTCTTGGCTTATTATCCAGTTTAGTGTTGGGTGTTTAAATTATGGCTTGTGGTCTAATAAAGTGAAGTTTGTGTACATTTCACGTAGAAGACGCTTAACTTTACGGCTCTTCATAGAAGTGTATAAAAGCAGTGAGCAAGCTGCAAGAATAATAGAGAGAGATGGGCAGATCGGAGAGGCTCTCAACAGGGCAGAGGTGCAGAGGGCCTCCGCTTATTTACTTTAAATGTTTTTGTCGACAATGAATCTAGTGAAAAGAGCCAGACTGATGTTTTGTCACATGTAAAATACGAGCTGCTTAAAGATATTGTCCTATAGCATAAACACTAAAATGACCCCAGGAGTAATAACCATCAGTCACATCCAGCGGATATGTTCTAATACGTTGTCGCGCCAACATATCGAGGCAGAGTTTTTTTTTTCCACTTTGGTTTTAAAGGAAAAGCTGAATTAGCAAACAGGCTGAATAATGACCCTAGAGGGAAATATGAATGGTGGTGGGGAAACCTGAGAGCCGCCATGTTTACTGCTTTCCTGGCCTTACATGCTCCCTCAGCTTTACTTCACCAACACCGACCTCCACTGATCCCTCAAGGTGAAAAAAGAAACTAATGTTTTGGCATGTCTGATTGATTTCTTGACTGAATTGGACAACCAAGCAGGTCATTTTTGGTAGTATGTGGAAAAATTATATTCTTGAGTTACAGTAAGTTTCATCTAAAAAACTTTTGGACCTGGTTGAGGGAACCAATTCACTTACTTTGCTAACTTGCTGAATTTAAAATACAAAGATTCTTGCTAATGTGCAAGACTGTGCAGAAAGTCAGAGACCTTTTAGTTTTTAAATCAAATTGTGGCAAAAATAACGATGAGAAAATGTACAGTGCATTAACTTACAAAACTTATTTCATATAGAATAATATTAAAGTTCAATATCACAAATAAAATGTAATAAAAAAAATTTAAG
Source organism: Clarias laeviceps (assembly GCA_030014305.1). Lineage (NCBI taxonomy): Eukaryota > Metazoa > Chordata > Actinopteri > Siluriformes > Clariidae > Clarias > Clarias laeviceps. The sequence continues at coordinate 22,431,280 of JAQMYJ010000039.1, forward strand.
TTTCATACTGTTTTTACACTTGAATACCTGCCATGGTTTATAAAGAATAACAATTATAAACAATAATGATGGGGAAATTAATGTAATAAATAACAACTAGCTTCAACATTAAAAACTGTATTTAAATATGTAATTATTTTATTTGTACCAATGATCTTTAATATTGAAAACATAAATAATAATAAATAATAATAAGAACAATAATAAATAGAAATAAGTAGTGACGTTATTCTGCAACCATTAATCTTTGTTACCAAGTAATTAACAAGCACTGCATTGTAAGTATGGAACTTTATTACAACACAGAAATGTAATATTCCACAAAGAAAATTCAAATGTAGTGATGAAAAGACCACAAAAGCTACCTTTGTGTAAGCTCAAACATAAAGTAATGGTATTTATACACACACACACAAACATGGAAGTAATTTGAAATAAATACACATGCTGCATAATAAAAATGCTTATATCAATGAATTAAAAATGTATTACAGAATTACTGTGGTTAGTACCTTAGGAAACATAAAAAGGATGTCATTAATAATAGTTTGGAAATTGTATTTTGTTATATTGATTCTTGTCTAATACAATAATTTAGAATACAGTGATATGCTTGTGGGCAACTTCTGTCGAAGGAAGCAAGGCAAATAATATATGCACCTGAATAGCATCACTGTGGCTTTATTAAATATTAAAATGTGTGGGTGACTAAATTCATTATCTGATTTTATTATGCTAGAGTTTAGCTGGTGTCGCCCCCAGGCTACTGAATAGTCAAAGGAAGCTGCCGATTATTTATTTAAAGATAATCAAATTCCATACCCCTTTTGTTTTCTTTTTTTTCCCTCACAGACATACAAACACAGATAGATAGATAGATAGATAGATAGATAGATAGATAGATAGATAGATAGATAGATAGATAGATAGATAGATAAAAATAGCTTAAGATAAAAAATATGTGTGTGTAAGAGATAGAGAGAGTAGTTACATAGACAAGCCTTTGTTCTTTTATATATTAACTAGTAGTAAAAGTGATTAAATGGAGGAATGAATGAATGAATTAATTAATGAAATGTATATTTCAGACCTTTGTGCAGTATTTAACCATGTTCTTGGTTTAATAATTTGAAAGGCAAAAACTTGGTGCAGTTTAATTGACATTTATAAATAATATGTTACATTTGTAAAATGTAACTGTGTGTAAAATTATTCTAAGAAAAGTAATTACAAGAAGATTTTCTATAGTATATCTTAAGTACAATCCGTAAGCTCCATCCCATCAGCATATAAAGTAGTATACCAGTCTTCTGCCCTGTTGCAATATGCCATTTATAAACAGTTATTCTTACAGAACTATACTACAACATAAGAAAAAACGTGTATGATGGTGATCACAGTTTGCTACGTTCAATCACTTTTTCAATCTCTTAAGGCTGAATAAACCTTAAATCTAACCAGGAAACATGTTCAAATGAAGGCTATTGAACCTTCATCGCTCTGGTGACGGTGTGTGTCGAAGTGATGCCTTCACATGCCTCATTTGCCCTCATCAAAATATTTTTAGCCCTCAGCAGAACTGACAGTGGCTCAGTGCAGATATTTGAGACGAATCATTTGTCAGTGTCAGAGTGATGAAGGCGTAAGATAGGAGTGCAGGAACAGGACAGTGCAGCGTGCTTGGATTTCAGGGGCTTGAGACATTTACTTTGAGGCTAGAATGTGGGTTTGTTCTTTATATTATTTCAGAAGAACTGAAATGTTAAGACAGTTGTGTGAGTCAGATGTAAACGAATAAAGATCATGCGCATTATAATTAGGCATTATGAAATATGAGGCTAGGGATTTAATAAATTAGAACGGAATAGCCCAAGGGTGTATCATGAGAGGATGAAAATGTTCTTTTGTTCACTAAGACGTAGGATGCCAGAAGATCATGTTCAAATTTAGATCTACATTTTTTACATAAGCATCTAATCAAAGATTCTATATGAGTATTTCCTCATTACATTATATTTGGAATGAAATTACACATCTGCATTGTATGGAAATCATTCCATCAATCATACTTTATACCTGCATGTCAGGTTAAAAAGGTTGTTATGTTTATTTTCTGCAGAATAAAATATTTTAATATAATAAATATATTAAATAATAATATAATTACTTATAATAAATAACTAATATTTACTCCACTTAGATAATACAATCTTCATAGTCATCCAAAACCTGATACTGCTAGTCCATATTGTTAATGATATGATATACAGTAAGTTTCAGCTTTTTTATTATTTCCAATTTCCATCTTTCTTCCAGCGCATGGAAGGTTACTGGAGCTGCAGTGCCCTGCATTAGTGGATATATTTTGTAAACACTATTCTAGAAGCAGTCAAGCACTAACAGGTACAGTATTGTACATATTCTGAAACTTTTCTTTGCATTTTTAACACAGATGGCCTGCAACAACTTTTATAAATTAGTAAATGACACCAACATGTCCAAAAGTAAACAAAGAGCAACACTGCAGCTCACCTCACTGCATGTATCCTGTTATTATTTATAATATAAAACTGTACTGTAGGTTTGATCTTATGAAGAAAATCATTTATCTGTAAAACAGCAAATAAGAAATCAGACGTTCCACTGAAGACATTCTCACACAAGCATTTAATAAAAACACAACTTTTTTGTCTGAAATTTCCATCAAATATTTCCGACAGTTTGGAACAGAAACAGTCCATGTGCAGCTCCTTCTAACACTGAATATATGGTCACCCTTAGTATCTAATGAACTAGACTGTGGAATGTGTTTTATCTTACATGATGAAGCAATACTAGCTTTTTTTTTTATTTATGTTTTTTAATACAGAAAGTGAAAAATGTTATGTCTATATACACAATCTGTTTAAATAGATGGCTACAACAACACTATTGTACTGAACTGTTTTAAATTAGTTTTTAACAATGTTATAAATTTGAACTCTAAACCCATTTATCACATTTGCTTGCTTACAAAGGCTTGATTTACTGAATCTTTCATACTAACCAAAGGACTGTTATGAACAAAGATCTTGAATATTTTTTTCAACACCTCACATTAGGGCAAAACCATGTAATGTCAATAAACATACTCTGCTAATTGTTAGTAATTTTTCCTTATAAATTATACTACTTTTGCCTTATCAGGGCTTGTGTTAAATTCTACGCTTATTAAGAAACACATAATTCATTGTATAGCTCAATACTTGAATAAAAATTTTTTTGAGTGGTAGCATTTTATTCACTAGCGGTCAAAAAGATTTGAGCAGATCTGCTCACATGAGAGTTTTTATTATTTCTGAATTAAATAAAGACATTGATTCTAACAAATACAGGGTAATAAAATGTTTCAAACAACTCAAAACATTTTGGCTTTTAAAATCTCAATTCCTGGTGTTATCTTCTAAAGTTCAAAATGAAAAATGTTAATTTTTATAAAAACTGTTGTTTTAACTGAATTTTTTTAATATTTATTTGTTAATTTTTTTCAATTTGCTGTTAATTTTATTATGTTTATTTTTCATCTTTAAAGTTTAGAAAAATGTCTTCAGGAAGAATATATATTCAATCTACTGTGTCCAAAACGTTTGACCGGTAGTGCATTTCTATTTTTGAAATGGTTAATAACTTTTGCTCATCTCATGCAGGGACCGACATCTCTTATCATCATCAGTTAAAATTGTTTCAAAGAGAAGTATTTAGAAAATGACCTCTAAGCACACATTTAATATGTGCACTTACTACCAGCATTGAAGAATTAAGAAAGTGACACACTTCCATATATGACTAAGGCATGCAATTCACTACCTAAGTACAACAACCAAACATGGAGCGAGAACGTGTAGGTTTCCTCAGTTAAAGCTACAAGACCCTACAAGATGAGAGTCTGTCTGTAAGCACAGCGATCAGGTCCAGATGGAGAGGATCATGACCCTCACAGGGCCAGGCTAGCTGATCTACTGTCACTCACAGCCACAATGTGTGTGCGCGTGCTGCGGGGAATAAATGTATGAGCGAGAGAAGAGGACATGGGGTTGTTATGACGAGCGCAGTCCAGGATATGACTGACAATTTCCTGACATCTGTTGTAATGGCAGATCTGACAGCTAGCAAAATCCCTATACTAGATAAGAGTGTGTCTTTTGCCAAATGATCATGCAATCTGAGCAAAGCATTGTGTGGAGAATATGGACTGCATATGCATATGTGAGACATGATACATATATTACTAGGCATATAATACTAAACCACAGAATGTTATGACAGACGTGTGATAGGTCGATGGGCATCAGTGCAAAAATCTCTCCTCTAATCCAACAAAAATTTTGGACTTTTAGGTCCTGACATTAATATTCAAAACACAGTTTGCATTTTGTTTTATTAACTTTGACACCAAATGTTATATAGATACATAATACTTAGAGTCATATAAATGGATTTAACCATAAATTTAACTACATGGAAATGCAGAGAGTTATACATGCCACCACAAATACTCACCTGAACCTCTTCAAAGACAAAAGACATCGAAGAATGTGAAGAACAGTGTATCGATTCTCTTGTTTTCTCCTTCCTCTCATCAGTTCCGATTGGGCCATCAGGTTTCTCTCACAGCCCCACAACTGAGAGAAGAGTACTTGATCAATGGCAGGAAAGTGAGGGATCAGATGGTAATATATCAGAATGAAATCTGCACTCAGGTGCTCATATATACACAAACACACAGATATGCTTTTCCACTAACACACATAGACAGACAGACACACACACACACACACTGACAGATTAGAAAGATAGCTCAATGTCCACACTCAACAAGGCCAATATGACCACAGAAACAGCACTCTCATGTACAGCCGATAGAGATAACCTTTATTTGTGCTTAACACAACCACTAAGACCACATGAGAGGGATTCATTATCAGTCTCCTTTCTTCTTTCTCCTTGTCTCACAGATGTACACACACTGTGAGGTAATATGCCATTTGGAAGGTGTGTAGCATATTAATTTTGTTAAAATACTTGCTTTTTTGGTATCTACACAAATTTGTCCTTCCAGACACAATGTGGGTAATGCAGTGTTTGTGTGTATGTGGGTGTGTATACTTTCCCAGACTCAGGAGAGTGTGTTTGATATGATGATCTGACTTATTAGTAACCCAACACCAGCTGTATGGTAATTAAAAAACACATTACTTCATTCTCTGCAGAGAGCTCTCTCTCCCAGACCCACTGCGAGGTGAATATAATTAAGTATGCTGCTGCTTCACTGATAATGTGCTGAATAATTGAACTATGATTTAGTGCTTATTTAATGATGCATATTTTATTAAAACACATTTGCATGTAAATTTATTTTTATGGTATTATTTATGTGATATCTGGGTGGTAGTTGTTTGTCTTCATTTCATGCTTACCAAACAAATGTCCAAATTAACAGTTTTCTTTATAGTACATGAAAATGTAAAATGGAACAATAGTTTAATTTTTCTTTTTCTTATATTAGGACAGGTGGTTTGATAAATAATAATAACAATAATAATAATAATAATAATAATAATAATAAGTACCTACATTTAAAAAAAAATCTTAGAATAATAATAACTATTATTGTTGTTGATTTTATATGCTTTTTTTTAACTCAATGATTCATGTCATTAACCATTAATATGAGAAATGCTATTCTCTGTGCTGAATTAAACTGGTGACAATTGTTTGGCTGGTTTGTTACATTAATTATAAAACCACCTATCCCAGGTATTGCTGCACGTGACCACTTCTAAAATGATTAATAATGAAATGTACCAATATGATGCGACAGACAGAGTGGAGCGCGTGCGTCTAATGAAAGTGTGTAATGCTGAGTTAGAATAAGGGGGAGCACGACCCATGCATCTATTTATGCAACTCTCTATCCGTCTGTCTGTCTGTCTGTCTGTCTCTCTCTCTCTCTCTCTCTCTCTCTCTCACACACACACACACACACACACACACAAATAGAGAGCCTCCCTACAGGGTTTTACCTGGAAGCACATGGCACAGAAGAACCTTTTACTGTTCTAGATGTAACATTTTTACTCTTATCCTAATATGTTGCAATCCAGCTTGCAGGCGCGGTGTGTTTATTTCATTGAGTGCTTGCCAGATGAGGTTTAGGCTGTGCCGATGAACACTCTTGTATAGCCTTTTATGAAATTATATTTTATCCTACAGAAATAGCTGTTCCTCCTTACATCTAAAGTCATGATGGAGCATAAATCTGGGCACGGTCTAACAAGAGCTTCGCAAACTTAGTGTGTAGAAACAAAGCGAGCTCTGATTATAAGTTCTGTGTATGGTACTCGCTTTAGTATTTAATGAGGATCATTTGGAGAAGCGCATATTTTAGTTCACACATTTGTTCATACGTTTAGAGAACTTATAGACTATTCATTGGTATAATATTAAAATGTATTTGTATAATATAGATTTTTAAATATGGACTTATGCAAGAGGAGGGGGCGATTAAGGCGATTTAATAATAATAATAACAACAATAATGATAATTATTATTATTATTATTATGCTGTTGCTATTATATATAGCTCTTCTCTAAATCCTGGTGTTGGAAACGCAACCGTGTAGACTTTGCAAGTCTGTGCGTTATTACGCTTAATGTAACATTAAAAATGCTGGCGCGGGGCAGGCTGTGCGCGCGTCGCTGTGTTAATAATAAAGCAGGAGTCGGATCAGGGAAACCCGAAGAAGTGTAATGGTTTGTTTGACATTTCAGCGGTACCACATGGCCGCGTTCCTTAATTACAACCGGCGTCGTATTTTGTGGCAATCAGGGTTTCCTCATCTCCTAAATCGTGCTTTAAAGAACAGTTGAACCGCGATTTCCTTGCACACCGCGGGCATCATCCCCCCCGTCAGGTCTGTTTGGGGCGCCTGCATTAGACCTCTCAGCTTCTGGGGTAAACATTCTCCGATATTAAGCGGGCAATTACTCCTTATATTGGCATCATTGCTCAGGGGATCATAATGATCCCTAACGTGGCTGAGGAGCGGCGCTTCCTGTGCTTTGCGACAGAACTGCGTCTGCGAATTATCACTTCGTTTTTATTATATGACAAATAATAGAGATTATTGTTATTGTTATTCCTTATTTCAAAATTGCCGAGTTACCTCTTGAGCATTTAGCAATGCATAAAAGTAAAGTAGGCTATGTCTAAGACAACCAAACTATTACACTATTGCCTTTTTTTTTTTTTCCAACATTTTTGAGTGATTTCTCTCACACACCTGCATGGTATTGCCCTTAATATAAGATAATGCATTTTGGACTACGTACATACATTGACATCAGCTTAATTACTTTTCCATATTTTTCATATTTAGGGGGAAATAATTGCTTTACCTATTGGCCTAATTGAATCCTTTAATGTATCAAAGAGAAAGAAATATCCTACTAGTGTTATACTAGTGTTATAAAAATAACTTTGGTGTAGTTTATCTTAATAAGCTCTTTTTGTAATAGCCCATATAAGTAAAGAAAAATTTATTAATTATATTTAAGTTATATATTATATATATATATATATATATATATATATATATATATATATTTTTACACCAGGGACTGTAACTTAACTGTGCAGTAAGCTCAAATATCAAATATTAAATTAGGCTACTCTCTCAAAATAGAATAAAAGGGGAAATAAAAACAACTCATAAGCCGAGACAGGTTGGTGTAAATTAGATGTGAAACACGCCGTGCACCACACATGTTCCTGGGATTTATGATGATGATGACGATAATGATCATGATGATGATGATGACGATAATGATTGGTTAATTGCAGCAGACTGCGCCTGGTGAAGGGGGCTGGTTTTCTGTAAGGCCAGTGCTTCACAGGTTGAAGTGAGAGCATGCGGGTACGAGAGAAAGAAAGGCGTGTAATGTATTTAACTACGGCAAAGTAGTGTTTTGAGAATTGGTAATTGCTCACATCCTTCTCTGGCCATGGGGACAATGTCCAGATCCCAGCGCGCACACGTGTAGAGTTCGTGCAGGAGCACGCAGCCAGTTTTAGCCTGGACTGCACAGTTTACCTTCAGAGCTAAAGCGCTTTGTCTAACTGATAAGGAAAACAGTAGCTCAGATTAAACGTGTAAAGAACACTTCACTGACAGGACTGCTCTAATCAGCACTCAGAGAGGGGGGGGCGGGAAGAAGTGCTGTATTCAGTGAACACCTCTAGTGTTTATAATCCCTGTGGGGACACTGCAAGATGTAATTCATATTGCAGATGTTTATTTCTATATGGGTCCTTTTGCTCAAAGTTTGCACAAATTGTCATTTGGTCTACCTCTTCGTTTTTAGCAGTTTAATACTTTGCTCAATGCTAATGTACTGTATGTAAGGCCTTTGTGTCCAAAACCGCATACTAAATAGTTTGGTGGTGTAATATTTTGACCTAATCTACTAATTCTGTACTGTAATATGAGGTTACTTGGGTATGCAGTATGCCAGGAGCAATCTGGCCCCTAACCGGTTCGAATTTGCTGCCGTGCAACAGTCAAATTGTCGTAATGACAAAGTAAACAGATACTTCCCCTCTATCAGAGTGAGGCTAAAAACTAGAGGCACAAACCTTCACTGTTAATCATTGTTTTCCTACTTACGTTCATTCAAAAACATCAACATAATTCTTTAAAAGTACCACTTTAATTTTGTAATTTGATTTGAAATGGGCTTAAGGTGTTTAAGTAAATAGTGATTTAGATCTCACTGTGGATTTGGCTGGTGTCGTAAATTTTGTCAAGTTACACTGGATTTAAACTGCAATCTAAGAAGTACTAGATTTAATTTTATTTCTATATCATGCCTTTCAGGTCACACTCTGATGTCAGCAAAATGATTGAGATTGTTGCACAGATTAATTTAGATTAAGTTTGTTTTACTTAAAGTACTGTAAGTTAGAAATATAGAAACTAAAGTAAATGGTACATGCTAGAACATATTAACAGCAAATCAAGCTGGTGATAAAACAAGTAATAAACCAACCAACCAACCAACCAACCAATAATGAAATAAATAACATGGTAATTGTATGGCTTAACATACGGTATATTAACCATACTTATTACTAAGTGGTTTAGTGACATGTCCAATTACTGTACACTGTATCACAATAGAATCATGGTAATAGTTTGTTTTTGTTCAGGGTGAAATTTGCCTCTACATGCTGCCATATGCTAGATGTTTAGCAAATACAACAGTGCACTTATAACACATAGATGCCTTTGAGAACAAGTTAATCCCTAAATTTTTGTATAAACTATACAGTATCCCACTGTATCATGCACACAAAAACATGCCTATGTATTCAGTTCTACATCACAAGATGTCAGTAACACATGTGTAAATTAATAGTATTTAGCCACTAATACATAAAACATTCTCCTATGAAGTCATACATTTATCGTGTCGTTTCTTATAGCTGTCAAAAACTCTACCATTTTCTATTTATGCTCATATGCTGTATAGCATTTCCTTTTTAATCACTGCACAGGGAGACATTTTATTAGGATTTGTATATATCACACAGCTTTAGTAGCTTATATATATATAATTTCACTTTATATGTAAATAGACAATAAAAATATATAACAAGTTCATAATGAGGTAAAACGTTAATAACGTTATAATGATAAAAACTTTCTGCATGACGGAGATCAGGAGCAGAAACCTGACCTGGGCATATGTTAAGGATACAATGTCACATTGGGTTAATGAGTGCCATATGATGTCTGCTCCACTACGGTACTCAGTTTGGACCTACAGAGCTCTCGGATTAAACAGGAGCTCTGGGAGACTTGCAGGTGTTGCACAGTTGTGCAGTATCACACAAACTCACCTCACAAGTGTGCCCTGGACATCCTTTGTGTATTTATGAGATAATTAGGGCAAGGATACCTCCATGCTTTTTAATAAGCTGGCATTCCACCAGTATTTTATGTGGTATTTTCAGTATATTTATCCTGAAGGCCTTCGTTCTCTGTCCATCTATGCTTTATCTCATGTTTTCTCTTTTTATTTTCATCTTTTTCACTGCAAGCCTGGTATATAAAGAGCCAAAATGTGTAACTGTACCCATGTCGTCAAACTGTACAGTAAAGCAGCAGAGGCATTGCTCAGGGTATGAGCAGGAAATAAAAACACTGATGCATGATGAGGAGCTGGAGAGAGACTTTGAAACACCTTTTAATGACATTCATAAAGGGGTGATGGGTGAAGGGCACTGTGTCTATAAAGGACTAATTGGGAATCAATTAAGATGGTCAGGCAGCAGTGAACAATTTTAACAGTCCAGGAGTTAACTATTAGTAATTTGAAAGGTTTTCCAAGCCTGGAAACTTCAACGTTAAAAAAACAAACAAACAAAAAAAAAACATGCTGCAGTTCCACTATCGATCAATAGCTTACCTTACCAAGACTGAAAGAAAAAACTGAAAGTGCGTATTACTTGTGATTATTATGGGTAATATTGGGTAATAGCAGACTGTACATGACAGACAGTGTCTATAATGTGTGTGTATACAAAAAAAAAAACCTAGGTTCAGTAAAAGTAGCAAAGGCTTCCTATTTAACTTGATTCTGCATTGCTAGTTATTGTAATGACAAACATAATTCTTTTATTATGTTTGTCCTCTATTTTAATTCTTTGTAGTTTGGACTTATTATATATTATATTATGTGCACATGGAAATTGTAAAGTGGATGTTTATTAGCTGAAAATTGTTGAACCACATTTTTTTCAACAATTGTGAACATAGGATGATATACAGCAAGCACCGGGTGGAAAAACAAATAAATAAATATATTTATATATATTATTTATATAACAGCTAATAAACATTCACTTTACAATTTCCATGTGCACATAAAAAAGCACAACACAAATTAAATTTTATTTAATTAAACACAAATTTTAAATATTACATTTGTGCACATTGAACTTCAGGGCAACTTTCTAACTAATGTCAAGTAAAAGTAAGTAGAAGTTAATGACAAATATGTATAAAGGAAATCGGAGTTGGAATAATTACCCTAGAATGTACCCCAATAAATACAAGATTTCGATGTGTGTGTTTCCACATAAAATTAGTTTCTTGTAGATGATTGCATTAATATAGTCAAAACACACAATTATCAAAACACAATGTGTGTGTGCCATTTTTTTAAATACAAAAAAAATTCTTTATATTATGTTACAAATGGCAACCTCTTAATTTACATTCATTAGTAATAAGCATTCTTTTATAGCCTTTCTCTTGGGTATATTTTGATATTTTTCCAGTTTATGTAGAAGTACTTGTCTGAACTATATAAATTAAACCCTGAGCATAAATATACAACTCCGTAATTACCAAGATTAATTGAGAACATATGTCAGCTAGTGTTGGTGTACATTTACAAGTACAAATCTAACCTAAACATTCAAGTCATTTCCTGATTTGGTGTGCATTTACATTTCATGCAAAGAAAACACCACAGTCATTCCAATATTGCAGAAATGGTGTGATTCTTGTTCAGTCCTAATATGGCTTTATTAATTCCCATAGCTTTACACATTCTCCCCCTTCAATTTTTCATCCAGGGCAGATGAATTGCAATGCAAGTTGACTTGTGTTGTAAATATACAACAGCCCATAAATCAATAATTTAAATGAAATAAAAAATTATTTTACTGATGTTTAGGAAAGACATTTCTGCTCTGAATGTTTACATGGAGAGTTTATGTTGCAAACATTTAGCATGTCATCAAATCTACCTTGAGTTGGGGTTAAAAATTGGCTCCGTTCCCGGGTTGCCAGAGAGATTGGTGCAGACCTTGTGAGCCATGAGAGAAACTGAGACAGTAGTGAAATCATGGTGGTTGGCAGTGTGACACTGTAGCTTTTTAGCACATTTTACAATGAGTTAAAATTTAAGACGACGGTCAGCAGTAAAATTGCATGCCATGACTCAATCAGTGGTTCGCCCCACCTACAGTGGATCAAACAAAATGGGCTTAGGGTTAAAGTAAGCCAAATCAGTGCAAAGACTTATTAACTGACGTTAAAGCAGGATGGGAACATTTCTTGTGATCTGAGATCCTCCAATACAGCCATGCACAAAGACATCGAGTCCTCTATGAGAGTGCAACACTTAGGACTAACAGAAGACACAAATCTTGATGAAAATATCATGTTCGATTCATTTTGAGCATGACCTGCACCTCATCACAGCGAAAGAGAGAGAGAGAGAGAAAGACATGGGAGAAGAAATCCCCCCAATGCATATAGAGGCTCTACACCAAGGGCCTTCCAGGACAGTACTCAGATTTTATAAACTCTGCCCAGGAAGTAATGCTAACAAATGTCAGAGCTCATCTGAGCTCACACCCTCACTGAGAGGATATGGCGTGTTATCTGTTCATCTAAAAAACACTTATTCAAACAGATGCCAAACCATGTCAACTGGATGTCACTGAGGTCCAGTACACAATAAATGGATGGACTAGAGAGTAATGGGGTGTATATGTGTGTTCATAATGTTAGTGTTAGTAAGCATTTTAGTATTGAGGTTTTTATATGTCTAAACTCTAACACAGATAATTCTGAGTACATTTGTGGGAGAATGAGGGTATGGCTTTAAAATAAAGCTTGTGTCTGAGAACAAGCTGTTTTTTTCCAAATTTACTATCCAAAAAACTAGTGCTTGAGTGTATGTGTGTGTGTATGTGTTCAGCACTCTACACTCAGACAGAAAGCAGATGTTGGGGACGTGCTAAAGGACAGTCTTGTTGATAATCAACCTGCTATTAGCGAGGTATGTGGCAGAAGTACTCCTGGACTGTGAAGGATTAGTTTAGTCAATCCCTCCAGCTGGACAAGTGGCTACATCACTCTTATTGAAAGGCTACAAAAGCACACAAGCACAGATAACAAATTAGTTAACACTATTTTGAAGACTCACTTTTTTTCTTCTTGGAGTGACTTATGATCAGGGATAGCTCTGTTTCCTCTGCAGCACAAAAGGTCTGTAAACAGGGGTAAAGTAATGTACTTCAATTTCCAGTAAACAGGGGTAAAGTAATGGATTCAATTTCCAGGGCTAGATGGGGTGGCAAGCCCTCTCTCCTCATTCTTCCTCCGCAAAATAAATGAGGTAATAGCATCTCTCAGTTTTCAGGAGCTTTCAGGAAAGGAGATCAGGAAAAGAGAACATGAAAGATAGAGTAAGAATAGGTGTGTGGGGGAATTTAAGAAAGCATCCAACTAGCATGGCGCCTCCAGTGAATGTAAAAGTGCTATATATCATACTAAGGATTAAAGGAGACTGAACAAATAAAGAACAATGTAATGAATGTGATAAATTAGAAGCTAAAACACTAGACTAGACATCAGATCTTGTTGCTAGGGAGTGAAATGCACAGTGTCTGCTGCTGAAAGAGAAACGAGTAGAAGGGAGGTGAAGCGATGGACTGGAATTGTGGACAGTAAATGGCAAACCAACAGAGAGCGGAGAAACATAGAAAGTGTTGTTGGATAAATTAGAGAGGGAAAGATTGAACGAGTATGAGAGAGAGTAGAAGGAGGAGGCGGAAAGTTGCTCAGCAATCTCCCTCCATTTGACTGGCCAAGCAGCACAGCTCAGAGATGCGGCTGAGCTCTTCTAAGACAGCTGCAACATTTCAGGGCTCCAACTCAGCGAATTTCCATCAGCCGCCCCTGCCAGAGACCACAAAATGCTTTCAAACAACGACTCACTTCAAGAATTCTTGTCTCAGGGAGCAGGGAATGAGCGAGAGGGTTGGGGTGGGGGGGGGGGGGGTGATGGTGGATGGGGCTGTGTGAGAAAAAAAAAAGAAGGCTGGAGAAATGTGTCTTGGTGTTGCTGAGTGAGCTCGGTGAATTAAGCTAACAGATTAATGCAAACTGTGCCCTGGCAGAGAAGTCTGATTGGCCTTCCATGGCAAAATTGCTTGCAGGTTTAGAGAATGGTGTGGAAAAGCAAGTATTTGTGTGTATTTGGTGGTGGTCGTGGTTTGTCTTAGGGGATTCAGTCTTAGGACAGCTTCTTGCATGTCAAGTTACTCACCTTCTTTGCCTTATATTAGCACTCATCAGGGATGGCCATTAAACCCAAAGCCTGCACAGAAAATTTAATTACCAAGCCATTTATTTCTTTGAAAGGCAAATAAACGCACAGCACCTCAGTATGCATTAGACGAGGTTCAAGGGCCGTTCTTTCACTCATTCTTTGTTGATAACACCCAGGACCCCAAGGCCCAGCAAAGGGGGAAATAATAGTCCTCTTATCCAACGACAGCAGCCCAACTCTATTAGAACCAGCTGGCCCCTGCATAAGTCATTCTTTATTTAAGTTCACTTAAGAGAACAACTGATTTAATGAAGGGTGCTATTTATACATGGGGGTTACTCATCCATGCCGCCCATCGGAGGAGCACAGTGCAGGCTAAGCAAAGACCTGTCCCAATAAACCAGGCCATTTACTCAGGGTGCTTGTAAAAACAAGAGGGCCCAGGGCAAGTGGGCAAGAGACCAGGGGGAACTACAAGCTGTCTTTGTGGTTGAGAGCTTGGAGTGGTGGCCTGAAGCATAGAGGGTGGAGGGAGTCAAGTGTAGCTTTCTGATTAAAGGTGAGAAGAGGCTTGTTGGCAGGGAGGACCTGTTTCAATCAAGTGGTGAAACAAACAGCAGCCCTGATTCAACCTTTTTTAATGATATAATTTTTGATTATTACAATCAATCACAGTATAGTCTGGAACAGGTTTTTAATCTATATTTGCAAAGCAAATACAAACTGTATATTTACTGCATTTGTAAAGTCTATTAGGCATTGAGTAGACTTATGGATAACTTTATTGTCGACCAAATGGGAATTTGGGAATGTACTAGATATGAGGTATAAATTAAAGCCCCATAAATGGGCAACTGTCCTACACAGTAATTTTCAAGACAACTCCAACCGCACAGCCCACTAGTGCTTGAGGGACAGGCCTTCGATATGCTTTCTCTTTTTCTCTCTGTTCCTGGGGCATTTATAAAGTGAGCAGTATGGCTGAAGGATAGCGTTTGAAGTCTGCAGCCCCAGTTCAGCAGTAAAGGGACTCCCCCTGCTTTCCTCCAGTCATATAAATGACAGCTAATGAAACATGAACTGCTGGCCCTTTGTCAAAAGCCTGGATATCTGTGCCGCCCCTCCACTTAATCAAATGCACTGTAATTGTCATCTGCAAATTTTTAAAGACAAGAAGGAGACATTGAAATTTGACCCTCCAACCCCTGACTCAGGGTTGTCAGACTTTGTGTATAGTCATGCTTGACCATGCATTTGGCTTCGTGGGGGAGAAGTCCACAGTTGTCAACCTTGTCTTCTCTTCTTCTCATTTCTTGCTCACAAACTCCTTAGATCTTCAAAGCAGAAACATACCAACAAATCACAATGTCTTGTAAGTTGTGAGCATAAGCCCATAACAACAGTGACAAAGGATGACTTGAAGTTGGGTTATCAGAACAATGAGAGGACCATCTGGGATGCTTTTAGGATGAAGCCGAAGTTGTAAAAGCACATTTGTGGCAACAAAGAGTGCAGCAGTGAAGGAACTGTGGTATATGGACAGTGCAGGTCCTCCAAACCACAACATATACAACCTTAGTGAAAATTATACCCCTGTGTCTACTTAACAACCAAGCACTCCTAATCCCTGTCCTACCTTGCAGATGAAACTCAAACTTGACTCCAACCTGAACTTGAACTTAGTATCTACTCTTAGCTACTCTTAAAAAAAGAAAGATCTCAACCAACTAGTTGTAGGGGTCTAAACTAACACCAAGTAAAAGCCCACTGGGGATGGGCAGGGTTATTAGTGTTAAGATGAATATTTGTATATTGGGTGTGAATGACAGACTTGGGCGAGGCAGGGTGAACAGCTGCAGCAATGGAATGCGTCCATAGTGGTGGCGAATGAACTAGCGGGCTGTTCTATGGTGTTAATTGCCAGATTTTTGAGGACCAGCAAATCAGGAGACCCTGACAGCTGGCTGTAAGTAATTCCATGTCAACATGAGGACCCTCATTTGTAGGAGGGAAAAGAAAATGTTTTGATGTTACCAAGAGAGACAGAAAAGGAAAATAACACTCTATTATTATGAGTTAGATGCAGTGAGCTCTCACTGGAACACACTAAAAGTTTCACTTGCCCATGCTGTAAAATATAAGTACTGACTTTCATAACTTTATTCTAGCACATTAAAAAACTTACTCAACCAGAGCCTGATAGTAACCACAGCTATGGAGAATGTTATACCCATGAAGAAACAACATACCATCAGATTTATTCAAATAAACATGGATTAGTGCCATGTACCATTCAGTCCAGTCTACAGAAAGGAAAGGTTGCCATGTTGACAGTCTGTAATAGTTTTGAAATCCTTGCAATCCATTATCCATATAAGAGTTTATCTGACAAGACCTTTTCAACTTTTACACCTCCCAGGTCTGGGCAAGACAATAATCTCTTTAAATAATTGTTTATAATTTATTAGTTACATCACCCATTACAGCAAAAAGTGGTGTATGTTATATACGCTACTGAGTTTAATTATGGTTAAGAATACTATTAGACACAAGATGCAACTCTTTCTGCTTAGAAAGAGTTGGGGTGGGAGGATACTGATATGGTCCTCACAGTTGTCCGAAGAAGGCAACAGTTGCCTGGGCTGCAAGAGCCTTAATGCGTAGTGACACGCTTAACTCGACAAATATGAGAGCGATCTATGGAATGATGAGTGTTGCAGAATAAGGGGTGGTCGACTGAAAGCAGCTAAACCTGAAAAGTCTGAAAACACGATCATGATTAATGTCTGAAAATACAGGTAATAGCATCAATAAATCTCCAGTTTTTGGAAATAGATAAGAGCAATTAGTTTTAAAAGGAGCCAATTGCTTGCACACTGCTGTGGTTCCCGAGTTCTCAGCTCTAAAGGCAAAAAAAAAAAAATTGCGTTTTTATGTCCAACTCTGCAAGACTCCAGGATAAGTGTTTAGGACTCAAATATTTTCTTCACCACCAGTGTTTGTTTGTTTTATTATTCCACTTGAATAGATATTTGTTTGGCCTGAGGTGGCTTCGTGTAATGGTTTCCATTCAAGAAGCAGCATGAAACTGTCTGGAAAAAAATAAACAGAATCGTTTTCCTCTTCTCATCATGCCGGTGAGAGAAAGGAGAGGAAGGTTTTGTCTCTCACACCTCAGAATGGTGCAATTAAGCATGTTGTCATTTGAAACCAAGAAGCAAGAGAACCACAGAGAGGGCTGGTGCTGAGGCCTCATAAAGCAGAACGATAAGCTGCTATCTCTCATGACTTCAAACTGAGCTTCATTTAATTTCCCCCTTGGAGGACATTGGTCACAGATGTGGCATTGCCCTCATCTTCAAAGTGTGTTTATGTCTGTGAGAACTTGTCCATATTATGACACTGGGGAAATATGCTCTTTATCACCTCACTCAGTCAGTGCAATGGATTTTGGTTCCACTCAATTTGAATTGACATAAACTATGCTATAAAGGAACAGGCAAAAGTAACTGCTTGAGTGATGTCATTGAGCGAGACAGCGACCTTGATATGGAAAAACCACAAACGCTGACTTTCTGAGCATATGTGGTGTAACAGTGTAGGCCAGTATGTATGTGTACAGGCAAGCTACATGTATTTAAGCAGATGGATACAGCACATCAACATGTGTATACCAAAGTCTCTGACCTTCTCGTCATGACACTTTCACTGCTGATACCAATAAAACCACCATGATAATAAATCATGGTGCAACTTATTCAGGCAACCTGACACCCCTAACCCAGAATCTACCACAGCTCATCCTTCAACCAGTGGGCTGAGAGAGCTCTTATTGCCCCAAGATATTTTTAAACAAGGGGAAAATTTTATACATTATACATAATATTATACATTTAGGCTCCACACTGGGCCTGTATAGTACAGCCTATCCTAATACATCCAAAAGGATAATAATTACTAAGCGATAATGTGAGACATCTGGCAAAGCAAGAGAAGCCCCTGCAAGTCCCAAGGCAGAAGACCAGCATATCATAGCCTATCATGTTCATAAAGACTGTGCCAGAAGTGGATGATGCAACATTCACACTCACTGGTCACATAGGATAAAAGGTCACTGTTTTGGAAACCAACTTGTTACTTGAGTGGTTTAGAAAACTCTGCACTGGCATTGCAGAAATAAAATGACAGCTTCACGTTCCAGACAACAGTCAAGGAATGATGGATTTTGGCATATAGTACTGTATCTATGTTAGGAAGTCTTTTAAAAATACTGGTATTACAAAAACTTGCATTAGACATACACTACGACTGGGTAGTGAAATAAGAAAATAAGGTCCTATCCATACATTACATGTAGCATATTTTATATACTGCCCAGACAAAAAAAAAAGTGGCACGTTCTAATATTTCATCGAACTACCTCAAATCACTTCATAAAAGCTTCTTCATCACATTCCAAAGGCTTCAAATGTGGTAAATTCACAATTTGGGTCCTGAAATATGCCTGTGCAATCAGGAAAAAAAACAAAAAAAAACATTGATGAGATAACCTGACTTGATAAAATGACTTAATTCCATTGCCACATAATGTTGCTAAGTGTACACATGGCCAATTGAAGCAACCCCAGCTTATGATACTGCCTCCAGAGGCTTGTACAGGACATGATGCATTGTGATTTCTACTGTCCATATCTTACAATGCAACTTCATGGCTTAGCACTATCCTTCCAGTTTTTAATGCACTGAAAAGTTCTTAACCCAGTTCAAGCAATTTCACCAATCTCCTTAATTGTTTATTTTCTTGATGCAGGTCAAAAATTTGATACTTCTGAAAAAAATAGTAACATCTTTTCATGAGCATGTGATGCGGCTTCTGACTTGGGTATTTAAAAAAATGAGAAGCTACTCACTCCATTAGTTAGGGTTAAAAGCTAAAAAAATATTAATCACTTTAATAATTGTCCAATCAAAGGTATTTGCTTATTTAATTTCAAATGGCACTTCAAAAAAGTGGCCTGCAGTATTAGCATTAACTTGATTTCCCCTTATAAAAATATGGCATATAATGACTGACACATGCAATCAAAGCAAAACACAACATCTGACCGGAAAAAAAAAAAAAAAAAAAAAAGAACAGAAATGATGGTAAATATGAAAAACAACAAACTATAACGTCAGTGCAAGGCAAAAGCTGCAGTACCTCAAATCATCCCATAAATGACCACTGTTGAATAAGTGCTGATGAAATATCAAGATAATGCCTTGACTCATTCAGTGCAGGTTACTTCTGTCTGGGTACATTCTTAAAGCCTCTATCAAGAGCAATATGGTTTATGTCAACAGTCAAATTGGGCATTATCATAATATCCACGTAACCTAACTAAAGGTCAAAGATCGTAATAAGAGTTATAGCAAATCCTCTGTGACTAAGAGGTATTGAATAGCATGCTGTATCGTGTAGAGGTGAGAGGTCGGACTGGGGTCAGGGTCAGGGACATGGTGTGAGGCTTAGCTTTATCAGCTATGTTACAGCGGCCATGCACTTAAAGCAGTAGAGTGGTGGGGACTTAATTGTTCCTGTCACACACTCGTCTCGGTCACAGCTGCTCCCCACAATGTAAACCTGCAGAAAGCCACGGAAACATAATCACACGTGTTGATTTAGCATCTCATATTTACATTCATTTCCTTTTCACGTTTTCAGTTTACATTTAGAATTTACAGTGTGGAATTTATAATACAGATGGAAAGAATGATGAAATTCTTTCCATCTGTATTATAAATTCACCAAAAAGTTCAACATGACTGAGACTCTGTTTCTTGTAAGTTAGAAGGTTAAAGCTAAAGCTGATCAGTTTTAATGTAACCAGTGATCTTATTATTTCAGGTTGAAGCCCACATACATGCCTTTCTGTACGGCAGAACTCTCTGCCTAATTTATTAATACAAAGAAATTTAATTTTGTAAAAGCTTGAGTAAAAGCGCTAAATTAAGGGGGGAAAGAGCTTGATGTTGTGACATAATCTGGCACATAACTGCTCATAACCTCACCTCTACTTAACATTTTTCATTTCATTTATGGCAAAGTTTCATTAAATTATTTCCAGCCAGTTTTGTGTGATGCTGTGACATCTCTGGCTAGACTTCTGAGACTTTCGAGTCCTCCGATGTATGAAATGTAAAGATATCATTGAAAAAGCAAGTTCTGACCAATGTGTTTTTTTTTTTTTAAACACACACACACACACACACACACACCCACACACCCACCCACCCACACACACCCACACACACACACACAGTGCATTTAAAAAATAATATGATGAAAAAAAATTTATTTTTATAGAATCCAATTCAAATAGTAAGAAAGTACATTCTAAAATCATTAAACGTAGTGATACAGTATTTTTAGATTGTCATGAGCTGTAAGCTGTAATCACAAAAAATATATATAAATATATAATATATAATATATATACAAAAAATACACTTTATGTGTACTCAATCTAGAACATATGAAATATTTACTTTTTGAATAAAATTAAAATATATATACGTATATTTTTAGAAAATAATAAAAAAAAAATTAGAAAACATTTTCCACCAGACACACACACACACACACACACACACACACACACACAACTATGCTGGTCACATACACCCAGAACACCCAGTGCACCACAGCCTGCTGGACAAGAGGCCAAGCAGGCAAAGAGCCCAGGGCTGCCGACACAGCCTCCAAACTCCCCAGATTAAAATACGATACAAGTACCCATGGGATGCACCAGACAAACAAGTCTGGTGAACTGGGGACCCAACCCACAACACCTAAAGGATCCGCTGTCAACGTCCTGGTGCTAGACACCACAGCACACCCCCAGAGGCCCTGCGGAGCTATGTCATGGTAGCATAAAGAGAACACAACCTAGGTGGTTTTAATATGACTGATAAGTGTGTGTATGTGTGTGAGCACACACACACACACACACACACACACACAGCTTTACACCAGTAGGCCTTGCCAAAAAAATGCTAACCAAAAAAAACTTTTTACCCCTTTATAGACCTCACATGCACAACAAAAATTCTAATTCCCTTGAAACTACTACAAGGTAAGAGGATACCAAGATATGCAGACAAGACCAATATGGCTCTCATTCCTCTCATTCTGTAGCCCTACAGGCTCTGTGTATGTATTCCTAGCCAGAAAGGTCCAGAGGCCCAGGAACAGATGGAGGAGTCTGGCCTTATCCTGGGTGGGCAGTAGTTATTAACTGCTCCTCCACATGCCCTCTAGAAAATGTGTAATGGATTTAATGTCCAGCCATTGAAAATGCAACATCAAATGCACCGGAATGTACAAAATCTAAGAGAATATGTATATTTTCTTTGAGGAAAATTAATTGTTAGGAACATGTTGACTCACTGTTAACTTTCCACAAGTCTGGGAAAGGCAAGACAGAATATTTAAAAAAAAAAAGTTCTTTACAAAAGAAACAATCATCTTTGGAATGCTGTTTCAATTCACATCAACTTATTTTTATCCAATTAACTTACAAACAACAGAATAAATTGAATGCAAATTTATTTTTATATTCCAGAAATATACTAGTATTTTGAATAAGATCAGTGGACACTATGGTCAGTTAAACATTGTCTTCTACTTTTAATTACTAATATAATTTATAATCTTTTTTATTATTATTTCATATATGGGAGATCCGAAAAGATACTTTTAGCCATTACCATTATGAGTTCTACATTACTTAGGAATAATTTCAATAGTGAAGAATTATTTGAAATAGTTTATTTAGGTTATAACTGAAACTCAAGTTAGAGTTTATGTTCATCATTGGTTTGCATAACAATATTTTTATTACTTTATTATGGTTGTTATCAATCTGATCATGTGAAAACTTGAGCCCTATTGAGCACTAAAATTACATCAGTGTTAAAGTGTTCAATCAGCTTTTCTGTTTGTGTTAAACCTAATGACACATTAATAAACATACTAAACCATTAATATCCAAATTGATGTAAAATGTTCATGTAAACACATCAGAATAATGTAAACCAACCAATGGTAAAATTAATGTTTTTAACCATTAAAATGTTTTTTTAAAAAGCTGTGTTTAAATACTGCCTCAAACAGAAGAATAATTGCAGTGTAACTGTTAAGTATGAAAACTGAATTAGAATCTTTTCACACCTGCATCAAGACAGCAATTATTAAAAACTGATCCATTTTATTCTTGTCGTTCAGTTCATGCAAATTTTCTTAGTAATTAGTTACTATTAATTACTAATTACTATTAACGCAAAAACAACTAGTGACATTTACTGTTACTTATATTCATTATTGAAATTAGAGTCCTCTGTCAAATATATTAGATATTTAGTAATTCATTAGAACAACTTTTATTACAATTAATTAGTACAAGCCTTGAGACACTTTCACCTGGATAGACACTACATAGGCAGCCTAATACTTCCCAAACTACTACTGTAGGGAGGAAAGGGGGGTGCAAGATGAACAACTCTTCCTTGTTGGTATAGGCATTGTGTGATAGAGAATAATTAGCTAGAGGGTGGGAACTGGAAAGACCAGAATCAAATGAAAAATAGATTTTCTGCAGACACTGATCAAATAACAAGCTGATGTAGAGACCATGCTCATGCCAGATCTCCTCAACTGGCTAAATTCAGTCACTGTTTCTTCAAGGGTATCAAGCTTAATCACATTTCAAGCCTTATGTTTTGCTTGTTTATACCATTGCACCACTAACTACTTATTTGAACAGGTTTCTTGTAATTTCTTTAGAATAATTATTGTGAACACACTGGTAAATTACTCTTTACTTGTCTAATTTATCTGTTAAGCTGGTTTATGTCATGAAACCTAATTTTAGCTATGCAATCTCTTTTAAGGCCAAAATCACAATGGAATGTCTGGAGAAATAAATACATTTTGCCCTAATGAGATGCAAATCATCTAACAGACACAGGGAAAAAATTTCTTTAGAACAACTGTGATTTTTAAGTGGTTTGCATGACATTTTTGGTATTTAATATTTATCACATTGGAGAATAACTATAACTATGTGGCTGAAACTTTAACAAACAGGTTTTAAACAGATTACAATGATCATGTTGGGTAGGTATTTCCTGTTGCATCAGGGTGATCAAAACTGTATCTCATTTTCCATCTCATAGAATTTTGCATTCCACCACACAGCAAATCTCTGAAATGATAGATTTATATCCTGTCCACCATGTTTAATTTCACTAGACCACCTATGGGGCAGGATCAACAACGCAACATCACTTATCTTGCACCACCCCTATATACAAACTGGCATTTCATTTATA
The DNA here is from genome assembly GCA_030014305.1 of Clarias laeviceps. Taxonomy (NCBI): domain Eukaryota; kingdom Metazoa; phylum Chordata; class Actinopteri; order Siluriformes; family Clariidae; genus Clarias; species Clarias laeviceps. The sequence goes on from JAQMYJ010000039.1 coordinate 22,454,825, forward strand.
TACTAGTGTAAGTACCTGTCGTTGACGGTGAAAAAAGTTTGTTCAAATTGTTAAAAAGATAAAAATAAGCTGATCAGCTTTAACGTAATTATTGATGATATTATTTCAGCCTGAAGCCCACGTACATGTCTACCTGTCTTTCTGTGTGGCAGAACTGTCTGCCTAACTTATTAATAAAGAAATAAAGTTTTGTAAGGTTGAGTATCTTATGCCTTGTTTACACCAAGTTGTACTTCTTTCATTGTCAGCCAAATACGGTAATTGGAGAGTGAATCACAGATAGTAGATCAGATAAAGATTAAGTTTTTGTCTTAAAAAGACTTCAGCGCTGTTATATATAGTATAGTGTATATAGTAGTGAAAATATTAACTATTCCCAATACAAATATTCACTTTAACTTTTCTAATTAATATCTATTGGTGCAGGTGTTAGTTTACATTAAGCAAGTAGCTTATTTTAAAGTAGATTATTAAATCAGGCACATAACTGTTCATAACATCGCTTTTACTCAACATTTTGATTTTAGCATATGTACTGTAGATATGTACATAAAATATTTAGATAGGTTTCCTCTAAAGACTCGTGTTTTTTATCTCATAGTGGCGCTTCACATTACTGTTTTTTATTAACGCCATAATAACACCATGGACACCATTTCAGAACATATGAGACAAACTGGTTTTAAACTTTACACATGAAGAAGTACATTGATCTGTCCATTCCTCTTTGAGATTGTTTTCATAGTCTACTTTCCCTTTCTTGGTGAGGATTTGGGCGCCTTGTTGGTGCACTACAGCCGTTTCTGTGTCTTCAGCATACTCTGTGTATACACAGTAAACTATTGCGCTGATTGTCTCTGTTAAGTAACGTGTATAGCCACACCCACCTAGAGGGAAAAAGCGCTATATTCGTCTAAAAAGTGCTAGATGCTGTGATGTAATCTGCACAAAACTGTTTATAATGTCCCTTCTACTTAACATTTTGATTTCTGGCACAGGTTTAACTTCAGGCAAATACTGAAAGACTGGCAAAGTTTCATTAAATTCTGTTCAGTCAGTTTTGCGTGGTGCTGTGACAAAAAATCAGCTGGACGGACGGACGGACAGACAGACAGCGAGAAAGTTTTCTGAGACAACAGAAAGGGTCCTCCGATGTATGAAATATAAAGACATCATTGAAAGAGTGCATTCTGAGCAATGTACAGACAAAACCTTTTATTTATACAGATATTATCATAACCTGCTGTAACCATTCCTAAAATTGCAAATAAGTACAATTGACTAAAATAATAAGATTAACACCGTTAGGTCACCCACACAGAAAGCAGACTTTTCAAAACCATTTAGCTACACTAAGCAATTAGGTTCAACATAGATGTAGCATATACATATAAAGTGAGGTATTCATTAAACATCATTTCCTTTCGCAGTGGAAATTAGTAGCAATCCAAATAAGTCAATCTTAGCTAACAGAATCCTCTTGTGCGCTATAATTACTTTACAACATTGGGGTGAAACACATTCAATCTCTGTTTAAGCCTCCTTCAGATGTGGAGTGGCATAGGTGACATTATTTTATGATATTTGGATTTCTGAAACAAGGTTTTTATAGTTCAGTTTTTTTTTTGTAAGTCATCAATTTGACTAATGATGGGTTTCACAATGTATAGTTTGTAAAGCACTCATTGATATTACCCTAAATCAGGTTTCTTGTTCTAGATTACTTACAACTAAAAAGCAATCAGGCCCAATGTTTATTGATACTTAATGGATTCTCTGCAAGTCAGTCCATTTGTTTTCACTGTAACAGGATATACAAGTTGTTTATAGCTGCAGTTTAAAATAGAACCATGACTCATGGCTACACTGGCTATGGCACTTTGTGACCCAACACCCTTCTCCTATTGCCCCGGAGAAAAGGAAAAAGGTGGTGTTTGCATGGTAGGACTGATTTCCAAGGTGTGTGTGTGTGTGTGTGTGTGTGTGTGTATGTGTGTGTGTGAAAACCTCCCTTGAAATGATGGAAAAGAGTGAAGAAAAATCCAGAGGAACGGAGAAGAGATTTCAGGCCAGATTATGTCAGTTCAATCATTCTCACACCCACTTTCCGTTCTGTGCATAAAACCACAAATAAGGTTTGAACTAGGGTAATCAAACAGGCCACCTCACGCCCCCTCACTTAAGGCCGGCTTCAGGCTTGTCATGGGCCAGTGCCTGGGGGTTACAGACAGTATATGTGTGGGAGGGGCGGGTCTGGACTCACGGTCCGAGTTCTGAGCGCTTTAGCAGACAGGTCGGCTCCAGTAGCAATGAGTCATAACTGTCTGTCTGTCTGTGGTGCCTGTAGGCTAGCCGGTAGAGGCTTATATTTTATCACAATGCTAACAACTGTGTCATTCACATAAATAATAAGCCCTGTCATTTATTACTTATTACATCTCGAGGAAGTCCTCGTATGAGCAAATCTCATTTAAAAACACAAACTGAAATGTTAACCAGGGTCAAGTGTAAGACACTGTATGTGTAAAACACTCAACGTTTTTTTCCTCCATTTCAGACAGACACTCAAAATAAAGACGCTCAAAAGATTAGAAAATTAGAAGCCGATGCTGCGAGAATTCTGCTATACAGAAAATGGTTGATTCATGAGGTGAGAGATGACATACATGTTCCACTGAATAGCTTAATGAGCATCTTAATATGGCAGCAGTTTAAAACATATATCTGTGGTTGTTACCCCAAAAGCCTGGACCAATATTGGAGCTGCCAACATTAACCATTTTCATAGCAGAAACAGATGAAACACATACTCAGCAGCCAAACCTCTCCAGCACATTTCTCTTGACACACTTGTGTATAGAAGCGTTTGGGCTTGGCAAACTTCCCCACTGACACAGAAGAAGCAGCTATATGGGACCTATGATAGACCACTGTATTGGATTTTAACCACATCAGAACCATTAGAGAGCAGTAACGCGGTGTTCTGCTTCTGCAGAAGCTTGTGCTGAGCATTGCAAATAAAAATGACCGAGCTTCAAGGTTTATTTTCAACAGCATACACTTACTGTGAACATCCCTGCTAAAATTGCCAACTGTAGTGTTGGTCTCAACTACAGGCTGGGTATGTGGGCAGATGGATGTACTCCAAATCAGGTAGATTTCACGGATGAAGCAGATGCCGTCTGGCATTGTTTTTGTGGGAAAAAGAGTGCAGGATCATCTTACCTTTCAGGAAAGCAGAAGCAAACATCATGCAAAAATGAAAGGGGGAAACAGACGGGCAAAAAGGAAAGAGTCACAAGAAAAGAGGGCAAGAGTGAAGCAGACAAGTGTGAGATAAAGATGCTGCTTATTCAATTTGAAGAAACATCTGCCTGCTTATAGATGTTTACACTAAGAGAGATGTATTAGAAAGAAAGGGCACCTTGATTAAAATGAACACAGCATAGTGCACACGGTGGCTTAGTGGTTAGCAATGTCGCCTTGCACCTCCAGGGTCCGGGTTCAATTCTCATCTTTGGGTCTTTGTGTGTGAAATTTGCATGTTCTCTCTGTGCTTGGTGGGTCTCCTCTGGGTACTCTGGTTTCCTCCCACAGTCCAAGGACATGCAGATTAGACTAATTGACATTCCCCAAATTGCCTGTATGAATAAGCGTTTGAATGTTAATATGCCCTGTGATGTATTGGCACCCCGTCTCATGCCCCAAGTCTCCTAGGATGGGCTCCAGGTCCCCTGCAAACCTGTATACCGGATAAAGCAGTATAGACTATGAGTGAATGAGTGAGTGAACATAGTGCACACCCATAGTGCTTAATATCTCTGGTGTAAATGGGGCTTTACTCATTCAGTCAAGTTGCTGTGCAGATCGGATGGTCCGCTGTGGCAACCCCTCAACGGTAGCACCCAAAAGTGCTTCATCCTAACTGATGGGGAAAAAAGAGTATGTCATACCTCCTTGCCAGTGTGCACAGCCAATTTTGCTCCCTAGTCTCCCGGCCACAGATTGTCTGGATATAAAATTGTAATCTGGAATGGAATTAAAAGATTCACAGCACTAACTAAGAAGTTATGAAAAACTAAATTATTAGTCTGTAAGTATGCATGTGTGTGACTGCACAAACATTCCTTACAATACAACTAGTAAGAGATCATTCAAATCAAATAGTTTTGTTAGTAATACTCCTTGTTCGTTTTGAGGACAGAGTTTGATGCTTTGTTTGAAGAGAATGAACATTTATACTTGCTGAAACTCTGCAAACAATGATTTATGATTAAGAAGAGAAAAAGGTACACAAATAGGCACACAGCCATGCTCATACACACACTCATTATTTCTTCTTTTGCTTCCGTAATTCAGCAAAACACAGAATGCAAATTCAAATTCAAATTTCAAAACCCTGATACTCGTATGCAATTTCCAGAGAAGTATATCGAAAAGCAAAAGCATACAAAGAATGTGTCAGCTATGAACAAACCAGTCATAAACAAGTGGAATATTCTAATCATCGAGTAGTGCTTCATAGTATGAAACTACAAAGAATCCTTTAAAGCAGTCGAATAAACTGCAGAAAGTAACGACATGCAAGTAAAACCATTAATCCACTCAAGAGAGTCATATATTTCACAGACTGTGATTTTTAAGAGTAGTTTTGCATTTTGAAATGGCATTGATATCAACTGTTGACATTTTGAGTTTAGGATTACGGAAGTGATAGAAACAGACAAAGACAATGTTACTCAGACAGACAGTCATTCAGAGGGCATGGCAAATACACACATTCAGAATCAGACATACTGACAACAATTTGAATATCATTCCATCCTAGATACAACGATACTTTACACACACTTCGTCTGACCTTCATACACACTTGACTCACAGTTTACTCAACAACTGCACAATGTTAATTGCTTTCGTCTCTCACTGTGACACTTCCATTGATTCATGGCTTTAGTCAGTTTTTGTACATTTATTGCGTCTGCGGTTCGCTGCTATTAGCAGCACTTAATTACAGAGTACGCAGTAAATCTGTGTTACCCTGTTCTTCCTCACCTGCTAGCTAATAGAAGGGGATTTTTTTTTGTAAACTGAGAGCTCCAGTACACAAACAGGATCTTATCAGCAGGATCAGGTATGTATGGGAAAGCAATACCAAGCAACTCACTTGCCCCCTAGATAAGGAGGTACAAGTTTCCAGTTTACGCTGCAGGCATATCCTGTTACTAATACTGGCTTGTTTTTGTTCCTCTGCTGGGATGTCTTGTCCCCTTAGGGGGACAGGAATGTCAACTTCCACCTCGCTCACTTTCCCTCTCAACCTATCACACACAGATTGAGACAGGCACACCGGTGTACACTAATGCGTCACACCCATCACAGAGACAGAAACACGAACACTTACTTCACACCATTACAAGGTGAGAGACAGGTCAGAGACAGCTGTGTTTTATTTCTCATACAGTGTACAGTGGAATATTTAAGGGTAAAAGGAAGCCTTACTGGCTATGGCTTTAGGGGTCATAATGCTCTGTGGCAGGTGTCTTACAGTCTTTGCACTTGGGGTTAAAGGTCAGAGAGACCAACGCACTTACGCAAAATCGTCTGTTATGCTGTCAAATCTTCCTAATGTGACTTAGTAGTAATCACACCTACAGAAGTACATGCTGACTGTGCTGAAAGATGGACAGACAGATAGACAAAAGACAAAAGATACAGCAGATAAATAGACAGACAAATAGCTAGACAGACAATTAGACTAAAAGTATTTGCTCACTTAAAAATCATGGCTGTTATGCTGGTGACTCGACTTTTCTACAAAAGGTGCATTAATAGAATTTGGAGTGTGGATGTGAAAATTTGCGTTCATTCAGCCACAAGAACATTAGAGCACTGATGTCAATTGAGAAGTCCTAGTGCACAATCAGGGTCTCAGGGTTGTCACTCCCATTTTTTTGAAAACCATGTATTGTACACAACCTGCATTGGGACACCGTCATGATGAAACAGGTTTGGATACACATATATGTGTGTGTGTGTGTGTGTGTGTGTGTGTGTGTGTGTGTGTGTGTGTGTGTGTCAGGATTAACGTGTAGTAAGACGCAAGTGCAGATAATTTAACTTGTAATTTAATTTTTAGTTTTATTAAACCAATTACCAAAACAAACACGGGTAGTTCGTACTCGTAAGTCAGAAACAGGCAAGGGTCGGTCGATCTGCAAAACACACACACTAGGGCAATCAAAACTCGGAAACTAAAATACCAGAACAAAGTCATACACTGAAAAGCTAACACAAATAAACACAACTTGATAATGCCCGGAAAAACTCACGGGAGCGTATACTTTGCAACGTTTCTCCATTACTGGGTCCTATTTAAGCACCTGGGTAATTGGGTGCAGGTGTGCTTAGAATTCAGGTGACATGAAACGTGTCTGCTGGGAGTTGTAGTCCGTTTCTGCCATGTCTGTCTTGTCTATTTTGAGAGACCCAAAAGAGACCCTAATATACAAATTGGATTCCAAAAAAGTTGGGACACTAGACAAATTGTGAATAAAAACTGAATGCAATGATGTGGAGATGGCAAATGTCAATATTTTATTCAGAATAGAACATAGA
>JAQMYJ010000039.1:22462189-22502799 GCA_030014305.1 Clarias laeviceps
ATCTCCACATCATTGCATTCAGTTTTTATTCACAATTTGTTTAGTGTCCCAACTTTTTTGGAATCCGGTTTGTATATATATATATATATATATATATATATAAATAAGGGAACAAACACAATGACACTATCTGTTTTTGTTTAGTGCTCTAAAAATCAGAATTAAAAAAGTAATAATAATTGGCACACAAACAAATGAAAATACCACACCCTTCATGTTTGTTTCAGTTTATTTTGAAGATAGATAGACAGATAAGTGCTTCTGAAGCTGCAGGAAATCAACTTATGCTTGAAATGTGAGAGTTATGTGTCCGTGTACAATTGTATCTAGTGCACTGAAAACAAATCACACTTTCCTCATTACTAAAATAGCTTAGCTCTCACCTTAAAATATTCACATGACCCATGACATCCTCTCTTGCTCATCCCCTTCTTCTCTTGCTGCCTCCAGGGCTTGCCCTTCCACTTCTCTCAGTAACCTGTCCAGCAAAACCAGAACACAATCCCATTAAGTTCACATTCCTCTGCTGTCATTCAGATCTGGATGTTTACTGTGACTTTGAGAGGCCGTCCCAGCTCACTAGGCCTGCTTTCACTGCCACTTTGATAGGCACTGTGAGTGACATGGCCCCTCAGTAGACACTTCTCTCACCTGCACAGGTAGTCATTAACCTCGTCACTTCTCCACACTGACACGCTCTCTCCTGTCAGCATGGCTAATCCAGATGCCTAAAAGTTCTAAACCCCTGTTCTCAGATACTCAAGTGCCTTTAATGAAAGTTGTGTGGACAAATGGCAGGGTAATTTGATAAGCTTTCTTGGATTTTTTCCTACTCTTGTTATTATGAAAAGCTTAGCATTTTGGCAGTTGAGGACTAGGTCAACATAATTGTTCAGGTAAAGCTGTGGAGTTGAGGAGGGGGTGTATTCTGTTAAAGGATAAAGCACATACAGTATACATATTGTCATTCACGTCATATCTTCATCTGCTTACCCAAACAATAACAAAAGATTTAACTAGCCAGAATCTCACATTAGAGCTCCAGTGTTTTGGCCCCAGTTAAATCTTCCCAACTTTGTCCTCTCCCATGTTCCACCAGGTGTGTGTGTGTACTTGTGCAGCATATAAAATGAGGAGGTGACCACAGCAGACAACAATGTCAGTGTCAACAAAAGTTCGTCCAAGTCGAGGAAAGATGCTGCCAGCAAAGTCAAGTCTGAACAAACCCTATGACAGGAAGCTTCACACCTCTCTTATGTTGTCTTATGCTTCTCAGCACTCCTTCAGCTACCTGACAGATCTGAGAGAGGTAGAGCTGCCAAATACATGCTGTAGTTGACCTGAATCATTGTTTGTAAAGCAGAGTTTCTCTCGCTCCAAAATTACTGACCTTCAGATTAGCTCCTGGTACCTTGTTCTTAAACACTTTGAACAGAGGTGCAGTGATGAGCTGTTGGTCGAATGCCAGCATGCTGTCTATGTATTCAGACAGGTAAATAAATGAACTGTACTGATGTGTACTGATTCAGAGATATCTGTTCATTCCCCCAGAGACTGCCTACTTTATCTCCCTCTGCTGGCTGCTGAGCGTGCTTGGCATCTGTGTCCTGTGCTATTCAGTTCCCTAGTATATATTAGACAGGTTTACGGTATATGTTATCACACCCATTCAAAAGTTCTTTAAAGTTAGTTAGTTAGTTGTTTTAGATTTAGTTTTTAAAACAGATTAAACAGCACCAAACTCACAAAATTGGCATTAGTTCACTTTCCCAGCGCTCACCTTTTAAAAAATGTTATGAATACCTGAAAAGATAATTAGGGCAGATGAGACAGAAAAAGAGAGGCAAAATCCAGGCATATAGGTGTTAAAACAGCTGGGATTGATGTAAATACTGCAGAGCCAAATTTCCATGACCTGACCAGAAACAAGCTATACTAGAGAAGCTGTGAAATCAGGTTGCTATTACACTGCGTAAACAGGTTGTAGATGAGAATCTTGACAAAGTGCTAAGTTAGTAATGAGGACGTATAAACAGTATTCACTATGCATAATTAAAAACTGCACACTTATTCAAAACACACAGACACACACACACACACACACACACACACACAGAGAAACAGACACACACACACACGATGTATGATCACACTATCTGGTATCACCCAAATCAGTGAATGGTTCCATGTTAAGTCTGGTTTCTTCCTATTGTCATTTCAGGGATCTGGAAGTTGAGTCATGTCAATTGGCCTTGTTCCTTCTTTTGTCTTTATGTCTGTTTTTTTATTTCTGTAAAACTGCTTTGTGACAATGTCAGTGGTTAAAAGCAATAAACAAATAAAATTGAATTGAATTGAATCCTTAATCAGTATGAAGTAATGATGGTGGAAAGGGAAAAAGACACTTAGACAACATAAATATAAATATATAACTCATAATTACAAATAATAACAATAATGGCAGCAAGAAACCTATAGTTTCTTAGATATCTGCTTTAGGTGTGCTAAGAGAAAAAAAATTAAGTTCACATGCTGTTAATTGCTGTTGATAATCCACCATATAATAGAGCACTGTTTCCCAAATGAGTCTGCGGAGTTCCCCAGAAGAACCACATTTTTGGTCTCTACCAGCTTGTAACACGTGTCTAACAGGTATTCATTGTTCTTAACTACTTGGTACAGGTGTGTATAGAGCTGACTGAGAGGAAATATAATAAATAAATATTTGCAGTTGTAAAATCAGACCCAATGGTCACTTTTGTGCATGTAAAGCTTTCAACTCTAAGGGATAGTAAAATTCATCATTTTCACAGCCTTAATAATTTTCAATCAATTACAAATTATCATGAATGACATGAATTTACCATCATCACAGTAAATACCTGGCAATTACTTTCCATTCTAGATTATTTCTTCCACACCCAAATGTGAATAGGTTCTCCTTAGGACAGAACACTCTCTTCAAGCAAGAAGTGCTGCTTGTTGATTAAACAGCCATACACCCTTCAGCTGCTCAGCCATTTCTAAACTTGGCCACCTGTAGATTATCACCCTGCCTTGTCAAGTACGCCTGGCTCTGGATAGGAGGAAGCCTAATCCTGACAGATTACCCTGATTTGGACAGTGGGCTCATCAAAGACCCCTTAAGCATGAAGGTGGCTCTGGTTTAGGGAAATAAAAGCAGTGCTCTCTGAAAGGCATCACCTATGTCAGGAGGCTTGGTTCACAACTGAACAAGGCTCACTGGGGGAATGGGTAGAACCTGAGACTTTGAGACTTTCCTCTAAAGTAATGTGGAATAAGTTGACTTGGTGTTGAAGGGCAAAATGAGTGGAAATGTTTACACCAGGCAACCTATTGTAAGAGGATTCTAAGGACAGATACCACAAAGCTTCACATGCTATTCATTACTCATAATAATCCTACAAACTGTATAGTAGAGCAGTGTTTCCCAAACCTGTGTATGGAGTTCCCCAGAAAGTCCACATTTTTGATCACTTTCCAAACGCCCAACACTGAGGTATTTAGTTACCACAAACCTAGAGAAAACACTATACACTATTAGAACCCATAAGAGTTTCTTGGTTGTCCCTCTGGGAGAACCCTAAATAATTCTATTTTTTTTTGCCTTTAAGGAAAAGTGTACATTATTTTGGAAGCTAAAAACTCTAAATAAACCATTAAAGAACCCCTGAAGAACCCATACTTATAAGGATGCACTGTAGGGAATGTGTGCCTCATTTAATAGGCATATTAATGCACATACCCACAATACACCAAACCCCAAAACACTAAAAAGTTGCAACCCTAGTGATATTTGAAATGGTTATGCTATATTGCATGTAATGAAATGTGGCATTTCAGTGAAAACTATAGGCAAATGGGAAAAATTACTCGTTGACCAGTTTCCCCTCAGCAACAGTGTTTGGGAATTTCTCTTCCTTTCTTTTCCTCTCCTCTAACAATAGAGAAGAGTGGGCCGAATAGAGAAGGAAGAGATTTGCTTGAGAAAATAAACGTGTGAAATAAACACTGGATCTATTGGTGTCGAGTTTCTGTAAAAACGCAGGCCTCTGTGCAGGGACCGGGTATGGTAACATAATGAGGATAATCATGTTGCTGCTGAAATCCATCCGCTCAGAGACTGCAGGCAGCAGCCAGAGAATAACACACACACACATGGTTTAAGGAGAACAGCAAAGTATGAGTGGAAGCACCCTCTCAACACCACCTACGCCACTCCGTCTGTATTATTGTTAGCTGGTGTAATTTATTCATGGAAATCACCCAGGTTTATGTGAGAGGAAAAAGTTAAAATTCATTACTGATATTAATCGACCATCTAATACGGCAGAGTGTCTTCAAAACAACTTTTGGTTGATAAAAACCAATTGCAAGTGTTTGTCTTACTGATATTTCTACTTTTTCTGTTTATTGATGTGTCCTACTAATCCCAGGTTTGCCTTCCTATCCTTACCTGGACCTTAGTACCTAGAACAAAACTTTTTAGTACTTTTATTAATCACTCATCGTCTATACCGCTTTATCCTGTATACAGGGCTTCGGCAGGCCTGAAGCCCATCCCAGGAGATCCAGGGCACAAGGCGGGGTATACCTTGGATGGGGTATCAATCCGTCATAGGGCACACACATACTCACACACTCAATCACACACTACTCTCAATTTGTGGAACGCCAGTTAGCCTTATCTGCATGTCTTTGGACTGTGGGAGGAAACCAGTGTACCCAGAGGAAACCCACCAAGCACGGGGAGAACATGCAAACTCCATGCTTACAGACCACAAGGTGGGAATCGAACCCTTTTCAGGAATTAAACCCAGACCCTGGAGGTGCAAGATGACAGTGCTAACCACTAAGCCACTGTGCCACCACTTTTATTAATCTACTTTTAAAATAAAATCTGATATATTTTTTTAACCAAATGCAGTTTTTGTCATTGTTGGAACATTTGGTTTCCACACACACAAAAATATAAAATAAAATTATACTGTATATCCCTCATAGTTGCACCAAAATAAATCAGGTTAGCTGTGATTTCACGTGAAATACGGATGCATATTTGAGGAATTAATTACAATGTGCATATGCATACACACGCACAGACACAAAAGAAGATAATTTTAGAAAATCAGAGAAACCGATCCTTTCTCCTACACACAGCTGACAGTAACCCAAGCCCAGGCACTGCTCCTGATTGTGGATGCACATACTCCTATGGGAGATCCTGAGAGGACAATCCAAAAACAAATTACTTCACCAAAACTCTGCATCACAGCACTTCAATGCTTTATTTAAAATAGCACACGAGTCTGCCAACAAAGCTTACGGCTGAGGGCCAATCAACTAGATATATGCATTCAAAGCAAACAAGTCCAGTCCTAAAATGACAAATGAGGTCAGGGCACACTACAGTTAAAGTTTATTGTAACCAATTACAGCACAGAGTGATATTCCTCTTATCTGTCAACAAAAAAAAGTATAATTAAATTATTGTAATTTTGATGTCTTCAACCCCACCCATATACAGTGTATCTAATAACCATCAGTAGAATCAATGACTGTGTTGATGTTTTGTTGCAGTGGTGGTGGTGTGAAGTGAGGCATGCTGGGGTGCGGGGGTTGGAGGAAGTATCACATTTCAGTGTCTGCAAGTGCATTTGTGTGTGAATGTGCACAAGTGTGTGTGTGTTTGTATGTGTGTACAAGAAAACTTCTCCTCTCTCATAACTTCTCAGATTTCCTTTCTCTCTCACCCCATCCCTTGAGTCAGGATCATCCACCTGCCTCTTGAGAGAGAGAGAGAGTGTGTGTGTGTGTGTGTGTGTGTACTGAAAACAATAGCTGGCTAGGCTGCATCCCTCCTCAGGCACTGAGATTTTGCACCCTCTCTTCTGAGCCTGGGAAAGGAAGTACACCTGTAACTCTAGCCTGACTCTGAAGGTTATACAGTCAACCCCTGAAACGTATTTTCTGTCTCTTAAGAATGTTTTTTTAACCCAAACTTTTGCATCTTAATTAATTGTTACTTTTTAAAAATGTAATATGTAATAACTTGAAAAATCAATGAGAACACTCATAACTCTGGAAAGATGTGTGTAAGTTGTTCCAGGACTGAGCAGAGAAACAGGCATCCTGGGAAGAGCTGGAACCTTGAGTTTTCCACTGCCAATCAATGTTGCGGAAAAAGACGTTAAGGGAAAAAAAGAGTGGATAAAGGAAAAAAAAAAAGAGGGTTGATAGAAAAGGTGTAAATGGAACCTGCCATTTTGCAGGCCATTCATTTCCTTGGGTATTTAAGCAAATATTATGAAGATATTATTAGATGTTGCACAGTCAATCAATCACTCTCCACAAACTCCAAATTTTAGCCCACTCCATTCGCTTTGTCATAATTACTCATTCCAGGCTTTTCACACTGACGTCTCTTTTTCCCCACCAGCAAGTCATATAGCAGCAAGAAAACACATTACCGCGCTAAAGTCTTCTGCTCTACAAGCAGCCGCAAGCCAGGCGTTGGAGAAATAAACTTATAGACAGGTGGAAAAAGCTAGCATGACAGACACAGCTTAGCTTAAGCAGTCAACCCACCAGCATATATTACACAGGTGCGGAGAACATTAATGCTGGTTATGCACTACAGCGTAACAAAAGTCTTGGAGCAGATATAAAATTTGTAAGAGACCAAATATGTAGAAAAAAAAAAAATCCCACTTTCATTACACACTGATGGAAATATGACATTAAAGAACAAATCCAGGATCCTTTCTTAGTTGAAATTATGTGAGGGAAACATAATGAGTGATTCTATTGAATTCATTTAAAAACGGTTTTAGCAAAACCATCAAACTGAATGATAGACCTGATGATGACCGAGCTGCAGACAGTAAGATAGTAATTTTAATACTTAACAAGTATGATTAGGATAAGCTATTCTTACACTCAGCAGAAACAGTTTCAAGGTCACCCAAGGCTGTGCCATAACTAGAACTTACACGAATACCTTGCTAATCGAAAGCAAACATTTGAAAGCGTTTTAACAGCCCTAATCCACACTGTTTCAATAACTGACTGTTGAGGTTTCTGTCTGTAGTTCTGGGTAATTCTACATGATCACGTGTAACCTAGACCAAATCTATAACAGGTGATAGATGAACTGCGGAATTCCTTCTGTGCTTAAAATTTAAGTGCTTGTCAAAAGGGAAGTAGTACAGCCACGTCCAGCAAAAGAATGGAAAGAAAAAACCCTCTCAGTCCATCTTAGAGTGGCTTTTATAGAGCTCCAAGCTCGGCCTGGGCGAGAGAGATAATTGACCGATGGATATTTCAGACACTCAACTCTTCACGTTCCAAGCTCTCCGGGTCCCAGCCGGCCGGAAGCAAGGGCTTCTGGGATAGATTTATACAGGCTCTGGCCTAAATTGCACATGTCAGGGTCGACTCGCGCTAATATTAATATTAATTCCTTTTGGACTGAGAGCTGATTCTGGCAAGCCTAGCACGTCTGGAGTTCTAAGTAGTTTTCCATGAACCTACCATAGCACTGAGGCTTTGGAGATATGATGACAAAACCGCCTCTCCCTCTCATTCTCTAGCTTTCTCTTTCACACACCACAAAACTCCACCTCTTCCTCCTCCACCTCACACTCTCTTCATAAATCTGGAGTAGTAGTAAGAGTCTAAAAACTGCATGTTCAGCTGTTTTTTTTCATATATATATATATATATATATATATATATATATATAATTATGATTTTACAGGACATACAGTACAAATAGCAACAGACAAAATGTAAAATAAATTATTATTAGAATAGGCATTTGGGTATCAAATCATACAAACAAATCGCATAATTAACTAAGCAGAATATAAAACAGCATTTATTGAAATAACATGTTTTTTCATGAACTTTGAAATATACAAGAGTCATGTGTTCACTAGAAGTCTGTAAATAATCAAAGCCTCAAAAGGTCTTTCTGGTCTTATTGCCCATAGGCGCATAGCTGCCAGGCAGGTCCTTCGCTTCTGATGCAGAGTCAGATTTGACGTTCCATTCATTATAAATATAGCGGCAGTGAACCGATCTGGGATCAGTTGTCTGGGGATTTTCTGTAACATGAGCCTAAGCTACAGGCCTGCTTCTGATCTGTCCCCAAGCAGCCCAATCGGCCATAAACACTGCTGCTTTGAGTTCATTTGCAGTGTGCCGGCAGCCAAAGACATCATTATACCTGATCCCAAAGTGCCTCGGAGTGGTATCGAAGCTAAAAGGAAGGAGGCCTGCACTATAGCAAACAGAAGGACCCCACACTAACCCACCATGGTGCCTGGTGCTTTCACTAAGACTATTATGGAGCAATTAACAGCACACAGGAACAGAGCTGTTTCTACTGCCAGAATAAACCAATGTCATGTGATGTCATAGATGAAATGTGCGCATTTCTCATTCCAATGCATGCCAACTAGCACATTATTTTTTGCAAGCCGAACAATATTCGGTCTACCTTCGCTTAAGCCAGCAAATACATTTCAGGTTTGGAAGCCCGAATTTGGTTCCTCTGTGACTTTTAAGTAATCATCTGAATAAACAGCACCGAGATGTGAAGACTGTAGTGGCATATCATACCTGGCAACACTTCCCCAGCGAGGTGAAAAAGAACATATTATGATCCTGATACCAAACCCTGCTCTGAGCCAAAGCAGCTCCACTGTGGGATTCCATTGCATCAGAGGAATGTTAACTGCCCTGCTCATTTAACAAAGTGGTCAGAGCCACTTCACTCTCTAATACATCTTCATTAGGCTTCATTACATTCTCAGGTTCTGAAAAACTGGAAAAAAAAAATCTTGTGTGCACATTCTTGTGTTGGCATTGCACTTCCTCCTTAGGCAGGATGTGAGTTCAGCTGGGAGCTGATCTTATGCAGAAACAATGGCTGAAGCACAAAGTACTATGCAAAACGTAGAAAATTACAAGTTTCAAAATGTAGTTCGCATATCAAGCAAGAATGCAAGTGTACAGTAATTAAACTCCGTGAAATGTATAGAGGATTAACACATCCCTTACAATGTATGTGCAGATTACATGTAAAGGTGAGATACAGTGACTGAATGACTGAAGTCCACTCTTGTACAACCACTCAAACTGTTCACATCTTATATAAATTGGGTTTTAAAAATAATTAGAGTTGCTGGAGTGATTTTAACTGTGATAAAATATCTCAGTCACTGACCTCACCGGATCTTTTGTAGTGGAGTAGGGGGGAAAGGTCCAGTACTATTTCCTGAACAAGAACAAATACTGCATATTCTTCTTTATAATTAGCAAAAAGACTGTTTTATATAGAAATATTTTTGCTTCATTTAAACCTCTTTCCCAGAGCAAGTTATTTTCAGAAACAAATATAAATACTCCTACTTTTCTCTTTTCCATCTTTTGCATGAAGAAAGAGAACAAAAATTATCGAAACTAGAAAAAAAAAATAGCCATAGGGCAAACATATACATTAGAGATTCTAGTCTGCACTACAATGTTTGTTTTCGTCTCAGATGTGCCGTGAATATTGAGTGCTTAAGAGGACTCGCTTTCCCTCAGTATATTTTAAGACCAGTGAGCAGGCAAGGGATAAATCTAATGAGTTTTCATAAAACGTCAGAAATAATAAGTGCCGAAATGTAATGTTTAGATACTTGATGCAAATGAGTGCAAATCAAATAAATGATGGATTCAGATTGTACCACGGAAATCTGTGAAAAACCGACGCAGTGATAAACTGTTTTCTAACAATGTATTGTTATCATTATTATCATCATCATTATTATTACAAATCAGGCATGCATGTACATTCATTCATTTATTTATCGTCTATACCTGGAGCCTATCTCAAGAGACTTTGGGCATGAGGCTGTTTTACAGGGTGCCACTCCATTATAGGGCACAGACACGCAAACACATGAGCAATTTGGGAATGCCAATTAACCTAATCTGCATGTCTTTGGACTGTGAGAGGAAACCGGAGTACCCGGAGGAAACCCACCAAGCATGTGGAGAACATGCAAACGCCCCACTCACACACCTGAGGTGGAAATTGAACCCTTGACCCTGGAGGTGAGAGATCACCATGCTGCCTAGACATGTACATATTACAACAATATCTAAACCTGTCACATTATATTACTTAAATGCTCAAGGCTTCCTCTGACAAACAGAAATAACACTATAACTAACTGTAACATGCTACTCTGAAGCAAGCATGGAACTTTTTATTGGAACAGCGTTATAGTCACTGGTATCTCCTTCCCTTCATTGTTTAAAAAACCAGCATGCTAATCTCAGCAGACCTTAATAGGGTTGTCACACTCAATATTACTACACCAACAGTAGAGGTGTCTGAAAATAGGCTGTTCCTCTCTGTGGAAAAGCTCCCATGAGCCAACTCAGTGCTTTGCAGCTTTTGAACTTGTCATGCCTTTAAGTTATGATACATTACAGTGTTGTGCTTGGCCTGAGAAAGGATCTGCAATAATCGCTTGGTGTAAAGCTCTGGCTCACCCTGAGCTGTGCTGACGGCTCTCTGGCCTGGAAAGTACTACTCTACTGCGACGTCCTAGGGAGCACGGGTTTCATGAATGCTACAGCTCAGGTGGAGGTGCCACAGCTGCAGTTAATGCCGGGCCAGGGAGTGGACCAGTCCAGGACTCTGGCATGGTCGAGAATTCCAGGCTAAAAGTGAATCAAAAGCCTTGTCAAGTTCAATTGGTTACAGTTGCTGTCAGAGACATGACTATTCCACTGATTTAACAGAGGCAGTAAAACAAATTCCATATAACAGTTTTAATATGCTTTTAAACGTACCAGACTGAAGCAGCATTCTTCATGCAATTACTTAATGTGTTCAGATAAGACTGCCTCCAGCTAGGCAGTCCACATCCAGCACTTATGTCGAGTGGCAGCTGCATGAGCATTTGCACTGGTGGCAGCGTTAATAGACATCATTACTAATTAGTGATTGTTAGCACTTGATGACAGACAGTGCTCCTCCTGCTCCTGGATTGCGGGCCATCAGGGAGAAATAGATCATCATTAGCTGTCTTAAAGGGTGTAGGGGCCAAGCAGCACTCCAGTTAAATAGAGTACCTTCTTCCTTCCTTTTTACACACACACACACACACACACACACACACACCTTTTGTGTATTATTTGAGAACATTTCCAAGCCATTTCATTATATAGTGGTTGAATTAATTAAATATAAGATGAAATTCTAATAGAATTATAAATGTACATTTTCTAATAAGATATTAAACATTAAATACTCTAGTCTATAGAGCAAGTTAGCCAAAATGAGCACAAGTTCGATCCCTTAAAAAAAAATCTGTTCTAATTGAGATTAGTTTAATCGTGGGGTTTGAAGCCGGGTGTCCCAGACAGGATTGCTCGGTGTGATGTCAGGGGTAGGAAACACAGTCCACATGCAGACGGCTCATCTGAATGCAGTTCTGCTCTCCAGTTGCAGTGGTATTGTTTTAACAGTAAATCTGTCACATCGTGACAAGCCAGCCTGACTTTAATAAGGTATTATTACCCTCCATTGTTTAGAAGTCGAATCCCTTAAATGAGAGGCAATTACTCAGCAGGCCACAACGTCCTGACTGCGAGCATTTAGAAGCTCGGAGATGTGTCAGGACCTGTCCTCCCTTGTCACTAACAGTCTTCACACTCAAGCCTGACGGCCGCAGGGGGGTAACTCATTAAACAAAGAAAAGTCAAATAGTCTAACATTATAATTTAACACACACAGTGATGGGTTAATCACTTGCTGAATGTATACTGATCACTTTTAATCCAATATGTGTCCAGTTTCACAACAGATACTTCTGAGTAAATGTGTGTACATGTGCGCTGAGACGAGACGAACTGGATGGGTGCACATTTAAGTTGTAAGTATGGCTTAAATGGGATTTGCAACCACACAAAGGTTGCTCTTACAATATAAAAACACACAAACAAACATACATCACTTCCTAAGGCTTTGATAGATACACAATCACAATTATATTTTTTACCTCACCCTATGCAAAAAGACTAACTCTGAGAAACAACCATAACCTAAACTTTCCATGCAGACGACCACAATATGAACGATAATGTTTGATAAACATACTTTCCAATAATTTGTACATCATTCATCCAGGGTGTAGACCCAACCTATGCAAAATACAAAAAAGCAAACATTTCAGCAAACTCTGAAACAGGCCACAGCATGTTTCTCAGGACATCATGGGTTTCCCCCGTCTGTGCATCCCCTCTTCCTTCCTATAACCGGGGCAGCGGTGCTCACTTAGAGGCTAAATATGAGACTTGGATATGAGATATGCATATGAGAACAGCTAAGTCTGTGCCAAGAGGTCCACAGAGAGGTTGCGTGATAAAGGCTTCTCAACCCTATGACCAATGAGGTGTGAGTTAAAACACAACTTCCTAGCCTTCATCTGTCAATCACAAGTAACAGGAGGTTGTGCCAGTAACCCTAGAAAAGGAAGAGGTCCACTGAGGACTAAAAAGAATCCAGTTGGGGAATTCACAAGCATTACAGTGAAGTCAGAGAAAGGTGGTAAGGACAAGCAAAGGAAAGGAGAGCAAATTACTGGGATAAGATACTGTGTTAATATGT
Organism: Clarias laeviceps; assembly: GCA_030014305.1. NCBI lineage: Eukaryota > Metazoa > Chordata > Actinopteri > Siluriformes > Clariidae > Clarias > Clarias laeviceps. The sequence continues at coordinate 22,474,884 of JAQMYJ010000039.1, forward strand.
TTGCACATTTAAGAATGAAGACAAATGTCAATGAGTGATCTCATCACTTTTATGTTTCCATTTTCCACTGTTTTAATTTGGCAATAATAAGAGTCAAAATGCACATCTCCATATATGGAACAAGGCAATTCTCTTTCTTTTTTTCCCCCTGCCTACACCTCTCTTTATGGACAGAGGAACACCTGAGCTTCTGTGGAAATATTTCTTCTGCCCAAGGTTCACTGCTGCAGGGCGTCTTCTCAATTCTCTCTCTCATAATCAGTCTAAAGACATTATCCACTTACTGGAGATGAGCTGAGAGGCTGCGGGGGATACGCCACCACAGTAACACAGTTAGTCTAATGGCCACCAGTGAGGGAGCCTAATGAATTTCAGCTCTGAGCGAGTGAGTTGAAGGAGGGGAAGGGAGCCCCAGGGGGAGACGGGCTGCTCCTGGGGCTTGCTAATCGGATGCTCATGTGGAGATTTTGATATCATGCTCATTTTGGGGACAACAGCTTTTATAAGCTCTGTTGACAAGGTGCAGCCTAATGCAAACAGCCACCCGCTTGCCCTGAGGGCTCAGAATGCAGCTGATGAGTGAAATATATGAGTGAGAAGACAACAGATTCATAAGTGTAATAGGAAATCAATAGAATACTCTTGATATATTCGTTGGTAGCCAATACATATTTTGTTTGCAGAATTTTATATCTTAAAAACAAAGAACTATATGTAAAAGGATGTATATATGCTTTTTGGCCAATTTTTTCATTGCAGTAAAACAGCCTGCTGACTGCAATTGCACCTAATATTTCATTGGCCGCCTCTAGCTGTGATTATGGCACACAATGTGGTGACCAATGATGTGGTGAAAATGATTCCTCATGCACCCAGTATTGCTCTTACACAAACTCAGGTGGAAAATATCCCTGTGCCATCAAGAATGAAAAATCCATCGTTGAGATGGTAATTTAGTACATCCAGGTCATCAGCTGACTTAATTTTATTGCCAAATAATATTGCAGAGCCTAGACGCAAGCAACTGAAACAACCTCAGGTCATAACACCTCAGGTCATAACACTGGCTTTTACAGTGGGCACTATGCCTTATGGGTGCATCCCTTCATGTGCTTTCCTTCTTACCTTGACTCGTTGACATCGGAATAGCGTCAATCAGACCAAGAGACCCGTTTCCATTACTCCAAAGTCCAATCTTTATGATCTCAAGCCATGATTTTGGCCAGGCAATGTACATACCTTGGAAAATCCTTTGTTCACCATTACTGAGCTCAAAACACGCTTTAATACATGTCAACTTTGAATAAAGTTGTCCAATGTCAGTTAGACTTAGTCTACATGTACACTGGGCATTTTAAAAAGGGTGTTAAAAAATGCTGTCAAAAGCATGTCAAACCAACAGGCGAGAATATATCACTAAACATAAAGCCATGTTGTTAACTTCTGTCTAGACATCAACAACGAAATTGTAGTTTCTGAATATCTTCACCCTAGAACAAATTTTACAAAAGAACAAAAAACACAGTTAACATGAGGATGAAAGACCACAATACATAGAAAATTCATTTGTTAAAAAAAAAAAAATCCTGAAAAGGGCTTATACCCATTTTCTAACTGCCTGACTGCCTGTATGATTAAGGTCTGATAGATAATCTTGTGCGTGTGTGTAGTGTGTATATTTCTTGAAAAGTGCATAAGCCCCTCTGACAAGTTTTTCAGACATGCTCCCATCCACCTCTGTGTCTGAAACAGTTTAGATAAGCGAGATTACAATATTTAAATCACTGCCAATTGCAAATGCATTAAATATATGCAAAACTCAAAATTCAGTTAAACTACTATGCATAATGCGCCATAATAATCATACAGGACAGTGCTTTGCCAATATTCTAAAAAATATACCCATTTCCTGTATAACCTATCAGTTTAAAAACGAGTGCATATTGCGTTTGTGTAGAGCAGGGGAGGTCTGGTGCATTTATAGTAAGGAATAGCTGCTTTATTGCCTTCCTCACTTCATTTCACACACCTGTCTTGCTTTTAATCACCCCAAAGTCCCTTTGCACACTTGGCATGCCTGCTTAAATCACATCTGCATCCTTTTGTTTTTCTTAATTTAGCTAATGAAATTCTACGTAACAGGGTAAGATTGGGAAATGACTCAACATACACGAGTGCGTGTGCTTTCTTCACCACGGACATTAATCAGCAGGAGAAAGAGCCCAGATGAAATACCACATACAGAACTGGCTGGAGTGCTGCAATATCCATCATGTACCACTGAGATCACTGCTCTATCCTGACACATCTGTCCTCTAGGAGGCCTTTATAATGCCTGTTCCCAAAGCTGAGCAGTATATCAGCCTCTCAGGGACACAAATGGGACAAGTGGATGCATGGCTTTGAACCTGTGCTCAAATCCACTAGCTGTACCCCTGGGATAAGCTTGCACTCTCTTTTTCTATGGATTTTGGTTACACGTCACAGCAAGGCCCAACTCCTTTAACACCTGCTCTTAACCAAGGGCGCGGAGTAGCAGCATCAGCTCAGCCAATGGACTTGATGGCTCTCGGGATGGTGGCGGCAATGAAGCTGCCACTTAATTGGCTCTTATACTAGCTGGCTCACGTATTGAAGCTGCGATTGAAAGGAGGTCTGTAATGACACAGGTGACTATGGGGACGCTCTGCCTGTGCTGACTGCTCATAAGCTGAGAAGATTGAGAAATGCAATGCGCACATGGTGACTAAAAGGACTGTAACAATGAGACTCAATCGCACTTTGATGGATAGGGCTACACAAAGAAACAAGATCTTAAAAAAAAAACAAAGCAGCAAACACATTTCACTTTTGAATAGCCTCTATGTAGGATGATGGTCCAACATAGATATGACAACCTATGACTTCATCCAGTGCAGGTTGATCTGATGAGACATCTCCATAACAAAAAACAACAAAATGCAAATTTTACACCCTGATTTGCTTTTCTGGTTGCCAGGAAGTGTTCAGGCCACTGTGGGTTCTTTATTTATCCATTTCTTTATTTGTGCCAGATATATACAAACAGATTGGATAATAGAGAAGAGGGAATATGGGAATAATTTTGAATGGGCTGATTAGCACGTGGCTAGCTTGGGATAATTGGGTTTAGTGTTTTCCCCATGGCTCCCTCAGTCATATTGCAGTCTGGAAGCTACTTGGACAACCCTTTTCTGTGCAGATACTAATAGCCTGTCAATCAAAAAATCTAATTTCATAGCCACTACTACAGAGACACCATCTTGAAGATGTTAGGGGAAAAAAAAATTCCATTCCAATGTTTTTTGTTTTTTTTACCCAAAGTCAGATGAAGGAACCATAAAAAAAAAAGTCTTCAGATAATACTCACTCATTTTAAATATCGCTATATCCTGTATTCAGAGTCATGAGGGGCCTGAAGCATATCCTAGGAGACATAAGGCCCGAGGCTAGGTACAACCTGGACAGGGTGCCAGTCCATCGCAGGGCACACACACACACACACACACACATTCATTCACACATTATGGGCAATTTGGAAGCGCCAATTAGCCTTATCTGCAGGTCTTTGGACTGTGGGAGGAAACCGGAGTACCAGGAGGAAACCCACCAAGCACGGGGAGAACATGCACACACAGACAGGAATCGAACCTGGCTGGGATTTGAAGCCGGACCCTGGAAGTGCAAGGCGACAGCGCTAACCACTACACAAGTGTGCTGCCTTCCTCAGGAAATACTTCAGAGTCATTTCATTAGAAATTCTGCTAGAATTATTTTGAGATTTGCATGCTTGGTTATTCTTAAAGGACTGGGAAATGAAAAGCTGATCATCTATAGATATAAGATTGCTTCATTTACAATTACAGCTCAGCTACCTCTCCTGCACTAGTAGCCTGCTAACCCACTAGCCAACTCTATCCTATCATACAGCAGTTACCAAGCAAAAAAGGAGGAACCAACCTGAAGGTCTGCTTCCTTTGCACCCTTTTGATCTGCTCCTCATGCTGCATCACAGGGCAGTATAACATAGTATACAGAGAGCAATAGCTTCTTTCTTCTACATACACGAGACTCCCTTAGTGACTTAAGAGAGTACAGCAACTTTCTTAGAGAGTATAACCATCTTTGCTCACTTCTGGCTGAAGTATTGTAAGGATTCAAAGTCATGATCTCCTAAGCAGAGGTGAACAAGACACTTGGAAGTACCCCAATTAATGTACATAGTTGATTACATGTTGATTATAAAAGCACATATACTGTACACAAAAACGTATTTTCGAGGTAATTTCACTTCAGGGTTATTTATTATCATTTATTTCGAAATATCAAAACTTCAGATCGTGATCTTGCAGAACAATGCAGTTATGACCAGATGTGAATCTGAATTACAAAGTGTCTCTAGATTTTATTATTATTTATTTTATGTAGAATGTCAAATATTTACTCTGACATTGGAATCCTATCTGAGAACTCTAATTAGGTCTAAGGTGATTCGGCTCCTCTGAAGATCCACATTCATAACCCGGACTTCAACTCGCTCTCCTGGTCCTATAGCTAGACTTCTTCGCCTCTTGTCAGCAGGCAGTTTATCTTGAGTGATGTAGCGCTTTGGGATGAGGCCCGCCCGGCCCACTCCGATGTCCACAAATGCCCCAAATAAAGCAGTGTTTTCCACACGCCCTGTAAGAACCGTGCCCTCATGGAGATCACTCATGGACACGATACTTCTCTTAAAGACTGCTTGTTCAAAGTCTGTGACAAGAGGAGAGAAGAAGAAAGAGACCAATCAAGCAAAAAAGAGGATGAAGAGAAGAAAGAGAAGAGTAAGATGTCATTTAAACACGTTAAGGCAGGTTCATTTTAAGTTTGCAATCATGCTTTTTTTTTTTAAGACACAGCAAAAACACACATCTAAGACGTTAGCTGGAGCTGCCTAAAGCATGTGAAATTGCTATTCCACATACCATCAAAATTCTATGAGCCCCATCTAAGAATTAATTTTGTCTCTTCTAGGGAAACTATCTTTGGGAGGTGCTTTTAGATAAACACAGCCTCTCCACAGGCTCTGCAGTCCAAAAAGCATTCATCTCCGATTATTCTAATCCGAGACATCTTACCAAACGCAAGGTTCACATGGCAGCTATTTGTACAGCTGGCTATGAAGTGAGCCTCATCAGGACTCCAAATAGTGGAAGTGAACCTGCAAATTCCTGATGGAAAAAGTAGTAGCCCGTGCACCACACTGCACATAGCATTGTTCACCTTGGGTAATGATTTTCCCTTGCACCCAAGGCCTACTTAATAGTAAAATTAATTATGCTCCCGCTGTAAAGACACATTAACTCTTGTCCACCTTGCCTGAAGAACAGTGTCCTCTCACAAAACCGATCACAACGTCAAACCAAGATAGGCATTTTCTGGGTTTAATTTTCACAGTAAGTAGCTGGGGTTTCACCACTGGAAGAGGATAACTCTGCTTTTGTCTTTAAGCCGCCTTCTTTCTCTCTCATTAATGATGTATCTGTTGGCAGCAATGCTTTAATAACTTGGGTCTTCCCCCAAATTACACAGCAAGACTTCAAAAGCTTGGAGCACCGCCCAGATCTCGCACAGACCAGAGAAAGACTCTGGGGAGAGGAGCAGACAATCACAGACAGAGAGAGGGAGAGAGAGAGAGACAGAGAGAGACAGACAGAGACACAGAACTCTCTTTAATCTGTCTGAATTATGGTCATATGGGGAGAGTCCTTTGGTCTGTCTGAGCGTCTGTGCATTTTATGAAGGCAAATAATGTGCTGAGTAGGTCAGAGTCCAATGTTACAAAATGATGATGCATTTAACTATAACAAAATATTCCAGTACTACAATAATTAAAATTGAATCCAAATTAAACACGGCAGCATATCCAGTTTGACCAGTATGATTTTGTTTATTACCGTGTTTGCCATCAACCAGAGGTATTACAAAATAAATAACCCAAGAACTGTGTAGAAGAGAACCCTGAGACCATGGTGATGACCTGAAGCAGGACAGGGACATGCAGGGTCCTTCTTACCTTGACGAATGTCAACGCCAGGTGGTTGACTGAGGCCATCCACTATGAGCTGCAAAGTTTCAGGGCAGGTGTCGAGAGCCTGGGCCAAGCTCTCCAGACCATGACTCATAACTGTGCTTTTAACTTGCTGCTGGAGCTCAGCACTGCCCAAGTGGTCCAAACTCCCACCAATCTGAGACAAAAACCTGAAGAAAGAAATATATTAGATTTCAAAACGAGGAGTTCAGAAAATGAGGCAGGTTCCTTAATAGGGTTCATAACAAATGGACTATTCTGGACAGAGCCAAGTTAACATTAAAGGCTATGTAATGTATGTATGTATGTAAAGTTCACAAAGTCCAGAGAGATGCTGTCTTAACAAACGGCTTTTTAATAGAGCTCCCCTGAGGCCAGTGGACATGGTGGATAAATGTTGTCTCTACCTCTTCAACCTCATATTCCAACTCGGTCTGGGAAGAAATATTTGACGTGCAAGAAAGGAGGTGCGGAAAAGGGAGTAAAGGTGAGACTAATTATACTCTAAATCTTGATCTTCAGGGTCCCAAAGATGAACAGTCTGTCTCCTTGTATAAATCAAGTTGCCTCACAAGTATATCAAATAGGACCACTGGTGGGGCCTCAGTGAGACAACAGAAGCACTCCCTTAACCAAAGGCCGACCTAACACAGAGCAGATCCAGGACGCATGGGCTTGCCTCAAGCTAGACTAGAAGCCATAAGGTGGAACAGTGCACAAGCACACAGTCTTCACCTATTTACAGTACAGGACAAAATAAAATATATAAGAACATATAGGCTTTTTAAAAAGCATCACACTAGTTGTTTTATATGAAACATGGTTTTATGCAAGAAAATGGCAAGTATTTTTTGGCAAAGGAAGAAAAAAATTGCCTACATTTTTTTTTGTCAAAAGTAACTTACACACTTATCCTCTGTGACACATACAATTTGGGCACTGATGTGTAAAATTACAGAGGTTACTTTCACTGTGTTGAAATAAAATACAAGTTATTCTTTAAATAAGAAAAACTTTAATTTATTAATCCAGAATTACTCCTGACTAGGCTTTCGTTTCAATGACAATTACTCACCCTGAAAAGAAAACTGTTTAACTAAGAAATCAAACACTATTGCAACCAGTCCTGCCAAAGCTTTCAATGCATGGACTGTCTTTAATTTCATCGGAAAATGTCAAAATAAGCAGATTAAACAACAATTGATGCAACTAGACCAAGCCTATCTGAATCTTGAGGACACTCTGCTATACTTGCATACTGTCCATGAAAGCAACGTTGACCATGACACATCTAGCTCCTTCAGAGCGTTCTTGACGTGAATAAATGTGAAGGTGTTTTCTTCACCAAGGATTCTGCGATCATCAACACAAATAATGCAATAATCTGCTGTAGTTGCCTTCCGTCAATACTCTACCTTGACTGATTCATTTCAAAAATATGAAAATTGTGTCCTTGTCCACATTCTTATCATATTGACTATGTATATGCATAAAGGATATACAGGATCAGACCTGTCGGACTGCTTTTGGTCCTTGTCGTATGGAGGCCTTGTGAGGCCTGCTTGGGATATGTATGGTGACTTAGGACGTTCCATTGACCATAAAGACATCGGTTGATGCAGGGAGATGTTCTCTTATGGCTTGTGATGGCATTATGTCAATAGTTCAGGACTCAAATTCCCACAAACTGTATTTTATATCTGAGTGTAATAACAAAAGTGGACTCCATATTAACTTAAACACCTCTACTGTTATACTGAACTTCCAGCCTCATAGGACACAGTATGACTGGAGATCAATCCCTGCTGTCTGATATCACCCAAATGAGAATGGGTTACCTGTTGAGTCTGGTTCCTCTCAAGGTTTCTTCCTATTTCCATCTCAGGAAGTTTTTCCTTGCCACCATTGCCCTCAGCTTGCTCATCAGGGTCAATCTGATAATCTTGATTTATACATATTTTCAAACTCATTTCCATATTGATTCTGTAAAGTTGCTTTGCGACATTGACCATTGTTAAAAGTGTACTCATATTAGAACAGGCATCAGTGTGTTCAGTGGTGGCTGTGGAATGTTAGTTTGGGTCATACTGGCGAGCCAGCCTGCTGATGGATAGCCGTCGCCGTGGCAGCCTGACGCCAGCTAGCCACCGCAGCTGTCAGCAGTGTGAGTGACAGGGCAGGTGGGACCAGACTCCACCTACTTCCTGTAGCACACAGACACATTTCTGTAACTCTTACGTGCATGCTTTACAGAAATTCTAAAACATTACAACAGAATACTGCTAGTCGAACGCCATTTTTGGTCAATTGTGATGATATACACCAGCAGATACATAAAAGCAAAATAACTGATCATCTCAAATCCTAAGTAGTATTGGGCAAAACAGAGAACACCTATAGGCTACTTGTTACTTTAAACACAATTGCGGACAAAAAACGTTGCACAAATATTTGTGCATTAAAAGTGTCATTGGAACTACAGTTGAAATACTGTGTTGTGGTCAGATCATACAAAAATTAACAACCATGTTGGCAAAAATATAGAATGCTCTTCTTCTGGCTACTAGCCTATGGGCTCTTGTAAAGTTTAATGGCATCATGATATTTCTCCCCAAAACCTGTTGCCTCTACCAAGAGGTTATTTAAAAAAAGCTTTAAAAAAAATAATACTAAATTAAGGCAAATGGTTGTGGTAAAGCGAAATCAATATGCACTATATTCCAGTCTCCAGATTTTAATGCTACTAAAAAACTGTGGTCTGAATTGAAGCGACCAATCGATATGTAAACCTAAGAATATAAATGGTTCTATCCATGTAGCATGAAGGGGTGTTTATAAACATTTCTAATCTTGTATACACATTATACAATGAGGCTTTCATACCATTTAATGTGAGAATGTTTTTGAGAACTATAAAGTGTCAAAAGTTTTTATAATTACGTATATACACTTGTCTGGCCAAAAAAAGTCACGCACAGATTTAATTCAGTCACCTTTAGGTTTGATTACAGCACACAATGTGGTGGCCAGTTCATGCTCCCAGTAGCACTCTTTCACAATTTGAAACATGGAAATTGCCTGATCTGTCTGAGAAGTAAAGTCCATAGATGTTATAACCTGGGATTATCGACCTTACCAAATGAAGCAACACCAGATCATAACACTGCCTCCAGAGGCTTGTACAGTGGACACTATGCATGATGGGATCATCCATGCTTCATGCACTTCCCTTTTTACCCTGATGCACCCATCACTTTGGGTTGCTTCAAAGTCCAATATTTATGCTCCCTAGAAAAAAAGTGTAGAAAAATAAAATAAAATGAAACCCAGCCAATATCTTTCAAGAACAGGAGACTATGTCGATTACACCCTCACTAAATCAACGCAGTTCAAGCTCAGAAAAAAAACTAGGCAATGTTTTGCCAGCATTCAAATTTTACAAGGCCTATTAAAATGGTTGCTGCAATACTCTAAGGAGTAACTTGAAAATTTGAAACCTAGCTTAGTCACACGACTGCAGTACAGTTTGTACATGCAGTCTTCAGTTACATCCAATACCACTACATTCACTGGCAGCCACATGTAGTCATGAGAGTCAATCAAGGATTGTGTGCAAGTGCGCAGGAATGAATGAATTATCCTATACTGTATGTATGTGTATAGAGAGAGAGAGAGAGAGAGAGAGAGAGAGATGAATAAGTTAATGGTTAGGTTTAACAGTTGATGATTTGATAAGATGGTGATAGCATGATGAGTCATGGCACACACTTCAGAGATAACATGGATATCATCTGTAACAATGAAGAACTTAACTCATAGTAAATATTAAATTATTTGAAACATTTCATAATGACGGACTATGGGGAAGGATTTTAGTCAAACGTCCAGTCTCTCTGGAGAATTTGTGTTTGCATGTATAATCTTTTTATAATAGCTCATGAGTACACAACGCTTTTTGTGGAACCAGGACATAATGGTATCCCTTATCAGTATTTTGCTTTATATATACTGGTTAATGCAGACTACAAATATATATTTAGCCAAAGGTGATCATATAGGCACTGGAAAAAAGAAAATCTGTCAATTTATCCGTATCTCTCTCCTCTTCTCTTGACAGAAAATAGTACTATTTTTTTTTATGAGAAAGCGTTCTTTGCAATCATTAACAGTTCAGAGGTGGCCCTAAACTGAAACAAAATAATAAAAAAATCTATGGCTTTCCAATGTGAGTTTGCACTCTGAGTTATGAAGTGCTGGGGATACAGAAACACCCCCACACACACAGTTGACGAATTCCAATGTGTCTCCCAGCTTAAGCAGACTGTATGTGGTTATGTCTGTACTCCGGTATCACTGCACTGGGTCACATGGGAGATGCTGCGTACAACATATCTGCAGCCGGATCTGCCACTGAACTCAGATCAGAACACGCTCTTTTAACCAAGCTCAGTTGAGAGCTGATAGCAGGATGATCAAATCTGACCCAAGAGGATCAGCAGAGAGTTAGGGATCGGGTTATACTCCTGGGCTCCATTTACCATCTTAGTAAATCAACCGCATACCCGCTTCCAGCTACATACATCCTCCCCAACACAGTCACCCCACCTCTGCATTGTTCATCAGAGCTGCTGTGTCTCTGCAGCCGTCTCCCCAGAGCCCGAGACAGAGCGAGGCCGTGCTGGAAGAGAAGAAAGCTGCAGTGCTGCACTCTGACTGATTTATGAAGCGACGTTTTGCGGGTGTGGGAGGTGGCGTCCCATCAGGCCACGGGCTCGGGTTTCCCCTGGTGTGTTTGTGTTTAGAGGAGCGAGCGGAGCACGACGGTGCTTCTCCATGGGCCTAATGAAAAGCAGCTCCGCTCTAAATACACAGGCCATGCGGTGGGCCTTGAACGCGAGGCTCTCCAGACTCTGCCATCAGAAGTTCGCTTTCGCTCCTATTTACTCTTCTAAGATGGTACTCTGCAGGAAAATACTCGATGGCACACATACTATGAGCTGTAGAAATTTAGAATAAAAAGGTACAAGAAATGCTTTTTTGTAGGCATCTCGGATGTTATAGACACAAATATGCTGACATTTATTTATTTGCTTGTTTTATTTAATTTTAGAATTTCTTATTAAACTTCTGTTGTTGATGAGAAAAAGTAAAATGTTGACGATGCCCTGATCCGATTTCTATCCAATCCATTAGATGCTTTGTGGAATGTATGTCCTGCATAGTAGCTGCTCATTATAGTCAAAAGAATAATTGTTGTAGTTTTGTTTGTGTAGCTTCCTGCTCAATATTATCCATGCATTATGGCCAAATCACTCAAACCCTACAACATGTTTGTCCCACCCTGACTTCCTGTTTCAAAAGGAAATACGTCAACAAGGAGAATCAAATAATGGCTCTTAAGTCACAGGCACTTTAGACAGCCAAGCCATAAGCACTCACAGCTGTAAGCAACATGTTAAATGCCAATTTACACACTCAATATTTATACAGTTGTTTTAACTCACAACTGAGTAACCCTTGTTTTCGGAACAAAAATATTTTTTCTATATAATTTATCTTTCATTATCTCACAACCACGACTACTAATACTGTTCCAGTTGGGGTATAACTGGCTTGGCAAGACAGCCAAAACATTTATTCTTCCCAAAAGATGCTAAAACAAAGTCAGCTATTTGCAATTTTAATATGCCATTGACGTAGTCACTTTCATGTTAGCGACACCTCTTAGAGGGATGTTTCAATAGGTATTTAATCGTCCTTGGCACACGTGGGTCTAGTTTTTATGCACACCTTTCTTTGAAAATCCATCAAGAGGTCAGTTTGTGCGTGTGTGTGATGTGGGGGTGGTTCCCAGTAGTAAGGATAAGAGTATCAGGCTCATCACATTAAAGCAACATGATCCACCATTACTGCTTGCTGGCCCACGCTGTTCAGAGTGGCAATTGTGTAACAATCACTCCCAGAGTGAGAGGAGAGTGGGTGCACCACACCTGCCCAGGCACAATCCAAACTTTGCTTGCCCTCACCAAGGTGCATGATGTCATAGCAAGCATTCCCAGTGCTCAGCTATATCTAGAAACAGAGGCATGAAAAAGAGCACAGGACAGATGAGCATAATGCAGAAATGGGCTGTAGATTGTTGAGAATACGTCAAGCTTGTCACTGTCATTATAAAGCCATTGTTCAGACGACCTGTTCGCATCATTAGTCATCTCGTTCCAGCTCAGACGGAGACTTGTATTGGCCATTCGGCACACTTTATTAACATTAACCCAAATTCCTCCTGTACCCCACTGAAAACTCTGCTTTAGGTCTGCTACATTAGCTGGGTAGTACATTACTAACTCAGCACTGCTGGTGGCCATGTTTAATCAAACCCTGTTTTCCAAGAAAAATAGGCATGGGCTCACAGTGACAATTGGAGTCTAGCAGAACATCCATTAGCGCAGCATTTGGTAACGATAGAGTCTGTCAATAATACAGCAGTCAGCTAGGGAGGCTTTTCTGCCTGGTTTAGTAGGAAATGAAGCTGAACGGAGAAAAAGGAAAACAAACAGAAGGAGAGTGAGGCAGGAGGATATGACAGGGTGATTATTCCCCCTCTCCATGCCCCTAAGTGGCTTTATTAGACCTCTAACCTCTACAGATGCCTCTGATGACAGATTTGGCCAAGCACTGGTGGACAAGCACAGACACCATACTGATTTCAGGACAGAAATGGCACTCTAAACTTAAAAAAATATTTCGTTGGTCAGTTTATGGATTATTCAAAATGGAATGAATGGTAAAATTTTCTAGGCATGCAAATGAACATGCTGCCAGAATATACTGTGTAGTGAAATTTACATTTCATGGCATCAATGTTTGCTACCAGTATGCTGCTGCCAAATTATACTTATAGTCTGTGGTTTCTACACATGCATGTGCACACAGACACTAGAAAAATAGTTAGCTAGGAAGCAATATATATTCTATCCTGAAAATGGGATTAAACCATTACGCTAACTACAACTTGGAATGCCAAATTAGATGCATTCCCCCTCACACACAGGAACATTCATTTTGACTTGCAGCTGTCATACATCTGCCTCCAAAAGCTTCCACACTGGCACTTTTCCTGGCATCAGCCGTCATGAGTGTCAAACTGGAGGAGTCTAAACAGACTGGACTAGCACAGCTGCAGGCAGAGCTTCCATTCACAACCACCAAAGCAACAACACATGCTTTTCATATGAGTAGCAATAGCAATAACAGCCCTCACACACAACACAGACACACAAGTGTGAGAAACACACTCAACCAGATGCAACCAGTCCATCTATGCAAAACAGAGTCCAAGCTATCGGTGCATTCCTACCAAGAGAAGTGTCAGCGCAAACATTCCAGCATGTCAGACTGGAAGTCAACTGGAGTCGGATTTTCACCTCATGGCGAGACTGTATGACTCAGGATGGATGCACGTTTGGTCCAGAGGATTAGGTTTGTTGCTGATGCCTTTGCTCTTCTTAGCTGTTGACTTCTCGACAGTTGCAGATTTCGAGATTTCACCTGAGACGAAGCTAAATGGGGAGAAAAAAAAACACAAATTACTAGTGGTACACTATAAAAACAGTGAGGATGTAAAAACAGCTCATTGCACAATACAATATATTATGTACAGTATCTGGACAAAAAAAAGTCACCATTTCTGAAGGGTCAAATTATTGGGATGCATTAAGCAACTAAATTAAGGATATTTGAAATTACTAGATCTGGGTTAAGAACCATTCAACACATTACCAAAACCTGAAAGGACAGTGCTGAGTGTAGAAAAAACATGGTAAAAAAAAAAAAATCATATATATATGGAGATCACTTAAAGTAAAAAAAAAAACCATAGCTATCTTTAATAGTGAAAGTAAGAGCATTTCTATACACATACGATGTAATGAGATCTCACAGGATTGGGATTAAACAGTTGTGTGGCCATAAAAAATCTGGGTATTTTTTATGGCCTGAAAAATCTGAAAATAACTGGGTATCAAGATATCAACCCACTGCAGGCTAACAAGTGTACACTTTACACCTAGGACAAAGTTTGAATTTCACACATATACAAGGATAAATAAATAAATCCCACACAAACCACAACAGAAGCTCAGTATCCCAGACATTATGTGGCAATAAAACACCTAGTACACCACTGGCACACAGTAGTACTTGATGCATTTCATTACAACAGCATCATGATAAACGTATTTGTTTGTTAAAATAAGGATGTGTAGAAGAACCATGGAAGAGGACATGTATTAGCATTAACACTGGTACCTGAGCATGGACTCTGGGTTGATGCGGATGAAGCCCGCACACTGCTGGAAGCTCTTTGGGCCAACACCTTTGACCAGCTTCAGTTGCTCTCGGTTGAAAAAAGGCCCGTTCTTTTCTCTCCATTCTACTATGCTGCGTGCCCGGCCTGCATTCAGACCTGCAACATGTCTACAGGAGCACACAAAAAAACATTTCCATTGCTTGTTCTGTGGCTTACACTAATCAATGGATCTTTTGAAAATGCAGGAATATTCAATAGGCACCGACTTTCCATTTCATGTATTTCTCATCTAACTGCAACTTTGAAATCCGTCTTGTTTTTGGAATTAGTCACTGCCACAGATGTCAATACCTCCCTTATACTATATATCCTGAGTAAAAATTACACTTTGAAAGTCCACCCAAGGGTATGGAAATTCTATTTCATACTAATCAAATCCTTACATATTCACGTGTGAAATATTAGTACAAATATTGAGAACATTTTCCAGAGCAGTTACCCAAAGGTTTCCTAAGATCTTTTCCTAAGATCTTAATAATCATTGTGACCTTTTTATTTCTAACAGGCAGACTTCTAAAGTTTTTGGTGACAGTGTGGGGAATTTAAAGTGGCAGCTCCTTCCAAAAGCAGCTATGTAAACACAGTATGTCATCACTTATAAATAAGGCCTGTATTACATTCGAGCTGTGAATGTGCAGTGTGTGAGTGTGTGTGTGTGTGTGTGTAAGTCTGGACCTAAGAGCTCATTGAAAGTCAGGTAAACAAATGACCTGATCTCTGCCTGCCTCACACTTGACCAATACTGGCCCTAGATGACACGATTCAATTTCCAGATCCAATATCATAAGTTTGTTTCAGTTAAAGGAACCGAGCATTTAACCAGCGTTTCTGGTGTACTGTCAGTGTGTATATGGTGTGTACAGAAAACATTAAGCGTTAAGACAGAGAGGCATACAGAAATGGGATTTTGACTGGCATCCCAGTTTGGATTTGTATTACTATAAGCTCAAGTTCAAAGAAAAGTAAACATTTTGCTATTAGCTCTGAACTTATTCCCACAAGTAACCGAGTAAAAAGGCACAATAAATAGTAGTGCCTGTGTGTTAGTTTATTTTCCTATTACAGTGTTACAAACTTTATGCACTAAGAAGTTTCGTGGCTCAAAATCATATGTACAAGACAAAGTGTACAAGTAGCATTCAGATATGAGCGAATCCGAAATATAAAAAAACTATAAATCCTTTATAACAGTGGGAATCTGGATAGCATAAAAATACTTTCACTGGAAACAGAGATTTTATGTGTAAAGCAGAAAGCAATTATGTGACTAAAAAGTGAACTTGCATGTGTATGCATGTGCGTGCGTGTGTGTGAGACTACAGCCTGGCTTGGCCTGAGTGGGGTGTCAGACTAAACAGAGCAATATGCAGTAGTGGGGAGGCGAGTGTGAAGTTGCCATGTTGTGACTGCTGCTGGAAACTATTTGGTTTGTACCTCATCAATGTCTCAGAGCAGATGTTGATGTCCACTCCCACGAAGCTCACACACTCCTGCACCACACCGTCCAGTGCCGTCCTCAGCAAGGTCTGCGACACGTCATGCTAGAAAGAGTGACCGGGGCTTTACATGTGTGCATGTGTGTGTAACAGAATGCAGGAAAAATAGAGCCTCCTCTGTCAGTCAAGGACTTAGGAGAGGACTGCTGATCCTTCACATTATTGTAAAAGAGTGAAGAAATCAAATTTCCTCAACATTTTAATTTGCAGACACATCAGAAACGTGTAGGATTACCAATGCACAAATTCATAAAAAAAATAATAAAAATGCCAATGCCACAATGGCATTCTCCTCTTCAATACACAGGGGTCTATATTGCAATATTTAACTATGTAACCATACTGAGATCCTTCTAGAAGGGGTGGGGTGATGTGAAAGCTATTACAGCTTGTCAAAATCACATTCCAAAAAATAAGACTTTCCACAAGGGCACTGTTGTTTAGTTGGTGGTCAGATCTGAACCTGAATACCTTGTGGTTTTAGTCCCAGATTGGGAGAAGAGAGACAAGAAAAGCAGCAGAGTGTGGATCTCTTCACCTCCAGAGAGATGGAGAGACATTCAGAGCCTGTTTTCATTGGAAAGCGCTTATGACACTTCAAAGTCCACTCACAGGGGGTTTCCATTAAGCGCAGGGAATTGATAAAGCTAATCCAACCAAACTATTCACACTTCGGAGGCCTTTTTTTTTTTTAAATGCAGATGGGATTCAAAGGGAGGCAAACCAAAAACCAGAATCCCAAACAGACGAAAATTAGTACCCAGTGGTGAATTCTGCTCAGACATTTGATTGTGAAGGAATAAAAGTCTTGGTACTGTATAATTGCAATACCTTTATTGTTAATAATGGGTTCAAACTTTTGGCGGCTGGTAAACCTGTAAAATAAATTACCCAGGCCCCCTCGAAACTAAATTAAAGTTTTATAATAGTAATATATTTGTTTAGCCCTTACTAATTATTATTGCCAACAGAAGAAATTAGCGCCAAGTTGACATAATTAATAGTGTATTGACTTGCTTTTGTGTCTTTAACGTTTGAATGAAAACAATTAGATTTAATGAACCGGTCAAACTGGCTGATAACTATAAGCAACACACAAGAATACTTTTCGATAATAGGTCAGTGGTACTTTCCAACACCATAACAAAAATAAATCACAGAGTGCTGACTTGCTCTACAGAACCACTATTCTACAGTATAATATCTCATCAAGATGAAGGTTGTTTTCAGGACATCTTATTTTCTTAGTGATTATAGTTCCTTTTTACATTCACAAGCAGAGTATAGTCCATTTGGTTTGCTTTGTTTAGACTCAGCAATCACATTTAAGTGCAGATAAAAACAACTGTGATCTGACGATCTTGGTTCTCTATACTATTTTCTGTGATTTCTATACACATTTGACAAAGTTGTCTTTGTCAAATAAATTAAATATAATAAAAAAAAGTTAATATGCTCCAGTACTCGCTCCACATCTCATTCATGGACTGAACAAAGATTTTTTTTTTTTTGTTGTTGATGTGCATTTCAAAACAACCCCCCAGATGCACAGCATGTACAGATGACCTCTGTGAAACATGTCAGAGTCATCACATGAAAGACTATTAAAACTAGGGAGACTACAGAAGAGTGTATAGGACCTAGCTCCTGTAATCAGGTTTCATTTGGGGGAAGTACAACAGAAGGAAAATTTTAAAAATAATAATAATAATAAGATGATGTGTGAGTAGTGTGAGTAAAACTAAATCTAAGAGAGGTGAATCTTGGAACTGCTCTGCTCAATATATTGTTAAAAGTGTAGTAGTGTAAAATTGCAAACCGTGTTCTGTGTGAATTTATGTTTATATAAGAGCATATATTGTAAAATATAGCACATCAATGTTACATCCAAGCTAGCTGACTCCGAGTTAGAATTTCTTCATACAACTGGTTGTTGGCTTTTTTTTCTTTTTTAAAAGGTATGTCTGCAGAAGCCCAGTGAAGTGATGATGCTGTGTTGAATTATATTTTATTTTTAAGAGGTATGTGGATGTTTTCATTCTTTTTTTTTTTTTTTTACAAACCCCAATTCCAATGAAGTAGGGATGTTGTGTAAAACGTAAAAAAATAATAATAATAATTAAAAAAAAACCACAATAAATCTGCAAATCCTTGTTGACCCACATTCAATTGAAAACACCACAAATATGCAATGTGACGAGATATGCAATGTTCAAATTTTGAAAATTTTAATTTGATGCCTGCAACACATTCTAAAAGAGCTGGGACGTCCCTTTTAACAACACTCAATAAGCGTTTGGGAACTGACGACACGAATTGTCGAAGCTTAGTAGATGGAATTCCTTCCCATTTTTGCTTGATGTTCAACTTCAAGTTTTCTTTTACATCCTGTGGATGACTGGGTGCATGTGCCTCAGTTATCCGGACAATAGATGGCTCCAGGATGCACTATGGCAAAAAGGCATGTGTGCGAAGACAGTGTGATGCTCTGGGTTATGTTCTGCAGGGAAACCATGGCCAATCATGTTGATGTTCCTCATCACATACCACCTACCTAAACACTTTTGCTGTCTGCACCATTCATGGAAGTTATATTCCCTGATGGCAGCGACCTCTTTCAGTAGGATAATGTGCACTGCCTCACTGCAAAAATGGTTCAAGTATATCCTGGCAAAGGGAGGTGTCAAGTGCTTGTTGACTGCTTTTCCTTCACTCTACAAAAGGAGAGTGCGAAGGTCTAACTCATCCTCAACCATCTTAACTGGAATCAGATCAGGTGACAATGCAGGCCGAGTCAGCTGATGCAGCACACCATCACTCTCACAAGTCTCTTCTGCTTATTGTTCTTCTTATGTAATTGTTTCTTTGCCACAATTTGAAGTGGATGTTGAAATATATCTGCTACTTGAACTGCTACGAGAAGCATTTATGTGAGCTCTAATATGAGTTTACATAAAACATCAGTTTTTGAGACTGGTAATTCTAATAATCTTATCCTCTGCAGCAGAGGTAGCTCTTGGTCTTCCTTTCCTGAGATGGTCCTCATGAGAGTCAGTTTCATCATGGTGTTTGATTGTTTTGGCGTCTGCACTTCAAAAGACATTTAAAGATCTGGAGATTTTCTGGATAGACTGACATTTCTTAAAGTAATGATGGACTGTCTTTTCTAAATGTAGCTACTTTGGACAATCTAAAATATATTCTGGGTTGTTAAAGAAAAAGCACTGACAGTGTATTCTATATAATAATATATAGTTTAAATATAGCTTGTGTTTGTGTGTGTTATATACTGTACACACACACACACACACACACACACACACACACACACACACACACACACACATGGGTGAGAATGGTTTTTGGAGACCCAAAGGGTCCCTTTAAGTATACACATAGAAGTATACACATACACACCTTACACAAACTTGTAAATACAGCCTCAAGGGACACCAGCACAAGGGGGAAATCACACACCAGTGTCTCACCAGGGAATTGTGGCAGATGGAGGGTACCCTGTCCCTTCTGTAATGTTTGTTGTAAGGTTGAGTCGAAGTCAGATAACATATTTCAGTCGATGAGGTGCACTTCAGCTTCCACCTAAGAGCATACAATGTCTGTCTACTAAGACTATAGTGAAAACAGTTGTCTAAACATGCCAGTTTAACTGGTTGACATTTTCAACCTGGTAAAAATTTTTAACTATAGCATCATCAGGCTCCCTTCTAAATAAGGAAATAAGGAATAACCAAACGCTGAGATGCTCTGGAAGCCCTGCACCTTTTACTAGAGAGTTTTTAATTGACACCAATCAACAACCACAGAACTGGTAACAGCATAAAAGATGAATGAGTATAATAGACCAAATCCAATCCAATCAACAATGAACTGGAAACAAGCAAGTTCGTAGGACTAGAACGAGTAAGACATGTTCTAAAACCTAAGAAATGAATGACCAACTAAAAACTAAAAGCGAGGATGAAGAGGCTTTTGTCTTTTTCTTTTTTTTTAATTCCACCATTCAGATTTGTCTTGTGTAAAGTCACATACAATGTTCCTTAAAAAGAAATGTTGTAAAATCTGTTTACTGATTAATAAAATTTTAAACAGCACAGATATGGAGCTATATATCAGGTCCTTCTGTTTCTTAAAAGCTTAAAAGATGGATCGGTTAATGGCCAACATCTAATGGCTAATCTTAGGCTCTCAGTTGTGTTTTAACTTTTGTGTGTAATCACTGAATATTGATGTTATCATGATGCTATAAAAAAAATCGGTTGCTACTGGAAAATATTTTGTTTTGTTTGTCAGAAAATTGAAAAGCCACAAATGTCCCAATCATAAGTGGGATAAAAGTGGGTATTTTTCCCAGCCATTTAAGGGTTTCTGCGTTCTGATTGGCTCAGAAATTCACATCACCAAAGGGGTATTCATGGCAGTTTATTTTAAAATACATTGAATTGGGACGTTTTAGAAAATTGTAAAAAGACAAAGATTCAAGCACACCAGAATGCAGGATCCGAGTTGTATTTGAGCTAGAAAATTAACAGACAAATTTTGGAGACCTATAAGTCCTACAATAATTTTTGTAATAAGTGTATAAAGTGTATAATTAGAGCGCTTTAAAACCGATGCATATTCTTTATACAGCTGCATTACTGTTTCACCACTGGCCAAGGTGTGCATTTTCTTTCCCTTAAACTACAATACCATTAGCAACACTCATCAGTCTTTTTTATTGCTGTAGTGACATTAAGACCCAGCAGCACAGGTCCTCTGAGGGGCATAAAATGAAATATCTTAAGGGTCATTTAACGCTATATGAGCTATAGCATTGCCTCTAGTGGCTAAAACAGTCAACTGCAGCTAACTACAGCTTGGATTAGATTAACATCTGCAAAAAAGAAAAAAGACTAAATATTTAGCCTTATAACTATGCCTATCTAATGGAACACATTACTGAAAACACCTGTAAGGCCAAACGGATTTTCACATTAGATCGGTGTTCATGTCAGGGAAAGCAACCATGCAAAATACAATTAAGCAACTTATACACTCCCAGTGTAACATTAGAGAGGCAACAGTTGTGCCATAATGCTTTCGGGATGCATAATAGAGGAAAGAAGAACGGAAATAAATTAACAGAAGAAGAGCTGCTGAAATAAAATGTTGTTGTGATTAAGTCATTTTTATATATACTTGATTATAATTTAGTTGAGAAAGTTAATAGCAACAAACCCTAAACTGCGATAAATATTATTATTACTGGTATATTTCCAGATAACAATGAAGATTAATCTGGATGCTACCCACAACTGTGAAACCACCTCATGGCCCAAACACACCACCCTCTTCAGGTAAGTTGACTGACATCAGATCAGCAATACTGCAACACACCCTCAAGGGACTTTCCACACAGCATAACCAGTATTTCCTAGTTCGTGACCTAAAAAAAAAAAAAAAAAGACTGCAGCTCCTTAGTGGTGGGATGCAACCTGAGAAGTGTGTGGACAGGTTCCCATATAGCTGCACCCTACCCTTAGGGTTAGCTACTTGGCAGCCATTTGGTTGCACAGGGCCTCAGGCATGGATGAAGCGAAAATTCTCACAGTCCTTGAGCAGCCTAGAAGAGGAAGACACCCAAAAATGTCGCCTTCAGGCACAGCGGCAAAAAGAATGCACGCTCATTAGGACACCATCAATCATGATGGACCTCAAATTATTTTAGAAGGCAGTTATGTGCAGCGGTGTTCTAATTTATGAGCTTGGACAACCCCACTGTGAATATTAGCACTAACATACTGGGGAGAAATACCCAGAAAGACAGCATACAATCAAGTAAGAGAACTGGCAGTGATCTGTGTTTGTTGGCGGGCTGTCTGTCACTCCAGGGTTAGAAGCGCAAGAGTGAAGAAAGCTACACTTTTTTTCGGACTACAGCGGACTACACATCTGCGATCACAAAATGTTCATGGTCTGCAGAATAAAACAAAGTTTGAACACCCAACACTGAACTTAGAAGGTTAATGTCTTAAAAACTCATGTCCTGTAGTACAAGGTCTAAAATACATATACGACACCACAGGGTTCTTTTCTCAACTGTATATTCAATTTGCAGGGAAGAATGTCCAAATGTCAAAAATATCCCCCCCCAAAAAAATCTATCTGTACTTTGATAAACACCAGGCTGACTTCAATACGATAATGATCTTCTCTTCTAGCCAGCGACTCAATCACACAGACAAACACACCCTCTCTTCCTTGTACACAATGGAACAGAAGGCTGACAGCTGAGCTCTGACATATCTTTGCAGAGTGCCTGCCTTGAAGTCAAAACAGCCCAAACTCAATTAAGGCATCTGGGAATAAGAAGAGAAACACTAGTGCGAGCCTGCATACCTTTTAAACGCATACATTTTATCCTGCTGTCCGGTTTTCTTCACACACGCACACACCACTGTTTTAACACAAATAACTCAGGCAGCGAAAGGAATAGGCCAGCCCTAAAAAATAACACCTACGTTGAAGACACACACTCCATACTCTGCTTCACCTCCAGCAGGCTTCTGAGAGTCTCTCTCTTTCTCTCTCACACATACACACACACACACACACGATTAAATTCAGGTGCAAGGTCCTATTTGGCTTGGATGGGCCCCAGTGCCAGAACAAAGTGTTTCTGTCCGCACTCGGCCCAGTTAACAGCTTTTTCATGAAAACCTGCCATTCTAAGATGTCAATCAGTGCGCTGCTCTCCTCTCCCTCTCCCTCGCGACCCAACACGAATCTAACCAGCTGCAGGCTCCGAAAACACACTTCCCAGAGAGAGATGAAAACACAAAAGATGTTTGATTGGGGGATCCCTTTACATACCGTCCGACCCCTTTGCCTTCTGCGTAACCAGAGACATGCGCTTTCAGCAAAACATGAAAGACCCAAATGCAGGAGAGCAAAAAACAGCTGAGCTCATCCTGACACTTGTTGGAGAAGCAACAAGGACAGGACTGAGGTAGTCGGAGAAACCTTGTTAACATTGGCATAGGCCAAACCAAACCAGAACGCTCTTAATTAACTGCAGAAATCGCACATATGATCGTAAATACTGAGCAGGAAATGCTACAAGCCAGGTTTGCACTAACAGCACTTTTTTCAGATCAGCTGTGTGCTGCTAGCAATAAACTCCCATGGCACATTTTACATATATAAGATGTTTTGCCATTTAAACAGTATCTGTAACAGAGAGGGTGAGAACTGCTGACCTGAGCATGCGGAGCAGTATCAGTAAGCATGATCATTAAAATGAGTGCAAGCTGCTGTGAAATGAGAGGAAAGGAACCGCATGTCTCACTGCTTAGCGCTCAGGGAAATAAAGTGCTTTCGCATTCACTTCACCACCCCATGTTCACAAATACAGCTGTGTGCCTGTGTGCTCATTTTAATGACCATGCTCGTTGTTGCTGCTGTGCACACTCAGATCGGCTGCCCTCATGCTCAATAAATGCTGTTTACAAAAGCAGAGTTTTTTTTTTTTTTTTTAAAGAAAACTCAAGTTACACAAAAGTTATTCAAGTCACTGCTCCCCCAAGGTGTGTGTATATTTCACTGACCTGTCTTTTCACCCTTTGCTCCATGTTAGAGCTGCTAGGGTTTCCTTATCTGGCAAGTACCAAGCATTTTCTGACAGACTGGCGATCTAAATACACTTATTAGTAGAGGTATGTAGACAGACCGTCAATACAAATACATGTTTGTGCAACGTTTTTTGGTTCGATTCAATAGCACTAATGTTTATTGCCTTATTTGTCTCAAGAAACTAGATTTCTTAAATTGTTTTAATAAAAATTTAAAAAAAGCTACTAAAAGTACCTAAATAGCAATAAAATGCTTCGCAACTTGTTGTGTAAATACTACATCTCATACAACACATTCCAGTCCAGTAGGTGGCAGTATTGCATTAACTGGACATAGTCACAAGACAAAGAAATAATACTGTTGCATAATATTTGCAGAAAATGCAAAAGTTGTGGAACTTTTGCTGAAAAGGAATTCCTCAATTTACAGCATTATCCATCTGAAAGTTTACATGAATCATCCCTTTAATTTAATGAACTGACCAACAAAAGATTCAATTGCAAAATCGATTGAATTGCAGGGCTGTACTAATCAGATAGAAAAACAAACAGAGAACAAAAATTGGTTAACGAAAATGCACAAAATTGGAAGTGACCAGAGGCAATTTTGCTTTTATTTCTACTATTTTAGCTATATAGCTAGAATTGATGGGTAAGCAAGCTACCATCAGCCTTGACACTAAGTTGACACATTCAGGGAAACAAATTTGCTATCCAGCATGAACAATGTACTGCGAAATTACTAAGAAACAAACCTGTCCACTTAAACCAGAACTTACATTTTAGCTAGCGTCAAGTAGCTGAACATTTTTAAAATACATATTTAATTACTTTTAGGATCTTTTCTTTAATGCAATTTAGTTAAAACTATGGGGGTAGACTATATGAAATGCATTTTCTATTAAATAAATGTTGACTCATTGTAAGCAAAACTTTTATGAGTTAATCACCCCAGCGCCAAAATAAATAAATAAATAAAATAATAATAAACATTTCTCTCAAGTGATAGCACAGCAACTGCGTTTTTTAGATTTTATATGCAAATGCTTAACAAGTCTTTGTCCCAGGTTTAAAAGTTCTGCGACAAAGTTCACATCGCACTTTATATAAACCACTGAATCTTTTCAGCCAGTCACAATATTTGTCGTTCTCCAAACAGTTCTTTTTCTTCCCCCCGATTTTCTCCCTAATTTAAGGCTACTACTACCGCTCAGTCGGGAGGGCCGAAGACTATCACATGTTTCCTCCGAATTCTTTTCAATCCTGTAGCTGTTTCTTCCCATCAAAGACTTCAAACCAGAAGCTGGATAAACATACTCTTCTCCTAGTGTAAAATGCTCATCACAGCCACAGAAGCTGTACTACTTCCACATACCAAGTAGAGTGTACGCTGCCTGTTTAATGTACAGGTTTTGAACATTACGGAAATTACCATTTTTGTGGGATATAAAATACCTGTCAACTGAAACATTAAAATCTGAACAAAAAAATAAATAAATAAGTGCGCTTGTTAATTTTGGTCCAGATTAAACTGAATCTCCCTGTTCCTAAAATGTTAGACATTTGAAGACATTTTTACATCTTGAATATCAAAACTTTAAATCTAAGACTTTTTAAGAATTTGTGGAGAAGCTGTAGCATTAGGTTTGTAGTTGTTTGGCACTGTACTATTAATGCTTGTGCAAAAGAAACACAGTTAAATTGCAGAATGAACATTATGAAGCACACAAGAAGTCACAGAGTAATTTAGTTATTTAACAGACGCACACTTGTTGAATGTAAAGAGCTAATGTGCATAATAGGGTTTGTGACACGGAGCAAATTATAAAAAATTGCAGCAAATGAATATGATGTATATAAAAAATATTGGTATTAGTGCTGTCTGGAAGATACAATGAAATTTTTAATAGCCTGCAGACACAGACAGCGATGAAATCACATGTTTAAGTCAAGTGAAGGTGAAGAACAGGCTCACATCATTTACTTTCCCACGCTACACTAAGTTGCAACTATCCATCAACATCTTCAGTCAACTTAATGTCAATCAGTACTCTTCCCCTCGTTTCCTTCTCTTGCCTTGGGGAAAAGATTTTAGCAGAGAGCGAAGCTCTAAGACCCATTAAAAAAGGAAAGCTGGCATTTACTGAAGTGACATCACCTGCTCATCTTACGGGAGTTTTTTTCTAATCTGTCCCAAAGCAAAAACCTGTTTCAACAGCCACAGAAATAAAGGTTATAGGATTTTCCTCTTAGTATCATTTAGGGCAATCTTTTACTTCTGTTTCTGTAATTCATTTGAAACATCCAAATGCCAGCCTCTACGAATGAGACGAGTAATTACCTGAGGCTGGTGACTTCAATCAATCTTAGTTTAAATGAACTATGCTGAGTGTACTCTGCTTTATAATGTAGACAATAATTACATTACCGAAGTATATTTATCATGAACCCTAAAATGTACATTTTAGGAAACACTTCAAGGAGAGTAGCAGTTCTGTGTACTACATAGACAATTATGATAGAGAGAGAGAGAGAGAGAGAGAGAGAGAGAGAGAGAGAGAGAGAGAGAGAGGGCTTTTAAGAGAGTGACAGCTCCTTTAATATCCGGGGTTGTGTGTGGTGTTTTCCCACACAGCTGGGTAAGATGGTAAAATGTGCCCTCTGGGACTTTTAAGAGGCTAAGGAAATCTGAACACACTCAGTCCACCTTTCTCCCAATGACTGACAGTTCACTATATAAACCAAAACGCACGAGGCACCATCTCCTACTACAGAACGCAACACTTACAGAAGTGAGAGACGTGGAACAGATCATCAACCCGAAGCTGGTACAAAAGCGGTCTCGAAAAGTCATGCACACTGAGGATTTTATGCAAAGTTTATAATGGCGTACATAACATTAGCCTGCTGTCCCAGGTGTATATGGTAAGGAATAGGTCATGTCCTATTGACGAATCTTGCATATCAAATATGAGCCAAAATGGCAAATGAGAGCATAGAGGACTTTTGCACAAAGTTATACGGTCATATACCCAAAACAAGAGTTTCTACACTGACCTACACACACACACACACACACACACACACACACACACACACACACACACACACACACACACAGAGAGAGAGCCTCTCTCATCACTCAGCATGTCAATGCAGAAGAGAGGCAGCTCGTGTTGCTTTCTCCCTACCCAGATCATATGGCAGGGTAAATAAACGCTGAGTGCTGACAGATGTGTGTGTGTTCAGGGGTACTTCACAAAACACTCTCGGCCGAAAGAGTGCAACATTCAATTATGGGATGGAGCAAAGACGTTCATGTACTACTGCACAGACTGTCTGCACGTGTGCACCATCACCATGTGCTCATGCATGTGTGTTGTGAGCATCATCTGTAAGTCCAAACCGAAATTTTAAAGAAGGTGAATCACAATACATTCAAGCAATACAACAGACAGACAGGGTCGAACAGTCTGCATTTTTTAAAAAGAAAAAATAACTGTAGGCAGACAGACCAGAATCTTCAGCGGATGTGGATGGTTGATGGTTTTCACTTTTTAAAGAACATGCTCACGTTCCATTGCCTTTGCTAGGCTATGGACAGACTTTCTGTATGTTTTTCATTGTGAAGGAACACTTAAACATAACACAAACACTACAAGCATAGAACACACAAATACACATTCTTCCTTCTAAATAGCCAGCCTACTAAGAACAACAAACTGTTTCTACAGTGAACTAATCTGCATTTATTTTGCCAAGAGGTCCTCCAGAGTTGAAGGTCATGTTTTCTAATGAAAATCAAGACGAGAGTATGATGGAAAGCAAGCATGCAGAACAGCAGGACAGAATGAGGGAGAAAAAGAGAAAGGAAGATACATACAGCCCCAGGTCCTCAGTCAACATATGATGCTGCCGACAAACTTAATTGAATTAATTGTGTCAGAAAATGGATTACTTCGAATTTGAGACAGCAAAAGCAAACAGACAGAAAACTGGATTAGCTCAGAAGTCCAGCTGACTCCTGTTTATTACTCAAAATTGAAGATCCTAGCCTGTGCTAGACAGCTGGTGTGGTGCCTAGGATTACGTGCTAGCTTTGAGTAGAGAATTGCATCTTGGCGTAGACAACAATCTTATACTGCGATCTAAATTTTTGTTGTCTTTAGCGAGTAAAAGAGATTTCCACACTGTAAAAAATGATTTTGGGTGGTAAATACCCTTGCAAATAGTCTACCATTTACCCATTATTTTATTCAGCAAGTTTAATTATATAATAATGAGTAAAATTCACCCACACTACCTAATTATTTATAGTAATAACTGCAACCTA
>JAQMYJ010000039.1:22504330-22531021 GCA_030014305.1 Clarias laeviceps
TGTGTGTGAGTGAGTGAGTGAGTGAGTGAGTGAGTGAGTGAGTGAGTGAGTGAGTGAGTGAGTGAGAGAGAGAGAGATGTATGCTTGAATATCCTATACATGCATGGATGTTGCAAGTTTTCTTTTCCAAATTGGTTTAATATTTAAACACAGACAAAAGCCAATATATGTGTCTAGACAAATAAGACCAAATAGTTCAATACCTACACTCAGTGCTATGAAGTTTGGCAATAAAATTTTCCCAGATGCTAATAGTAAGCATGGATAGTATGAGCTTTTGCATGCACTTGCTTTTATGAATTTTGTTTAGCCTTGTTGTGGACCACCATGGAGAATCAAAACTTCAATGTTAACTGGGCATAATCAAAAAAAAAAGAATATGAAAAATGAGTGTGTGTCCGAGGGAGGGGTGGGGCAAAGAAGAAAAGAGACACAGAACACAAACCCTTAGAGGAATGATGTTAGGGAACAAGAGCTGGTTTCAGCCTGACTGCTTGAAAACACACTCCACATTACCGAGAGCGGTGCTTTTGTACGTACTGTACAAGGCCTGGGTTGAAATTCTATCCCAGTGCAAATATTATTGCAGGCAGTAGCTTCCCACTGAGCTCAATGCAGAGACACAGCGAGTAAGGCATGGCAACCATCATCCAGCATCCAAGCTTCACTCACAATCACCAACTTAAGGACTCGGTCACATCCATCCTACCCGGTATTATCTACAGTCGCGAATCAGAAACACACTAACACACTTCTTACGCTTCTGAAATGTTTATGAAAGTTCTCATACAAAAAAAGCACACAGTGATCAACCTACTGAAGATATAAATCACAGACTGAGTGAATAGTCAGAAACTGACCAGGGGCAAAAACACATACTGACCACGGATATTGAGTCATTGCAACATTATGCCCTCAGTCAAATCTGTAATTATGCCCTCAGTCAATCTGTAATTATGACCCCCCAAGATGGTAGCATAGTCACTGACTGACTGCTGGAAAAGTGATCGGCTTACTGAACACAAAGACATTACGTGTTTGACAGCATTGTCTCTGACTGACTGACTGCTTAACCACCGACTGACTGAACACAAGCACAGACTCTCAAAGTATATAGTGATCAACTGACTCAAAAAACAGTCACCAACTGATTGAGCACGTAGTCCCTGAGAAAGCACAGAGTCACTGACTGAGTGCAAAGTGATAAACAGGACATATAGTTAATGAGTTACTGATAGTTACTGACACACTCACCCACTGTGTATATAGTAACTGAATGAGCAAATAGTTAAACTCTGGAACACTTGGACATCATCAAATTCTGAGTTTGTGGACCAAGATGCCAGACCAATACTGCAGCGAGCTTCACAGTTGCTGCTTGTTTGAGGTCTTTTGGCCTCTAGTTTTGTCTTCATTAAGTGAAAACCACGATCAGTTCAATTCCGATAAGGTGACTGACTGGCCCTTGGGTCTCACGGTATTTTTTTGGCCATTATACATCTGTACTATGAAGTGTTCCGTTTTGTAACATTTGACTGAACTTCAGCAGAAACTATCAGCAATCACATGAATAAACACCAGCAACCTAGTTCCACTGGTAGACAACAACTGCCATAACACTTCCTCCACCATATTTGTCAGAGGATGTGACGTGCTTTCTTCTTTTTTCTTTCTTTCCTCAATATTTTTCTCTTGCAATCATTCTAGTACAATAATTTATATTATGTTTTAGAACTTAATATTAAGATTTAGACCCAGCACATACGATGTGTATGTATTCATATAGCACTCTGTGCCTCTCCACTCTTCATCCAGAGTCTGGAACCTTGATTTCCAAATGACATGGCTTGATATTAGGAATGCAAAAGTTGTAGCCCATTTCCTGAAGACATGGTGGCTTTTGATGCACTGACTCCAGCCTCACTGCAATCCATTCACAGTTCTTGAATTTTTATTTATTTTTATTTATCCTTTATTTTACCAGAAATGCCCCATTGAGATACATTATCTCTTGAAGTGGCTTTGTTTGACATTCTTCCTAAGGCTGCGGTCATCCACATTGATTTTACACCTTTTCCTACCTTACTTTGCCTTCCACTCTACTTTTCACGAATATGCTTCCTTCTTTGCGGAAGGTGTCAATGATTATCTTCTAGATAACTGTCAAGCCAGTAGTCCTCTCCATGATTGTGGTTGCATGTACTGAACTAGACTGTGATAAACTTGCAGTAATTTACTTACAATTAAATGTTCTAATATTTTGAGAGACTGGATTTTTTACTTATTTTCACAAGCTATATGCCATAATATTCATAATCTAAATAAAAGACTTGAAATGTGTTTGTTTACATGAATCTAAAATATCCTTGAATATGACTACTAGTTTGCATCTACAGGCAAACATATCTGTATTTATATTTCTAAAGACATCTCTTAAGTCTTTAAGACTCTGACCATGATACACATACCTCCTTCAGAGTATTCTTGACATTGCTAAATGTTGTGAATGGGTTCTTAACCGAGAAAAGAATTCTGACATCCATCATACTTCCACCTTTGTTGAATTCTGTGGTCATTCAGGCCTTTTGGTACTACTACTTTTTAAGAATGTACCAAATTGTGGAGCTTGCCCCTGAAAATTCTCTCTCTTTCACAGGTCTGTTTTGTTTTTTTCAGCCTATTGCTGGTGGCTTTCATTTGCACAAATATCTCTTTTGACTGCATATCAAGAGTAATTATCAATAGCTAACAAATGCTAATTTAAAACTTGGAATACATGGCAGACTCTTTATCCACTTAATTTGTCATACAATAACCAAGAAACAAAACACAACTGCTTATTACTCAGTTGTCCAATTACTTTTGAGGTTGTGAAAAGAAAAGGATTTTTAGAATAAATGGCTGAGATTCCTAAGCAGTTGAAGCAACATGTTTGTTACACCTCTGAAATTAAAGCTGAAAGTCTACATGTCAATCATTAGAGAGATAGTGGAAGCAAAAAAATGGAAAGTGTGTTAGTGTCCAATTATTTATGGACCTGACTATGAATTGGAGTTTCCAGTTGTCTCCAATGCTGCATGGCATTTATACACTGGAGGCAAAGAGAAAAATTCATAAGAACCCAAATACTATAAGATTGTTTAGTGTGAAGTACCGTACAGTGAAACCTCAGATTGCGAGTAACGCGGTTTGCGAGTGTTCCGCAAGACAAGCAAAGATTTTTTATAAATTTTGAC
This sequence comes from Clarias laeviceps, assembly GCA_030014305.1. Lineage (NCBI taxonomy): Eukaryota > Metazoa > Chordata > Actinopteri > Siluriformes > Clariidae > Clarias > Clarias laeviceps. The sequence goes on from JAQMYJ010000039.1 coordinate 22,507,567, forward strand.
TTGGAAAACGAACAAGTCTTGATTTATGACTACCGAGTATCATGTGTCACGCATGCGCTTCTTGTTTTGATGGCGAGCGTCACGTGATCACAACTGAGCCAATGGTTCTTCTCTCTCTTGCACTGCGGAATTGTGGGTAATCGTCTCCCCTGCTGGGTCTTAGTGCACGTCTCTTATTGGTATAATCAACAACCGTGCACGCATGTACTGTTTACTATAAAACTGTGACCACGTGTGTGTACGTAAACCATATTTTATTTTGTGTCTGTATGCATTTGTGTACAACGTGCGTGTAAACCAAAAGCAAGTCACATTAGAGAGGTTAAGAATCCATTTTCTCTCTCTGCTCAAGGCTCAGCCTGCTCACACACACAGACACACCCCTCCTATTTTCGCCCTCACAGACACAGTCACACACACTCTCTCTCTCTCTGCTCTACACAGAAACACTGCTCTGTCGCGATTCTTTTCAAAGGTAAAGTGCAGGTTAATTTGTTTTATTTTTACTTTACAGCAGTGATCCCGTTAGTGTGTCGCTCAATCGAGTGTCATCAGAGAGATTTCTTGTTTATTTTTCTGATAAAACAGTGTTTCCGTGTGTGTAAAAAGAGTGGAGGAAAGGTAACTGTGTAAGACGAGAAGGGGGAGAAGAGAGCTTACTTTAGATTCACACACACGCACACACACACAGCGCCTGCGCGCACAAACGGAAACACTTATCTGTCTGGATTTATTTTTACTTTTTTTTTTTTTTTTTTTTTTTATGTAAAGTGCAGGTTAATTTGTTTAATTTTTACTTAATATTTTGTGTTAATTATTTTTATGTTTTTATTTTTTTGGCTGTGGAACAAATAATTTGAGTTTCTATTATTTCTTATGGGAACATTCAATTTGGTGTACGAGTGGTTTGGAATACGAGTCCACTTCCGGAACGAATTATGCTCGTAATCCAAGGTTCCACTGTATAATGTTAATGAAGATTTTTTACAGACTTCAGTGAATAAGAATATTCAACTCACATACACATACACACACAGCATTGCAATTTCTTATGGCATTGGTATGACGAATAAATACAGCTCCCCAGTTCACACTTGCACTTGACCAGAAGAAAATTTATGATAAATGCTTTTCTGACTTACTGCTTTTATAGAGGAAGTCTGGAATAATTCTCAGATCTCTGCTTTTGAGAGCATTTGAGTCATGTCCAGACCTTTCTGTGTTCTTTTTGTGTTTGGGGTTACAGACTAAGCGTCTGTGTGGTCCAGGACAAAGTTAAAGCTTAAAAAGTCCAGTCCAGTTGTACAGTACCATAATGAATTACACAGATCTGTAGGACCAGGAGTAATAAGCAATACAGTTTTTTAAACAATGCAAGACAGTTAATGTACGACCTGCACTTGATCATGATATAACAGTGTAGAACAGCAGAACTAGACTGAAGGGCAGGGAAAAATCTACATGACTAACTGTTCAGTAGCAAAAAGGTAAGGGAGATTTACAGGAACAGCACTTGTACTCAAAATTAAACTTGTACTTATTTATAGGGTTTATAAAGACCAAAACTATTCTTTTGGACAATGTGAACCTCATTCAAAAATAAGGTATTTTTCTAGTATGGAGGAGAACTCTCAGACTTACAATACACACATAATGTCAAATTTGAAAACTTCATCTGAAATTTAACTTTGATACTAATATTATGTTACAAACACTAGGCAGTTTTCCTGTAAAGGTGGTTAAAATGTGAGAGAAGAAGCAAAATAACAAGAAAAAAACAAGAAAGAGAGAGAGAGAGAGAGAGAGAGAGAGAGAGAGAGAGAGAGAGATGAATAAATAAGTAAGGTACCTGCACTCCTCAGGTTTGGATCCAGGTCTGGCATCTCTTTTACTGCCTCTGGACTGACACTATAGATGGATGCTCCAGCTTCATTAGTGATACTGAAACCATATATATAGAGTTTACATTTTAGAAGTCTGTAAATAAAAAAATCTAAATCTAAAAATTTCATCTTAAGTGGCTGAAGTGAGTCTAAACAGGAAGTATAGATAAAGCCTAAAGCCTCTTTAATGAATTACCACAAAGCATAACTAATAGTGTAATACCCATAATGCTCACTCCCAAGCCTTCGCTAGCACAAATTAGGCAAATACACATAGTACTTCTAATAAAAACATCATGCATGTCTCAGTTTACTTTGTCCTTCAAAATAAGTTAAAAGTAAGTTCAAATAAAAACTAAAGGGTAATGATGACAAAAGCCCAGCTATATTTTTTTATATAGCTGAGTAGTCAGGACTGTTTGGGGAACATGGGAATAGCTCCCAGCCGAGGTCCTGTAATGTGCAAGTGGTGTTCATAAACGATTGTGTGTACAGTTCCCACAGACAGATGTGTCTCTTCTGCAGAATCAGGCATTCCACTGACTGAACAGGAACGATTGCAGTGGGTTTCAGCCACCTCAGCCGGAATCATCATTCACCGACGTATGGGTTTCTTTAAAACATTCACACCATTCAAATGCTTTACTGCAGCTAATCAGCTCATCATCATACTGTGCTTCTGTAAATGTCAACTGAAGTTACATCTTCATTCAAGATAAATTTTTTTTTAATTGAACAGCCCTTGTATTAATGTACTTGTAGGATACAACAAGGAATATGTGTGTGAATATCACGCAGATTCAGTGCATTACTTAATGTCAGATCGTGATAATTTAATAGGATTTCTGCAAGACTTTATGTATGTATCTATGTATGTATTCATTCCAAATCCACTGAGGTACCGAACATGCAGACTGAAGATGACAGCTGCAAAGAGGAACTTAATAAGCATATTTGCATAAAACCTTAACACTTAAATACAGATTTATAAATGAAAACCTATACTCATCTGGATAAAAATAGTAGAATCGTGAAAGAGGGCAAGTAGTGATTGCATAACTACATGTGAGATTAATAAATTGACTGTGTCTAAATATGGTACAGAAAAGCCCAGAGATATTACAGCAAATGCAACACAGGAAAGCAAAATTAGAACTCTAATGAAGTAACATAAGTTTTATCTACTGTCCAACTATTGTGCATGATATTATTTGTTATTGTTAGTGTGTATTTATTGACTGAGAAATGTAATATGTGAATGTTGCCTACTCCAGCAATTGCAATATTTTTACCACATTTGTTTAAGCCTAAGACAAAATGTGACTGAACATCTAGACATGAACACCAGTCTGTAGTATGTTAATACTACAATAAAACATATTAATGATTAATGCCCTGTAAAGAAAAGAACTTGAGCTAACACTGCCATCTAGAGGATATAACAACAAAAACAATTGCTTGAGCATTGAGCAACAAAACCAGTCCCTGCAGAGATTACTGGTAGTAAATCATGTTTAACAACAACATTTTCTTGCAGCCCTATTTAAGCTATGTGATGAACCATCATTGTAAACTGTGGCTTTCAGACGCATTAGCATGAAATACATACAAAAAAATTTTTTTAAAAAGGTGTACGCTTTATAATGCATATATATATTTTTTTAAATAATGATTTTCAGCATATATCTAGTCTATATAACCTTGAATGACTTCACACAAAAAAACAGGATTTCTCAACTTAAGCTGGTGTGTTTAAGGACACACAAGGTCATAAGTGAATTCCAGAGAAAGCATTTATTACTTCCTGAAAACACACATACATAGTCAAGGTCAAAGTCAATGTACAAAAAAAGCATGTTTACCACTCCTCAAAAACCAGACTACTTTTTACAAGTACATAGACAAGTTCAAGGTCAATGCTAGAACCAAAGGCTTTCACAACCTCCTTCTGATTCATAAAAAAAAATGCTGAAATAAGCTAAAAAAAATCTCCACTATAACCACACTGCTCAACTCCTTGTTTAGTGTGCCTCACGCTATGTCATCTCGGCCAATTACTCAAATATTAACCATGACAGCTTACACAGTCTTTTTATCATCTATTAGAAGATCCTGTGGTCTGTTTTTTATTCTCCTCCTGAGTCCCTTTTCCTTCTCCTTCCCTCGTTTTCCCCATAACAGAACATCTTACCCCCACCATCTGCCCCCCTCTCCAAAGCTGACATGTCGCTGTTAAAATTGTGCTAACAAGGCCTGGCATATGACCTTCAGTAGGGTCACAGTGGAGCTGGTCATTAATAAGAGACCACCACACACAAACAGTCACAGACTATTACAAAGAACGTTTCCATTCATACAGGATTTGTAGGTGCAGTATGGCCACATAGGTACACTTACCTGAATTAATAACACCTTTATGACCAATTTTAAAATAGTCTTTTTCCTAAGTCTAACACGTCAAGATTCTGGTGGGTGTTAAGGGACAGCGTTGTACACTGGCATCTGGCATTAGGGAAACCATAACACACATCCAAAAACCCCTACAGCTATGTCCCTCTTCATTTGCACCACTTCCCCCCAAACACACAAAAAACAAAACATAATTAAGTGATATGAGACACTAGCTGCTTGAGGACAGCTGAAACTGAGATGATGTCTATACGCAGAGGATTCATACACACCTATTGGAAAACAGAGAAGAAAAAACGGAAGGCAGAGAAGACTGACTACCATCATGTCAAAATTAATTAGCAGGGCTGCTGGGGCATCTGGATAACAGTCCAAGCTGACCCTGCCATGGATTCAGAGTCAACTGTCATGTTCAAGCAAGGGCATTACCATGGCAGCCAGGAGAAGGATGCCTATACCCATATTGCCACAAGTGAATGTAAACAGATCCACTCAAAAACACAACCTGCCTCTAAGTGCTGCTGTACGTCTGACAGTCACTCACAAAATATGCACACACGCTGTGGTCTAGGCTTTAATGTCTTCGTCATTGTCACAGGGCAAAGTCAGAATCAAGATCCTCATTCAAGAGAATGCCAGCCCTCTAACAGTTCACACACTCACAGTCCATTTTACTGAAAGAGATATACAGTACATACACACTTTGATGAAAACTGCCATGTTGCCAACAGCCTAAAACAAAAAGGCAAACGGAAATCGGTGATTGAGAACAGACAATATCATATTTATCATGGGTTCTATGGGTTCAACCAGCCAGCTCAATTTGAGTAGTCATTATCCAACTATGAGTGTGCAAACCATCATCATCACCACTCAAACTTTAAACCTCAAAATGTTTCCATGTGCATCTTTTTGTCCTCCAAAAGAAATTAACTTTAAATTCAAACTAACAGGCACAAGCAACAAAGGCATAAAATATACAGCACAATACACTTTACTGCTTCTAAACATTATAGCCTCACAAGAACACATGAAAGAGCAACTGACATTGAGGACGCGCATCAGGATTTAAGGCGACAAAAAGTTTAAAGGGACAGTTCGATCACAAGCCTGATTAACGAGAACCAAGTACTTTCTGGACCCGTGCTGGCACTGCAGGAGAAAGAGAGTAACTATATTACACTAAATAATAGGAGTGAATACAGGATATGTAGAAAAAGACAGTCCAGCAGGGCGAAATAGGTTCAAATATAAAATAAAAAAATAAATAATAATAAAAAAGTGTACATATTCACACACACACAAACACAGTACCAGCCAAAAGTTTGGACACGAATTTGAATTTATTTTTCTACATTGTAGAACAATACCCGCCCATCTCCCCCCCAAATCCACTTATCCATCTACACACATGTACACACGTCAGGCTACACAGTGTCCATTGACCACAGGTTGCTGCGTATTGGCTGCATGTTAGAATTCCCGTGCTGACACACTTTCACAGCTGAAATTGGCATGTGAGCATCAGAATTGGACCATGGAGCAATGGGAGAAGGTGGCCTGATCTGATGGATCATATTTTTTTTTACATCGTCTGGATGGCTGGTTGTGGGCGCTTACTTGCCTGGGGAAGAGATGAAACCAGGATACATCAAGGAAAGAAAGTAAGCCAGCAGAAACACTGTGATTTGGGAAGTGTTCTGCTAAAACCATGGGTACTGGCAATCATATGGATGTTACGTGGTCACGTATTACCTACCTAAACATGGTAGGTAATACGTATAACAAGGCCTGTTGTTATACGTATGGTATACACCAAATACATCCCTTCACGGCCTCTTTAAGTAGGATGACAAAGAGCTGAAGGTACTGAGATGCACACTCTCTCTCTCTCTCACACACACACACACACACACACACACACACACACACACACACACACACACACACAGTTCCACTATGTTTTATTTGGATCACAGTGAGGAATTATAAGATCAAGCTACACAGCAATATGAAAACATTGCTGTGGTAAATAAATAAGTTTGACTCAAACATTACTGTTTAAACATGCCTGCTTTATTTAAATGACTGGCCTCTTAAGTATGACAGAAAAAAGACATTATGAAATAGTGAAAAGCCTCTACACTAGCCCATTTATGAGGTCCATGCCAGTAGAGGAGAAAACGAAGTTATAAACTTTAATCAGGAAGACTTATTTGCAGCCATGTTCAATCAATCATGTTCTGCACAATCAATCAAACCATGTTCTGCACTATTTTTGTCTTAATCTATATCCTGGCTTGACTCACGTCGTGCCTATATAAGAAGTTTAACCAAAATTGACACAAGTACGTTTATATGAATATGGCTCACTTGCCAGTAGAAACAGTGACAAAATGGATAATTGTGGGCAAAGTGCCAAGCTGAGCCAAGCTCTAATTATGTATCCTAACAATTTGTCTTTAATCATGCATACTAATAACTATACAAAATTAATTAAAAGCAGAACAGCACATTTTAAGCAGAAGAGAGCATGGCCATTTCTTGAGGAACTCCTGAATTGTCAGTGCTTTCTAAATCAGACGCATAACCTTCAACTCAGCCTATATCTGCAGGCATGTGATTATAATTATCCTCCATCCCTTACTGACCTAATCACCCTACCCAGAATCCTCCACTGTTCTAGAGACGAATTTCACTGATGCCAAATACTCATCATCTAAGGCCTTGCAGTCATGAATGATCTAATTTTACCAAGAACAGGCCAGAATCCAAGAGCATTAATTACCTGAAGACAGACTTCACTTGAACAAAACAAAACGGAATGACGAGCGCATGGGGAAAAAAACCCAACAACGATTAAAATCTACACCACTTGCAAAAGCAAAGACATTAAGAAGCAGTTCTAAAAACAGTAAAGCAAAAAAAAAATTTTTAAATCCCATACACACACACACACACACACACACACACACACACACATTATGGGCATGGTTTTTGGACAGTGGGAGGAAACTGGACAAACCAGAAGAAACCCAAACACAGCGTGAACGTGCAAACCTCCACACAGACATTAACCTGACCTCAGAACCTAACCTGGGTTTGTGAAGCAGCAATGCTATGCACTGTTTTTTTTACTGGCATTCGTTTATTAAATGTGTACCCATTCATTAACTTGTTAACTTAAAAGAACTCTGAATTCACCTCAGATTCAAGCATTTAGATTTTTAGATGTATACTGTACTAGCACTGAACTTCTGCTTTGCAAAACAGTTATAATAGTTTAAATGCACAAAATTAAAACAGATGAAAGATCGAAAAAATAACAACATGTAAAGGAACTGAACAAAACCAGGGCCACTAGGAGAACTACTGTGACGCATCTTTGTTACACAGACTGAAGCTAATGGTCAGTGACGAGCCAGCTTGTGGCAGGAAAGCAGCCTGAGGTAAGCAGGATATTCGCTGTTTTTGTTTGTCCTCTGTTAGCAATGCTGAAAGTGCAGTGTGAGTGGTCAGCAGCCAAGGTGCTAGATCACCATCACTGCTCTGATAGCCAAACTGACGTGATCAGTTGGAGATATCACTCTAGGCTTTCTTGTTAAATAGCACACACATACAAGTCATATCTCTGCCTCAGGAACAAGAAGCTCAGTTAGCAGAAAGAAAGCAGTAAGCAACAAGCAGTGCTGTACTGCAGCATTAGAAATATACAAGACCATCAATTAACTGAAAAGACAAAAACGTTTTCATTCCTATTTTTCCATCTACTTTCTTTTTAACCACATACAGCAGCACAAACTATACTACTTTTCAAAGTGCCTTTCATGTCAGCAAGAGGAAATTTGTAGATTCCTCAAACTTGACTTGAAAAGAAAAAATAGAGCAAAAAGAGGAAAAACAGCTAGCTGCCCAACCTCATTCATGTGAAAACTCTGGTGATACTCTAAGACAGAAAAGGTCAGTGGCCATCCTGGAAATATTTGCTGCTTAATGTCCATCTTATTCATCAGAAGGGAAGTGAGCAAAAGAGAGAGAAATGTCCCTGACCTTAGCAAAATTCCTTTAAACACTCCTAACCAAACTGCTCCTCAGTACAGCTCATTTAAGTTAGGAAGAGGCATGACAGGGTGTTATATCACCAAATATCGACACTATCAAAATTAAGGTGGCGTGATGCGGCTTGACAAGAAGTGGACTGCATTTTCCTATTAATTAATAATTATCAATAAATTATGGCATTATTCTCCTTAATTTTGCGGATAATAATTTATTTCCTGTAATCACTTACTGTTAGTAGACATTCTCTCACCAGCCTCTCGTTATTCTCGAAATTAACAACAACAAAAAAATACATTTTGTATTGCTTTGAAAGTGCAAAGTCCTCTCTCCTGCAGACACCACTGTAGCAGAAAACGTTAATAATCTGTTACAATAGCAAAAGTAGCGTATTGAAATGGCTGAAAACTTTTTTTGCCATTTTCATTTAAACAAATGCTTAAGAGTTTTTAATTCCATGGATAATTAGGTTTCTTGCATGGATAAATACTTAAGTGATGTGTTTCCATGGGCAACAATTATTTTTACCCTAAAGATATTACTATTTCAGAAGGGTCAGATTATTGGCCTGCATCGTGCGATGAAAACTCAAGAGATTACTTGAATTGGGTTAAGAACTGTCCAACACATTAAAACTGGAAGGTTAGCGCTGAACCATCACTTCATGGACGAAATGTGTGAAAAAATTATAAATGATTTAAGCACTTAAATCTGGGTTATAAAAATTAACAGTAGGAATCACAGATATGTTTAATAGTAAAAGTAAGAGCATTTTCACACACACACACACACACACACACACACACACACACGCACAACACAATGAGAACTCAAACTAAACATTAAAACTAAAAGAAAGAATTAAAACTAAACATCTATAAGGCCATAAAAAAAAACACTTCCGCTAAGATTAATCAGAAACAATTAATCTACGTTTCAATTTGCCTGAGAGCCATAAGATTGGAATTTGGAGCAATAGAAAAAGGTCATGTAGTCTGATTAGTCCAGATCTATTCCCGAGTGATGGGCGCGTCAGGGTGAGAACAACAGCATATCAAGTCATGCACTCGTCATGCATAGTGGGAACTGTACTGTACGAGCCTCGGAAGGCAGCGTTATGATCTTATGGGGTTGCTTCATTTAGTCAGGTCTAGACTCTAGAAAATTAAGTCAGCTCATGACCTGAATGTACTAAATGACCAGAGTAAATTTTGTCCTTCATGACAGTACAGCCATATTCCAGGACTCAAATTGTAAAAAAGAAAAAAAAAAAAGAGAGAAGAAAAAAAGGGAGTTGTTCTGGGAGCATGACAATTTAAACATGTGACTTGGCTACAACAGTGGCCTGACCTTAACCCGATTGGAGGTCTATGGGATGTGCTGGAGAAGACCTTATGAAGTGGTTTGACTCTCCCGTCATAAATACACAATCTCAGCCAAATATCAATTAACACTGGTAAAAATATTTAAAAAAGTTATGTTTAAATTGTCCAAACAATGACATGCTAAATGCATCCCATGCAGTCCAATGTAATATGAGTGCCCCCTTCAAAGTCTTTCAATCAAAGAAAATGAATCAGCATCTGATGATCAGATTCAAGAACTGCAGGACAGACCAACAACTAGACTAAACTGTAGCACATGCTATAGTAATTACTACATGTTGTAGTAAACTATTATTTTTACTATAGTTTATTATATAGTAATAAATATATAACCTTAAAGCAGGGTTTGAAAACACTACAGTATTTATCATATTTTTTTCCTATGAAAATAAAAAGAAATGACATAATATACAGCACTGAATTAAATTATTTTACAGTTGGTATAAAAATATTATTATAAAAGACTTTGGTGATGTAGTATGTAGTTTTTGGTACTATGCTCACTGTTCCAGACCCAATTGTACTTACATACTTTGTTGAAAAATATTTGCAGATGTTTAAATGCTGAAATTGTTATATACACTATATAGATTTATTTATTTTTTTTCTGCTTACTGTACTGTATTTTTCAAAAGCAAGGAATAATAGTTTTTCTTTCAAAAGTGCTCAGTGACACAAAAACATTTATTAAAAAATAAAGTAAAATAAAATAAAATTCAAACAAATAAATTACAAGCATCATCTTGAAGGTTATCTTGGAAGTTAAAAGATGTCTGGGAAAACCTCTTAGCCAAACTTGTTTAGAAAGCTACACAGCACTCTAATCATCATTTGTGAACTCCAAATCTTAAATCAAATTATAATTAGGTTTAAGTTTTATTATTTGTTAGACTGCTCATTATAGTATTTTATTCAATTTTTATTATTTCTATCAGTAGTCTACACAGACAAATAGCAGTTGGTGCAAATGGACCCAGAGGTTTAATTAAGTTGGGAAAACCAGATGCATTTAAAAAAAAAAGAAAAGAAAAAAAGACACTGTTCAAAGCACAAATGCACACAGAGCATAATCATTTGAAACATAAGTATACAATAGTGGTAACACTTACAAAACGAGTCTCGCGTGTTGGAGCTAGGTGATATTTTGCATCACTTTATTTAATTTTTTATTTTTTTAAATGAAAAAGCAAAATTCCTGGTGTGAATTCAAGACAAGAATATCTAAACCAACAGGAAAGACCTCTGGAGTTCAAAAATGTACAGAATCAGCCCATGTATTTATTAGATTAATTACAGAAAAATATACCAATAGAAAAAACTGGAAAAAGCAGACAAGGCACTTTCCAATAGGAATGTGTCAATTTCTGGCCCCTGAGAACCACAGCACACTAGAAAGAGCAGATGAATTTCAAAATATAAGGGTCAACATGGGCCACTGACAAAAGCTGATGAAAGCATGTCTATCATGTTACTTGGTGTGCTGGCTGAACTATCCATTCACTGATTAACTGAGTGGGATGAAAAAAAAGCAAGTCCGGTTATAACGTATAGTTAAATAAGTGGGGAGCTCGGAAAAAAGAAATGTACCCCTGCAATTGATACAGAATTGAGTATGCATGCTTTGTGCATTTGTGTAAAAAAAAAAAAAAGACAGAATGCTGAAGCTTCAAGAAGATACGTTTTGTTACACTTTTTTGCAGTAGTGCTACACAATTAATCACATAAAAATCTAAATTGCCAAAGCAATCAAAACTGACCTATGCAGTTATTTAATTGCAAAAGGCTGCAATTTATTACAGGTAAAATACATATAGTCTATAATTTACAGTATGTAGAGTTTGTCAATAATTTAAGTTTTTATTTTTTATAATTTTGAGCTATAATTATATATTATATATAATTATATAACGTATAATTAATAACAATCTTAAAAATTTTGTCCAGTTATTTGCTTTTGACCTAGATAAATTATTTGCATAGACAATGGTACATTTAATAGATAGAAAAATGCAGTTTTAATTGCCATTGTAATATGTGTGAAAAATTGGAATGTCAGCCTTATTTTGCTGGAATATATAATAAGGTACAGTTCTTCAGATTCAAATACATTTAAATCATTTACATTTCTTTAAAATCTGCTGTAAATGTTCTTGGTGTTTGAACATGACTCACAGAAGCTAAAACAGCAGCATTCCTATATTTTCTTATATGCTGCTGAATAAGATATTTAATCTGGATAATTTATTTCAACTAGCATTTTGCTTTCAGGAACACTTGGCAGTCTCCATCAAGACCAGAAACAGTGGTAAAACATGGACACCCTGTGTCTGACAGCAGATGCAGTATTGGTTTTGTAGAGATCTCAAATCTTCTCCTTCCATTTTAGAATGGAGGTTGAAATGGATCCACTTGTGGAGGGCAATGAATGTCAGGTTTGACGCACTGTGCTTCGCTGAGAATTACTAAGGCAGATCTATCCAAGCTACACTCAGATATGTGAGCAATACCAAAAACCACCACTGCTGCACACCATAGACAGCCACTTCAGAGCGGTTCTGGGCAGGCCTCCAGTCCGAACCAAAAGTCAACAAACACAGGTCTGGCTAGATAGAGAATGAGACGATCCCAAATCCAGCTGATATTTGAGTTGGACGAGAGTATGCTGGACGATGTTTGGTTTGAAGGGTGGTGAGAAATATTTGTTTTTAATTAAAGACAGTCAAACAAGGTCCAGATATTTAAAATCCACAAGCCTTACACACTGCAGACCATCTTTATTTCATCTACTCCCACATGTTCCCATAGTTGTTATTTTCCTGCCACTGGGAGTTTATTGATCGTGCGTTTTCAACTTTCGGTTTGTACTTGCACAAGGTTCTAGGAAGATGAGGAACTTGATTTCACTTCAAACAAATAAAGGGTGATGCCGAGCTTTACTTAAGTGCTGTTTTTTATGACCAGATTAGGATCAGCTCTAGGCAGCAGTTCTTATATGACACTTTCTAAGCAGAAACAACCAAACTGACACTGGGTCACTGTTTAAGGGCAAGAAGTACATTTCCACACTTACCAGTAGGACACATCCAAAGGTTTGAAAAAGCCACTTTTGATGAGATCAGCAAAAAAAGACTCAGTCTCTCTGCATGCTGTGCCATTTCCTATGACAACAGTCTGGCAGCTGGATTTGAGAGGGTGAAGGAGGGGAAAGAAATGTCAAAATCTTGTTAATGCAAGTGATGCTTAGAAAAAATAATTTCACATGTGTTTAGGTTTCAGGTTGGAGTTTGATGTATTTGTCTCATAAATTGACATTTCATAAAAATTTGATTTTGTTAAGTTTCTACATTTGAATAAATATATTCGCTTATAATAAATATGGGGACATAGAAACCAATATTCTGGAAATCGGCAATAAATGTGTTCATCTAGCCAAGAATGTACAGTATGACATTTCATGCAAATACAATAATTATACATGTCATTTGATTAATTTACACTGAATTACACACTCACTTGGCCATAAATCAACCACCTCTCACTTACGCACACACGAATATCCAAAGGTTTATAGATATGTGAAAACCTCCACTCTATTGGCAAGTCTTTACACAAATGTTCGAGCATAGCTGTGGGGATTTTTGTTCATTCCGCCATTAGTGAGGTCAGACACCAATGTTGGATGAAGAGACCTGTTGTGTGGTCAAAATTCCAATTCATCCCTAACAGGTTTAGTGCAGTTGAGGTTGGGGTCCTGTGCAGTTTTTATACATCAAACTTGACAAATCATGGACCTCTCTTTATGAACAGGGGCATCAGCATGCTAAAACAGATTTGGATCCTTTAAGACCAAAGAAAGGAAATTCTTAATATTACAGCATACAAAGGCATCCTGTACAATTGTGTGTTCCTGCCTTTGTGGTAAAGGTTTGGAGAAGAACCACATATGGGTCTGATGTCAAGTGTTCAGATACTTTTGGCCATATAGTGTAGCTTAGTCAGCTCTCAACACACAGTATTTAACTTAGGAATATCAAATCTCAAAACAGCTTAATAACATTTTTGGTACAGTGGTACATTAAATAACAACCTGTTATTTAATAATTCAGTTATAAGATTTGTTTGTTTTAAAAATAACTGCATGCAAGTAATTCTCTGAAATTTTATTTCTGGGAAATTTGACTAAATCTTTTCCAAAACCACACTAAGGCAATAGAAATTAAATAAACACTCTACATAACTAACTAAACATATAAATGTGTGCTTAAGATCAGGTCAGCAATGTCAGCAATGTAAGGTCAGCAATGTTTATTTAATTTTCTTTTTGGTATTTGTTAGTTATTTTATGTTAATTACAGCAACGCTGTTAAAAGAAAAACAATGAACAAAAAAAAGGTAAAATTCACCTGTCAAACAAACAAACTTACAAACAAGTTAAACCCTACACTAAACACTCTAAAGCCAGTGTGCTTCACCCAGAATGTGGAGATGAGGAGTAGCAAAAAAACAAAAAACAGGATAAGAGCAGAGACAGGAAGTGTTTTCAGAATTGCAGTACCTATGTTTAAGCATGAGGTGGCGCAGTTTGTCAGCCTCTCTGTTCCTGCCTGAGCCATGCAGGTACACCACATCTGTGTGCAGGATTTGACCTAAGACGTTAACAAAGACAGACAGACGGTGCAAAAAAAATTATAATAATACAATAAGCTTCAACAAAACAGTAAGAACCCAGTATAGAAGATAGTACACATTCTCACAAAAGCTCTCATTTTTTTCTACTCTTCAAACTCTCTTTTTTGACTAGTCAACAGAGTGCTCTCAACCCTCCAAAGAGAGACAGCTCTGCTATTCCATATAATCTGCTTCTGCTTGAGAGACAGTAATCCCACTGGACACTGCCAGACAGCAGAAGTCTGTTTGATGACACACCCACAGACCTGTCATGGTCAAGCTGAGTCTGGCACGAAGTGTACAGATGCGTGTGGTGCTGCTTCAGGGCAGAGAGGGCAAAAGCATGGTGAAGCCAAATGACACACACCCACCAGGCCGATCAGACACCTGCGAGGTGGCTGTGCACCATGCACAGCGTGGAGTCGCATCCAGAGAGATGGTACAGTCAGTGCGCATGAACCTCTGGCTAACAATCACACTATTTAGTTTGCAGACACTGTCGGTCATGAAGATTTAGCATCGTCATTTAAAAACATAATGATTAAAACATGTAATGCCAGAATTTATTAAACAAGACACTTTAAACCAAAACAATACTGTGTCTTCAATATTTTGCAAACTATTTGAAAGATAATTTATTATGAAAATTTATCCTGCTGGATTTCCAAACATAATGTGTATGTAACTCATATATGCCTTTAAATATATTAATACACTAAAGGGCTAAAGTTTGTGGTTACCTGACCATCACACCTATAGGTGGTTCCTCTGCAAACTGTTGCCACATTGTATAGGTAGTACTGGTATGATCTTGTATTAAGATCCCCCTTCACTGGAACTAAAAGGCGCAAATCTGTAAGACAATGCCCCTGTACACAAACTGAGATCATGGCTAGCTAGAGCGGACATGAAAGAATTTGAGTGGCCTACACTGTGCACAATGTGTAAACCACAAATACGTTTGAACACTAACAGAGATGAAAAAAATATATTTGAGCTTATTTTCAAATATGCAAAATTCCATTTCTGGCGTTTGACAAAGCAGTCTTTCCATCAATCAACTCCAAGCTTTCCTGCTGTATGTGCCTCAGTGCGCATTCAACACCAACAAAAACAAAGCATAAACATTGAACATTTCCATGCTCTCTAAAAACAAATTCTCCATTTTAAGACTTGGAAATCTATAATTTAACATATTTAGCAGGACAGTGGGCGGCACGGTGGTGTAGTGGTTAGCACTGTCGCCTTGCACCTCCAGGGCCCGGTTCGAGTCCCGGACAGATTCGATTCCCGTCTCCCGTCGTGTGTGCAGGGAGTTTGCATGTTCTCCCCGTGCTTGGTGGGTTTCCTCCGGATACTCCGGTTTCCTCCCACAGTCCAAAGATATGCAGGTTAGGCTAACTGGCGTTCCCAAATTGCCCATAGTGTGTATGTGTGTGTGTGCCCTGCGATGGATTGGCACCCTGTCCAGGGTGTACCCTGCCTCGTGCCCTAAGTCTCCTGGGATAGGCTGAATACAGGATAAAGCGGTATAGAAGATGAGTGAGTGAGTGAACAGGACAGTACAGTCTTACTGGTGGGTGAGAGGATTGCCAGTTTGCAGCCATGGCGAAATCCAGGATCCACGCCCAAGAGGACACACCCGCGAACAGGGCACACCAACAGCCGCTGTCGAAGATTACGCACAAACATAGCAACGGACTCCTTCTCGGCACTGGTGGTCAGCTTGGTCCTGAGACAGAGAGGGGTAGATACAGCAGAACGGAGAAGAACATTAAGTACTTTAATGTACTTCTAAAGTTAAAGGAAATCATCAGCCTGAAATACATCAAAGATATTGATGTTGAAATAATTTGGATGTGTTTAGTGAGGCTGGTGCAAACTTCTTAGTTGGTGCTGCATTTACATAATCCATGTGAGACGTTAACAGTTCTCAAGACATTCAATGCCATATAAATTAGAAATCTATCAGGAAAATGCAGTGCAGCTACACAACAAAGTCATGCTGAATTATGGCAGAGAGTCACATGGTACGCATAATGCTGTGGGTGGATTTAGTAAGATTAATTTAAAGATTTGGAACTTTATCTATTTGATGAGAGTTTGTAGGTGAGGAGGAGAAAGTGTTAGACACATCCATGACTAAAGCTCTGCTGCACCACACTGCACAGATAGAGATGAGGCAAGGAAATTCAAAGCAGAGATTCAAACAATCAACGTAAACAAAAGCATTAACCAAAGTCAAACTCCTTTAGAGCTACATGTTGATAAAAAAAAAAAAAACATTGAACAGTGAACATCAAAGTGATGAAGATCACATGTTAATTAATTATAGTCATTTATATTCTGGTCAGTCAGTGTGAATTTTCTATTTAAAAGCTTGAAATAAACTTTTTTATTTTTTATTTTTTTTAATGATCAAGCATACCTGTAGCCTCTGCTGAGCAAGGGCACTAGACGTCTTTTGTAGGAGTCCTCTACAGCACTGTTTAAAATTTTCATCAGCTCTGGACGTGCAAACCCCTGTGGCCTCCACCTACATGTCCCCCCCCCACACACACACACACACACACATTTAAACACAATTTCTTTATAAATGTTTTCCTGCAGAATAGTGTTTTAGGTCAGTCTGGGAAAGTTTTTGTGGTTCATAATATGTTTATTATATTTAAGCTTTGTGTGTGTTTTTTGCTAGAAATAAAATTGTGTTTGTCACAATCAAGAGTGTTAAGCCACTGATACAAAATAAATAATCAAAAAGAACTGTTTACAACATGAAAGTATGGAATGCAGAAGTCTTGTGAAATGGCAAATATTTAAGCGATCTTTCACCATAACTGACGATTTGAAAAATAGCAAAAACAAATAGGATGGTGTGTTTGAATGTGTGCATGTGTGCACATTTGAGTACGTTTGTGTGCTCACACATTTGAGTATATTAAGAGTCCACTTTTTAGGTGGGACACTGACCTGACGTTGACACACCACCTGCAAAAGTCAGCCTTCACCCAGTCGGGGATGTTAACCTTCACTGACAGAATCTTCAGATTCTCCCCTCGGTTAATGGCCAGTGTCTGAAACAAGAGTGTAACCTGTAGAGACAGCAGACACAAAGCCTGGCACGGTAGCGCACTGTTGGTACCCATGTCTTTATTTCCTACTAAAACAAGCTCAAATGGCAATACACACAAACAAGCACACACACACGTCTTATAAATGAATGCCATGTCTAGACCTTAAGCTAATCCTACCCATAACTTCTGTGACTAATAGGACATTACTGTACAGTTCACAGTTACCAACCTCATGTAGTACACCCAGCACTTGAACTACTACTACTCAGAAAGCATAAATAAAAGAGACAAAGAAACAGTGGTTTGTGTGTTAATCCACCTAAACCACAAAAAAAAAAAAAAAAAAATGAAACATACTGGTTTGTAGTTTTCTAAATTACAATGTGTTTTTTTTAATTTTTTTTTTTTATACATAAATAATCCAAATATCCCCACAAGGTCAAAATTGTCAGATGATTCACTTTCGTCTCAACCAAGACACACACACACACACACACACACACCCACACACACACACACACCCCTGCATCTTGCACTTTTCCCTAAAGGAAAAGTGACATGCTGTTAAGCAAATAGTTTTAAATGTCTGACCTTTTCTTAGGAAAACCTTTCAGAGGAAAAAAAAAAAGAAGAGGGTTGAGATAATCCATCAATCAAGGCTTGAAGCAGAAGAGTAAAGCTGACAAATGCCAAGTTGCCACCAACCCCCAACACACATACTGTACATACATACATACATACATACATACACACATACACACATACACACATACACACATAAATCCTACCACTAAGACAACAGCAGACCCATCAGTTTTTTAAAATACTAATGCCCAAATCAGCAGCCTGAAATACCAGGAAATCCTTTATTTAATTAGGCAGTGGCATTTTATTGCCTTAAGAAAACTGTTCATGTGCACATTGAGGAGACATTCCTCACAAACAGTTCTTCCAAACAGACGAAAACATCACTGGATAAACTTTATCCCTGCTCTCTTCCAAACACTGGTTTGTGGTGAGCATATCGCACATCATACAACTACACGCAGATTTGTTTCTTTACAATCATATCAAAAGCATGAATACTCTCAACAGCACATTTCACAAAAAAGAGAAAGAAAAGGGAAAAAAATAGTTGGAATTCAGAAAGTGAAGAAAACCCTTAGCAATCACTCTATGCAAGATTCTAACAGAAGCCTCCCTGGGTAGAAGCAAGCTGGATCATCCTTCAAAAATACGCATTCTATCTTGAAATAAGCTAGCTCTCATTGTGATGAATGAGACTCAAACCAAAAAGAGCAAAAGCAACAGACAAGAGAGTAAACGCAATTAGCAATTTTGTACAAATACAGGGATGTATTAAAAAAATTATATAATTTATAATTTGTATATAATTGTATAGAGACAGCAGACACAAAGCCTGGCACGGTAGCGCACTGTTGGTACCCACGTCTTTATTTCCTACTAAAACGAGCTAAAATGGCAATACACACAAACAAGCACATACACACGAAACTAAGTGAATTGTTTGCACACTCATACTTCCTTACTTATCTTATTGTGTTGAGTTGTGGGGGTCGACCTTTAAAACAACAATAAACTTAATAGATCTTTTTAAAAAACATTAAAAACCTATAAATAAGGTTGGTTACTATGATCATACTGATGTACTGTTTAATGATTTGGTATCTTGTAAAATAATTCAAATACTGTTTAGAGAAAAATTCAAGTTACTCCCAGGTTCTGTACAAAGGGCTTTTTAATAATACAGGAGAGGTAATATGATCTCAGAGATACTTGTTATACAAAAAGTAATAAAAAGCATTAAAAGGAAATGTATTTCTATTGTTGTGGTTAGAAAATTAATGCAAAAATTGTTTAACTCATTGCTGATTTTTCAAAATAATGATCTGCCAAGTTATATTTGAGGGTTACAAATGCGAATTAATCTTTCTTTTGTCCTTTCTTTCTTTATTTTTTTCCTTATGGAGGGCATACAGTGCATAGCAGTTGTCCCTTCCTGATCTCATATAGTTTTGCATATTTCTCATACTTAAATAATTGGAAATTATTTAAAAAAATTAACTATTACAAAAGGATAACCCAGGTAAATCCAACATGTAGTTTGTAAATGATAGTTTTATTGATTAAGAGAAAAAAGGCTGTCCAAACCTACCAGGTTGATATTGTTTAAATTGTTTTATGTGTGATGACTGAAGTAGTAGTAATAATAATAATTATAATAATAATAATAAATATGCCCACAAAAGGCCTTTACGGATATAGATATGTACCAGACGGCTAAAACAACTTTGTGGTCACTTTTTACGTTACTCTCACTATCTGTGGTAAGTGTGCAATATTTGCCATTCTCTCAATATTCTACAGCATATCATGTCTACATATATAACTGCATATACGTACAATATATGAAGTTAGACCAGTTTCTATACATTTGTGTTCGAGAGACCAACAAAATACTTTGATGCAGTCACACTGGCAGCTTCCAAACAGCGTCTGGGATTAGGCTGGGGCAGGGTTGATAAATCACACTGATAAAATCTTGCTGAGGTATAGCTGGAAACTCAGCACAGCGCCGTAATACTTGGAAGTTGCTAGTTACTACCTGAAAAATTCACAACTGACGACACGTTTTTCCAGCACAAAACAATAAAAATACCTGAATTAAGCCAAAAAGTATATACTGTATATCTGACATACAACTGACAGCTTTTAATGCGTCACTAGATCACTTTTATTATTGCTGGGTCCGTTACATATATGTCCCGTGCATCATAATCTTGGGTGGGCCTATCTGTTGTACTGAAAGTGTGAAGGTTAGTACTTCTGACGTCATATAATTGCCATCACTATGGAAAAAGTGATGCTCCGTCAGACACGAAGCTAACAACTTAATTTGCCATCAGACTTACTGAAAGGAGCGCATGTCTGAAAGGGGCTAAACAGACACACACATGACATGTATGTATACAGGAGAATCATCACACTGACAACAATCCTCATTTAGAGAGCAATAATTATTTATGGGTCTCCCTCACTCCAAGGCAAAAATGTATACCAACAATAAACAATAGGATTTTAAATTGCAATAAAGTCCATATTTTAAACCTTAACAAGTAAAGCCAACACTTGACATTCTAGCTTAAACTTTTGAAGCATGATATCTATAGAAATAGAAAGAGTGCTTTGTGTGTTATTGCACCTAAACCAGAGCAAACTGACATTTTATTTTTTTAAAAGACATTTAATGAGTTCTAGTTAAGATTTAACATTGTGTAATATTCAAGAAACAAGTATGTTACTGTTATCACTTAAGATGCAATCATGATAAAGTTTTATTCCCTCAGCAGTAACTGTCTGTCTGTTTGTCTGTAACACAGCTAGTCCTTTTGCTGAGAAACTGTACTCTATAACTTCTCAGTGAAAAAGATTTTCAAATCTTTGTCACCTGACCTTAATTGAATCAATGTCAAATAAAGTCTCTGTCCCCTGAAATTTCACCACAAATCATATGATTTAAATGATTATTTGTTCTGCATTGTTAAACATATTGTTTTTAATCTCTTTATTTCCTTATATGGCATGTCTGGAATGCATGTGCCTATATATGAGCTTTTACTACAACCATAATGACATATCTGAAATAACATTTTAATTTAAACCTATATCAATTATGTTACAGCTGGAATAAGTTAATGAATATATAAAAACAAAAAAGACAAAAATTAATTATAATTAGCAAAATACTACCACTTTGATTACAATTTAATAACAGCTATACATATTTTCAGAAGGGCAAAACCAGTTAAAAAAATGTCATGCCGCCCAGACTACTGTAATATCTCAGATTTATTTTTTTTTTTGCTTGTAATAAGATGTGAAAAAACAGAATAAGGTCTTTCATTGCATAAGCATGGGTGGAAAGCTACATATTTAAGATATCATGTTCTTTAATAACAATGAAATCATAATTGAAAAAATATGAGGAATGTATGCTACAGGAACGAATATTATTCTAAAGACAGCGATTCCGATTCAATATTTACTCTCCAAATAACGTGAAGGAATAGGCATGGAAAAGAGCAAGTGGAAGGCCTCAACATAAACAAAAGGAATGGCTGAACTTTTCACTCCTTATCTTTTCACACACAGAAAAACAAACATACACAACATGGGGTTTAAGATACACTGGTGACTATTCTCAGTACAAGATAAATAGGAAGAAAGAAAGAGAGGAAAAACTAGATTTATTTAGGTGACAAATTCTCAATGGACCAAGCTGATGAAAATACAGTAATTGCTTTAGAGCATTCCTAGACAATCATTTCATGTTTTCTGATACACAAGTGAAAGTACAACAGGAACAAGAACGAGGCATTGGGAAAAATGGCATGATTGGCACTTAAGCTGAAAATTAGAGGCAGTACTAGTGCAGTGGTTAAAAAGTTTGGGCTGCTGTTTGAAAGATGTTTTTAAATCCCAGCACTGCTGGGATCTTAGACCTTAACTGCTCAAGCATATGACTGAGATAAACATAATTTGATCGAATTATATGAAATCTGTGAAATGCTACAAATAGAAACAGTACAAAACTGAATTCTCAGTGCAAGTTGATGCTGTTCCTACAACTTTGCCAACAATTATGTACCTCTGGTTTTAAATAAATCTAATATCTGATCAGACATAACATTAACACCACCACCTGATGTATTGAATAGCACTGATTATCTATCAATATGAATTCGGTACAGAGACAAAAGGCTGGCCCGTGGTCCGTTCGCACAAAAAAAAAAAAAAAAAAAAAAAAGGTTGCCCAAAAATCTTAATGCTAGCTAACCACAACAAGAAGGCACCAGAACACCCAGCACATCATAGCCAGCCACATACAGGGCCTAGTAGCCAAAAAGTTCAAGGTTGTTGATCAGGCCTCCAAACTCCCCATAAAATGGGCCCACCCGGAACCTGATCTGCCGCTAGGATATTACCTCAGCACACCCCCCTGGCCTCTCATGAAGCAGCACAAGAGCAACCTAAAACCAGGATGGTTTTAAAACTATAGTTAAAATTTTTCAGTTCTGTCTAAAATCAAAATTTACAAGTACAGTAAGGTACAAAAGGTGTGCTCTGCAGACCGGCCATGAAAAGTGTCAACTGGAACACGAATACAATGTAAGCAATTGAAGCCAAATTCCACAACCCCTTATTCTGCGTAAAAAATAAATAAAATACATTCCAATTATATCCAAACATTACTTAATTCCAAGGTTAAGCTAAAATCATATGACGCTTCTGCAGTTTATTTGGCCGGTTGCTTCATTCATTCATTCATCGTCTACACTACTTTATCCTGTATACAGGGTCATGGTAGCCTATCCCAGGAGACTTAGGGCATGAGGCGTGACAGGGTGGCAATCCATGGCAGGGCACAGACACACACATGTACACACAGACACACACATACTGTTTATACACACACACACACACACACACACACACACACACACACACACACACACACACACACACAATGGGCAGGAATCAAACCCTCAACCCAGGAGGCTGCAAGGCCACAGTGTTAACCACTCCGCCACTGTGTGGCCGATTTATCTATTTACTTATTTTAAATCTGCGGGTTTTCAGGATTGGCTAGTGCATTAAAGCTAGACAAAATATACTTTGTGCGCATGCAAAATAAGGAATGGCCAAAATATACAACATTCTAAACAAATAACGCCAGACAGTGGCAGTAAAACTGTTTTGCTCGGTAATGAACTTTGCAATTAATCCATGATTCAAACGCGTGCCGAACCGTGAGGAGAGATCTGTATGAATCACTGATTAGACCATTTTCTGGTACACCACCAGTTATTATTATATTTACACTACCGTTCAAAAGTTTGGGGTCACTTTCTAACTCCATGATTGTTCCTGATTTTTATTTCTTTCTACATTGTAA
>JAQMYJ010000039.1:22531121-22547573 GCA_030014305.1 Clarias laeviceps
GTAGAATGTAGAAAATAAATCACTAAACAAAAACAAAGAAATTTGCAAGTGACCCCAAACTTTTGAATGGTAGTGTACATTCTGCTTCTTTAAACTGTTTGGTGTTTAATTAATTCGTTGGGATTGCGAAACTGTAAAGATATGCGTCTCTTTCCCTATAATAAAGATTAATCGATTGTTTAATTTTAACATGCTTGCAACCCTAAACACAGTATAGATACTACATACGTATCGGGTGCATAAAAACAATTGCTCACAAAAATCTGGTCTTGGCACACACTCTGCCGAAGTGCTAAATCAAGTACATGTGCCTCCTGTCACAACATATCTCACACTCTTCCTTGCTAACAAAGCTACAAAAAGGTTCATTTTTGCCACAGTGACACAGCGTGTAGGTCACAGGCAGCTCAAATTAACAGCCGCTGACAGTCCACATCACCAGATTAACATGGGTGGCCATCTCGAATGCTTCAGAGGAGAAAGGCCCTTACCACTCATTCATTCCCTCACCCATCCTCACGCCACCCTCAGCCCAGAAGCAGCTGTCACCATGGAGGAATGCCTGTCAATCTCAGTCCCTAATCCAAAGGCACGTGGACGCGGACGTGTCACATATGTTAAGGAGGGGAGAGGTGGAATGACTGGAGGATAGAAAAGGGGGTGAAAGGAAAGGGGTGGCAGGATAAAAAGAAAAAAAAAAAAAGCCACTATGACATGTGGCTGGCAATCAACCAGGGTGTCAGCAGTAGGGGTGCCTCCACTAAATTCCCCTGAGAGGAATACTTTGGAAAGTGGTACTAAGGATCAGTGAAAATGCCACATTTTTGTCAGAGATTTTGGTTTTCATATACATAATAGTTTACCCAAAAAAAACCTATGGGCAAACATGTATTTTTACATCAATATGACTGGACAGTACAAAAATCACATATCTGGAGATGCTTACACACTTTAACTAAAATAATAATAATAATAATAATAATTCATTAGTATTCTCTAAATGCAGTAATTACATACAGGGTGTTCAAGAAGTCCTTCCCTGACTATGTATAAACACATCAGAAAAAACTATAGATAGAAACATGAATATTGTGGCACTACGTAGACCAGTTTTTCTTCCTCTAGTGACATAAACCATGTTTGTAACAAGTATGGGTTTTGTGCAAAACATACTGGAAAGCAAAGGAATACTTTATGTTGACCCTGTACAACCTTGACAAAAATCATTTTGATCCATTATGTCTTTTTTTTTAGCCTGTACGTGGCTGAGGCAGCATGAGAGTCAGATTTGTAGCGGTGACACAGTTTAGTTTTTTGGATAGACTATACAGAGGTATTTTTACATTTATAATAAAGATGAACTGGTAGATAAGCCAGTGACCAGAATTGGCTAATTTTCAGTTTGATTGGCCATGACTGGTGACCAGCCAATCATCCTCAGATATAAATGATTCTGTACCGAGTGCAGAAGCTTTCAAGTGACACAACAGAGACGCATTTTTATGTCATTACATTAAAAAAAAAATCTCACAAATTAAGGCTTTTTTCTGCAAATTTTGTGATGTAATTAGTCTCAAACATACTCTTTTACACACGCTTACAAGAATCTCAAAATATCGCTAACAGTCATGTGCTTGCAGACCGGCGCGCTGACTGTCAAGTTGCGTTTTGAGGCATTTCAGGAGGTAAATTCTTTAGAGAAATCGGGCACTCTGAACTATTTACAAATTTACATCCTGTTTGAGTAAGGAGTTGAGTAAAGTTTGTTACCTTTACAGTAAAGTTTGTTAGCCTTTTTTTATTTAAGTGAATATAAGGATAAAAGGATGGGAATATTCATCAAGTTTAAAAGTAATTAAAGATAAGGGGACACAAAATAATATTACTGCAGGATTTTTAAATGCATACAGTATTTGGTAGAGTACTGAAATTTATTGAAACTATTTTTTTTTTTAAATGCTAGATATAATGTTAGCTGGTTAATCACAAGGTTAAGTACCATTTATCTAAAAACTAAACTGATAATCACATAAAAAAAACAAAGAAAGAAAAGCAAAAGACAAGAACCCATTAGGCAGTAGAAATTCTCTAATTTGTAAGCTGAGAAGATTGCTGTCTTACTAAAAGCAGAGGAAAATAAACAAGTGCCTTAATGAATATGTACTTTGGATCATTATTTTTTTATCCAAGTGTCAGCAGCACCGTCAATGCAAAAGTATTTATTTTACAGACAGTCTGACTTACGTTTAATCACTATTACCAAACAGTAACCTTAATAATACAATTTGCAAATGCAAAGAAATGCTAAATTCTCTTGGAAATTATCAACTATAAAAAAAAAAATGTGGTGCACTGCAAGTTCCAATTAAACCTAGCTTGCTTATATAAAATATGGTAATTTCCAAATTTTCTTTAAAGATTTCTCAATTCATATACATCTATGCCTTAATAAATCTAGACTGATATATTTAAAATGAGGAAATTCAAATAGGTTCTACATACACCCTATCCATCAACAGCTGGGCAATTATAAATCGTCAAAACGATGGATTCTTTTCTTGTGTCATGCAGCAGGATGCGGAGGATTAGTATAATCATAAACAACAAATCAATGACTTGCTAGGTTTATTGATTACACATGTAAAAACATTTACATAAAAAAATGTCTGACATGTCTTATTTTAAAAATATTTGTTTTTACAATTTCACCATATTTATCCATACTGGTTAGTTTTTAAAAACAACCCAGGTCAGATTTTTACCGAAACAACCTGAAAACAAACATATGATTGAGATTGCATTTCCAGACCTGAGACTTTAAAGAGAGTAGCGAGGGCTGGGTCTGTACCTGGTGGTGCTGGATACGCTGGACACTACAACGGAAAGAACTGTACAGGCTGAAGTTTGAAATGTCTTTAGGCTTGCTCTTCTGATCTGCCTGCTGCTGCTCTTTAAGAGCTGTTTTTGACACTGCAGACTGGATCGTCACATCACTCTTATCACACCTGCAAGGGGAAACCCAAATAAACGCACATGTGTAATTAAACAGGATATTCAGCTGTCAGGTGAAATAACTGTTGATGTCAATGGAACACGAACCTATTTATTTTGACTAAAACAGCTGAGTTTTAAATACAAAAAAAAAATAAATAAATAATAATAATAATCATAATCATTTTGGACCAGAAAAATGCCATAAATAAATGAAAAAGTAAAATCAGATGTGTGTCTCACTGTGATCTGATGTAGGTCAGTGTCTCGCTGTCTTTGGCAATCATATCAGCTAGAATTTGCTCAACACCTGTAGCAACCTCCTCAAGAGTGGACACACCTAGAGACCCCCCAAATATACATACACTTATTACAGACTACATTCGAGTATTGGCAAATCAGACACCCTTTTAAACTTTGTAATACACTTAACAATATAAATAATACAACTGCATCATAAAAAATAATAATCAGTTAAAATAAATAATATAGACAAATCATTTAAAAAAAACATGTAGCTAAGACTTCAAATCAGCATTTACAAACTACTATACACAATCTGTTGTTCATCATCTGTTGCTGATGATGGTGATTATAATGTACCAAATACAGTACACTGCTGCCCCCTAATGACTAAATTGAGTCAAAAGTTATCCACACTCTGGCTATAGAATTTGTAATTATTTTATTTTAGAAAAGTCTAAATCATTTAGAAATCATTTTTGACAGAATCTTCTTGCTTTTCAATACACTTTGTCTATCTGTCAAGAAGCTTTCGTATTCCCTCATTAAAAGTTTTTAGGCTGAGCTGCGAGCCATGAATGCACAGCTGTCTTCACTTCTTCATCAGAAGTAATTATTTTTCCTTGTAGGGCTGCTTTCAGGGGACCAACCAGATGAAAGTCAAATGGAGCAAGATCAAGACTATAGGGAGGATGCTTTAACACCTCAAAAGTTTTTAATACCTCAAAATATGTTGACCGTGTGGGCTGAAGTGTGCAGACATTCATTGTAATGCAAGATCACAACATCATTGGTTAGAGTTCTCTGCATTTCATTTATGCTCACACTGCAGTTAAAAAATAAACTGAATGGAATGGAAAGCGCTGATAAGACTCTGTTTTAATATAACTGGTATGCAGATGATTTTTAACTCATCATTTTGGCATTTTGTTCTAATACATCTTTTTACAGCAGAGTGGCTAAAACACATGAGGACAATATTCCTATTTACATTACACTGTGCAAAGTAACCCCTGGTAGAAAGACATCACTTATTTGTTTACACCACAAAAAGCAAATGGATAAGAACTTCCATAAGAAGCTAGCAGAAACTTGCTGTGAAAAACTGTTTCATCCTTGACCACCCCTTAGGGGATATAGCTTCTATGCACAAACATTACACAAATGGACAAACATTACACAGAGCACAAATGCTGCTTGTGTGTGTGTGTGTGTGTGTGTGTGTGTGTGTGTGTGTATACTGTATATATACAACACACACCTCTGTGTGTTTAATTATATATAACGTGAGTTAATTAAGTTATCCTAATAGTCATTCATACTCTAATAAGGTCCCTACCTTCAGTGTTGGGTTGGATCCAGGAGTACAGATCAAGTGTTTGAGGTGACTGTAGAAGAGCTAGAGCTGCAGCCTCAAGACCAAGCTGCTTCGCCCGCTGTGCCTTTGACAACTTACTTCCCTTCCTATATGGTGCATACTGTAAAGTTCAAAGTGTTACTATTTTCCAAATTTATAAAATAGTATATTAAAAAAATAACGATTAACTGTTAACACAAGAAGCAGACTAAGTCCTGACCACATGGTCCAGTTCGTCAGCACTTTTGCAGTTCTTTAGAGTCTTCTCAAGTTCAGAGGTCAAGCATCCTTCCTTCTTCAAGGTTTGGGTGATAGACTGAGATTTCTTTGCCACTGAGCTAACACACACACGCGCGCACACACACACGCGCACACACACACACACACACACACACACACACCCTTTCAAAGTAAACAGTCAACTAATGCATAACACTATGACATCTTAAGGTGTTAAAATGCACTTGCTTATTTAGGAATTTGTAAATGCATAACAAAGTAAAAAAGCAATACAATCTTCCATTAAAAAAAGTGTGAAACAACCATGAGAGTATTTGATTAATTTAAGGTTTAACCAATTTAGCCTCACTGAGATCTTTTAGAAATTTTAGAAACTACTACAAGAAGTAACTATGAACATTTTCCCAAGCACCAAAGATTCCCAAACACCCTCTCTTCTACCTTTTCGTAATAATCTGGACCCGACACGACTTCAGATTTTTCCCCTGGCCCAC
Source organism: Clarias laeviceps (assembly GCA_030014305.1). Taxonomy (NCBI): domain Eukaryota; kingdom Metazoa; phylum Chordata; class Actinopteri; order Siluriformes; family Clariidae; genus Clarias; species Clarias laeviceps. Next base: position 22,536,447 of record JAQMYJ010000039.1, read on the forward strand.
TCACCAGAGCTCCTCGAAAACTAGTTGCACGTCCCTCACAGCATCCGCATCCATGTGGTTGATGAGCTCCTTCCTGTAGCGCACGATGAATGGGATGGTGTTCTCCTCCCGCAGGAGCTGAGCAATGTTACTACAGACCCATTGCTCCACTCCACTCTTCTCAGCTAAAACCTTAATATTAAGCAAACATACAGACAACTTTTAAAATCTGCTATTATAATAGTTATAACAGTAACTTAATGATTTTTGTAAACACACTATAAAGATGATAAATGCATATTATCTAGAGAAAAGCTTAAAAAATTATTCCACATATGAGCGTTTCTTAAATAAAGTTGCTGATTAATAGTTTTAAAGTTGGAAAATGATTTCAACAAGGTCTAAAATAGAATGATTTTAATTGTCCATCACAATAAGAAAACTTTGAATTGTACAAATTTAACAAGTTTAACAAAAATTATTTACAATAACATGTAATGGTGGCACCAAATGCCTGAATAAATAGCGAACAGTCATGACACAAAAATTATTACGAACCACACACACTCATGAGTCTAATTTAAGATCTCACCTGAATGGGATCCCAGTACATCTGCAGTTCCTCCCGTAAAGTATTTGCAGACTTCCAGTTGACTGCTTTGCCCTGTGGCGCGCTTGTGGTCTTCTCCCTTTTCTGCACATGCTCATCAAAAGTAAAGTCATCCAAGGGCTCTTCCTTTTTCACCGCACAGAACTGTGTACTGGACGATGGCTCTTCATGCGTGATAGCATTGGTGTTGAACACCTTGTCCATGCTGATGGACTGTCTCTGAAAGACAAAATCAGCAACAGTGGCATTTCTGTCACAAGGCAAAAAACTGAAAGAAAAACTAAGGAAAGATAACATAACCATATAAAGACTTCATGTTTGAATGACCACTGAATGTTAGAACAGGTTCATTGTTGCTCATAATGTATATAAAGGCAGTCACATTTACTTATTCCCAAATGCCAGTGCATAAGAATGAGGATTCAACTTTCATGAAAATCTGCATTACTTTTCTCTTCTCCTTTCTCTCACACCGACTTACATCTGATCTCATTACACATCTGAACAGTTGAAACCCTTAAAACAGGACAGATCTGTGCCAGTAACACAGCATGGGTCAACGACAATTGATAAAAAAAATTAATAAATGTGTTTTTGTGTGTGTGTGTGTGTCTGTGTGTGTTCTTAAATGAAAGCGTTGCCAATGTTTGTTAACAGGGAGGCTTCATATATCAAACTATGCATTTGGGTTTTCAGATATGTCTGGTAGAAATTTAACATTACTTTTATAAAGTACCAGAACATGAAAATGACAGTCATGTTTGTATAGTTGGTTAAAATTAAGTAAATTCATATAATCAAATTGCCTAGGTTGTGCTGCAAAAATATTTGTCACTTCATACTGCACAAATCCATATTTCCATGTATGTTTATTAAAAAAAACAATGAAACAAAAAATGTCTAAAATGCTCTGGGTTTTAAGGGCCATGCTCAAGGGCCCAACAGTGGCAACTTTTTTAATGCTTGGGTTTGAACCTGGGACCTTCTGATCAGAAGTATAATGGCCTAACCACTGAGCTACCCTTGCATATTGCCAACACGCTGTTGCCTCCAAACCTCTGGCATCCTCCCAGAAGCTTAGCAGTAAGCAAGTTTTAATAATAATAATAATAATAATAATAATAATAGGGTACTTTGTTAATCCCAAATGGAAATAGAAATTTTTCACACATCCCAGTTAGGAAGCTGGGGACTGAGAACAGGGTTAGCCAGGATACACGGCCCCAGGAGCAGATAGGGTTAAGGACCTTGCTCATTGGCTGAACAGTGGCAACCTGGCAGTCCTGGGTCTCAACCTCCGGACCTTCCGATCATAAACCCAGTAATCTACAGTTTAAAATGTTTGATCCACTGTTCCTGTGCGCCCTGATCAGGATAAACCTGTTTTCCAAAAATTAATAAGGAATGAAAGTTGCTTCATTACACATTAGCCCAGAAATCGCATCAGCAACTGTTAAATGCTAGAGATTACTGTGATGTCTTCCCCTAAAACTGAGATTAGTACGTTTTAATATAAAAACAAAACACTAACAGTCTTACCTCTTCCTTAACTCGTACTTGTGGCTGGGATTCATCTTGTTGTAAATCTGCATTACTTTCCACTTGTCCTTTCACTTTATTGACACTTTCCTTTACTTTAAGAGTCCTTGGAGCTCTGGGCTTTCTCTCAGCCTTTGGTTTGGGCTCTTTAGGTTTGGCTGCTCGTTTAGACACAGGTTTCTTCTCAGCTGTTTCACCTTTCTTCCTCTTTCCTCTTCCTCCGGTCTTCTTCTCTGGCCGCCATTCCTCTGTTTCCTCATCACTTCCTGAGCTGTTTATGCTACATACAAATGTTTCCCTGCTGTTAATATTTATTTACCTAGAACTGGCTGGTTTTATTATAATCGAAGTTGAACACTAAAAACAGTTTTAATTAAACGAAACGTTACTTACGGGTCATCGTCTGTGCTCGGTTCCTTGTACACTTTCGCCGTTACAGTTCTCCGAGTGCGCAGCATCTTCAGATTTTATCTAACGGTCACCATGACAGCACACACACACACACACACACACTAAACGATAAATATCCAACTGGCCTGCTCTGTTCAGTGGGCTAGATAGTTCGTTACCTCAGAGTTCAAAATTAGCGCGTAAGCCACGACTGCTTGTTAGCTTATGCGCTAGGTCGCGTGCATACTACTGTGCTAAATGTTATGCCTAAACAGTATTACAGAGCTGTTATATCTAAACACTAACTGAACTGTCACCATTTCAAGCTTTATTTGTGCACCGACTACTCTATTAGTAGTCTGAGGAAACTGAGAATATATTTTGAGATTATAGTTAAGAGGGACAAATAGAATACTGCAGAAGTGTACTAGTTAGTGCGGTAGTATAAAGTGGGCTTCTTCTTCTATTACGTATTTTTCTTTTTTACATTACCGCCACCTAGTGGAGATAGATAGCTAGGCCTTTGTTTGCTCACTAATTTGAGTGAGTTATGAATCATTCAAGCGTATGAATTCTTATGTACTGTATATTTGTATTTGAAAACCATGAAGTGGACTGAAGAAATGATTTAGGTTCTGTGATTTGTATCTTTATATATTTTGGTTTGGGTTTAAAACTAGTTAAAACTAAGGCTTGGAGGTTTGCTTGTCCCCAGTCAGGTGATTGTGCAATTATTTGAGGTAGTTCTGTTGAAATATGAATGACTCGTCCCAAAGAGATGTTCCTCACTAAGAAATCCACAATTTGCACTGTCATTGATAAACCTTCTGGAAGTGAATTTGGGAAAAATGTCAGAGATTTAAAGTGTACTATTTCAGATATAACTCCACACATATTGACTTGCAAACAAATATACAAGCTGAAGGAATGAAGAAATTCGGCCTGTGACTGCCACCAGATGGAGTAAAAACCCAGAAACTAAATCATAATGCTGACAAAAATCATAAAGTAACTCTTATTCATAAGAATTTATAAAGCAAGCAAAGCGCAGCAAATCCATTTGTCAAAAGAAGGATTGCTATTGAACTGACCAAAGTCATTAGAAGCTAAATAGTCATGACTGTGACCTCTAAAATACTGTCATATAATGTAATAAAATAATGTCATATGGATTATCATATGGTATTATGAGAACCTATGTGCATAAGAGGTCAGGTTTGATAAGCATAACTTTTATATAGTTCTCTAGCATGTGGTTTTGTCATTGGGATGAGTATTTAGCTTTGCCATTTGATTTTTAGACCATGAAAGAGGTCAAAACAGATAAGAACTTCATATTTACCTAAAATTCAGGCAGACAGACACAAACTCAGTTCCAAGTATACAACTAAATTACACCAGACACCCGATACCTTAATAATTCTGATCTGACTTGTAATGTTGCATCATATGCAGTTGTGAATATTAATCATTACTGGCTTGGGGGTAAATACTTTGGACTACTAATTGGACCCAGGCACTGCTAAAACTGACACTGCTCATTCCTAAGCTTGAGCAAAGCCTTTGACATTCAACTGTTTATCATGTCGCAGTTGTGAATGTCTTTGGATTACATGGCATAAGCAAGAAGAACAAATGTAAATGTTAACACTGAATAATGTTGCTAAAGTTATTTATATAATTTACACCAATCAGCCATAATGTTTAAACTACTGTCAGTTGAAGTACTGTAAATAACATTTATTATTACATTACGGTAATGTGAGGGTTCACCTCTAGAGGGCACTGTGTGCCCGTAGTCTTGTTTTTGTAGTTTTTGTTGGCAGACTCAGTTTCCCAGAAGGCACCTTGGTCAGGTGATGAGAGTGCGCACCTGAACCGAGGTAGCTCATTAGACCTCCTATAAATAGCCCTTTGTTCTGGGAAACTGGGTCGAGCATTAATACTGGTTATGTTAAGTGGGCACTTGTCTGTCTTGGCATGCCTCCTTGTCTCTTAGTAGAATTAGCCTCTAGGAGGATTAGCCTTTTGTGTGTTTACCCTCGTGTGTAAGTAACCTCTCTTGCATGTTTAGTTCTTAGTCTGTATAAATACTAACCACTGAACTATTAACCTGCTTAGATCCTAGTCGGTCTAGTCTCCTCGTCTATTTAGATCTTAGTCTGTTTAGTTCTTAGTCTTTCATACCTAGTCTGCTGTGTACCTAGTCTGTTCATCCCTTGGGTCTCCGGCTACTAGTCTGTTTAGTTAGCAGCTAATGTGCATAACAGCTAGTAGGCCTAGCCAAGTCTGTCTTGTGTTTAGTCCCTTGCGTGTTTAGTTTGTCTAGTCTGTTTTGTATATTAGTTTGTCTAGTCACTAGTCTGTGTATTATTTGATTAATGGTATTGTTTATAGCACTTCCTTTGTTCAAGTTTTGTTTTTGTTATCATTAAAAAGACTATTTTAACCCCTCTGCGCCTATGCCTGCCTTTTAGCCCACGGCAACAACCGCCAGTAAGACCATCCCAATCATTACAATAACACTGCCTCCAGAGGCTTGTACAGTGAACACTATATGTATATGATGGGTGTATCAGAGTTATGACTGATATATATTTAAAAATGTGTTTTTGTTAGTCATCTCAGACTTTAGGATTAGATTAATATTATATTTTATAATATATTATCTCAGTCCTGATTGAGTGACGTGGAGTCTTTCCTGCTCTCTGAAAAAGATTTAAAGGTGTCACTAATCAGGCTCAGTGGAAACGGAACCCTTAAACAAGGAGACTCGTTAAATCTGACGTGTGATGTGAACTGCACACACAGTTCCTCACAGTTTGTGTGGTCTAAGAACAACGAGCAGTTAAATCCATCAGGACCCGTTCTTCACTTTCCTGCTCTAACCGTGAGGGATTCTGGGAATTACACCTGCACTTGGAAAACCAACGAGACGTCAGGATCTAAAACCATCAGCCTTCAGGTCGAGGGTGGGTCCGTCTGCTCACAACAGTCCTGAAGTTATCAGACGGTTTCTAATGATTATTAAAATAAAATGAAGAAGTGGGTTGTGATGATGCACTTCTGCTCCTGTAGAAAATGACTTGTCTTCAGCTGTCATTTCCTTTATAACAGGTGATAACCCTGATCGATTGCCAGTCTGGATCATTGCTGTAGTGACAGCTGGAATGATTGTCATCATCTTAGTCATCTTAGGAGCTGGAGTTTACAACAGGAGGTAAAACACTACATGTTTCCATACAAACAGGATCACACACAAGACCCTAAAGGTGAGAAATACACTACTGTTTATTAAATATACAGCATGCCTTCATGAAATTATGCAGCTCATTAGAAGATTTGCATAGTGTCAAATCTTTTATGACAGAAGCTAAGCATCTTTCTGAGCAGTTACTCATGCTACAACACAGAGCAGCGTAACACACAGTGCTGTCTGCCCTCATCTGCATACCTCATGACTGCACTGGGTCACAGTGATTGATACAGAAGACAGAGTAATGCCAGTAATGCCCAGATCATGTCTGGTTTTGCTTTCTAGAACTCACATCCATGTGGCATGGTTGGGATTTGAACTCATGGCCTTCTGTGTCTTTATTAACCATAACAGGCCTTCTGTTGTCAAGTTTCAGTCACTGAGTAATGTGTGGTCGGTTTGAATGACTGTGAAGAGCTGTTCTCTTACTAAGATCTTGCTGTCTTCTTAAGGATCTCATGAGATTAGTGTTTGTTATTTATGCTTAGATGGAGATTTCTATTCTATTTAATGATTTACCATCCACTGCCTGGTCTGATACCTAAATAAATGTCCTGTTTTTCTCATTATGCTAGGAGGATGGATGACCCTCCAGAGGATAATCTACTTAAAGCTGGAGAGCTAACAAAGGTATGGCATAGTATGTAGTAAACATATGGCATGCAGTAGACCAGAGGTAGCAAGTAAATTTTATTTATATAGTGTTTTTAACAACGGTCATTGTCAGGTTTACACAATTAAAAGAAAATTATGGAAATGTGTATGAGATGTGAGAAAAATGTGTATAAATCATAATGCTCAAATTGTCCCTGATGAGCAGGCCGAGGCCGTCGGCAACATGCAAAGAGAAAAACTCTCTGAAATGCTGATAGGAAGAATCCTTAATAGAAACCAAACTCAACAGAGAACCAATCCTCATTTGGGTGATTTGGGTCTTAGGCAGCTGGAAGCTCAATATTAGAGAAGATGTCTAAATTAATGTGTCTAAGCACCAGGATGAGTCAGTCAGGTGAAGATGGCAAAGGGGCTCATGAGTAGCATGTGTAGTTCCTAACCATCATGAAGCAGAATCCAGTTGGAGGTGGTCCTTCTCTGGATGCCTCGGGATCCTTGCAGGGTTGGCTTCTGTCTACTAGGGGAGGCATGGGTATGGGTAGAAAAAGAAAGAACAGATGGAAAATAATTAGTATATCTGCCATTCATGATATTAGCATCACTAGATTGTGCATTTAGATGTACTGGAGTATGAGGTTATGGGATAAATTATGTGTATGCCAGACTAAAGAGATATGTACTTTGTCTGAGCCCAGAACACTGTCAGGAAGGCTATTCCAAAGCTTAGGAGATAAAAGGGGGCTTATATAACCAGTCTTATCTGAATTTAGTAATAGAAAATTATCAGTCATCCAATGTTTTATATCTTGGACACACTTAGTCAATCTGGACAACTTGGATATTTCATCTGGTTTTGATATGATGTATAACTGGGTATCAGCATAGCAGTGGAAACTAATGCCATGTCTTCAAATGATGTTACATGATGGAAACATGTATATACCGAGAACAGCAGGGGTCCTAAAACTGACCCTTGTGGGACCCCACATTTTACTAGCATTACATCAATTAACAACTGAACTACCTGCCAACTAACACAGATGTTATGCTGAACTACCTGCCAACTAACACAGTATGAATGCAGATCAATTCCTGCTCTCTGTTCACCCAGATAAGGATGGGTTCCCTGTTGAGTCCGGTTCCTCTCAAGGTTTCTTCCAACTACCATCTCAGGGAGTTTTTCTTGCCACTGTCGCCCTCGGCTTGCTCACCAGGGACTATGTGACCATTTTGATTCATACACATTCAAATTCCATACAAACTTAAATAATTCTTTTGATTGTGTAAAGCTGCTTTTGGACAATGTCAATTGTTAAAAGCGCTATACAAATAAAAATTGAATTGAATTACACCGGACAGTTCTCCATTCAGATCTACAAAATGGTATCGATCAGACAGGTAGGATCTAAACCATTTTAATGCCTCTCCCTGAATACCTATGTGATTTTGTAAGCAATCTATGAGAATATTATGATCTATAGTGCCTAATGCAGCACTAAGACGAGTGATGAGATGCAGTCTGAAGCTAAAAACAAATTATTTGCAATAACTTTAACTAGTGATGTTTTTGTACTATGATGGGGCCTGAAAAATTCTTCAAAGATGCTGTTTGCTTCTAAGAAGGAGCATAATTGAGCTAATGCCAACTTTTATAATATTTTTTTATATTAACGGAAGGTTTGAAATCGGTCTATCATTTCTAATTTTATTAGGGTCTAATTTAGGTTTTTTAAGAAGAGGCTTAATGACTGCCAACCTGAAAGACGTGACCTAAATATAGTGAAGAATTTATAATCTTTAGAAGTGACTCTCCAGCTGTATGTATCACTTCTTTCAGTAATCTGGTTGATTTAGCTGTGGTGATAAGTTTGTACAGCTCTTTCTGTCCTATCCCTGTAAAGCATTGAAAATCTAGATGTGGAGCTTTAGTCTGAACTAGATCACAAGATGCTGTCAGAGGTTGAAAATTCATTGTTTTGATCCTAAAACTATCGATTTTTTCATTAAAGAAATTCATAAAGTCTGCACTACTAAACTGTGATGGAGTACTCTCTGCAGGTATCTTAGGTTTTACTTTTACAGAGCTGGTCTGTAGCTGGACATAATTTACTGTCTTTATATTCGATTTTAAAAACATCTAATTTAGTTTTTCTCCACTTACGCTCGAGGTTACGGGTTGTTCTCTTGAGGGTGTAAGTATGACTATTGAACTATGTTGCAGGTGTTTTATCTCTGAACTTTTTTAATCGAATGGGGGCAACAGTGTCTAGTGTGCTGGTAAAAATATAGCCTATGCTGTTAGTCACATGTGTCTATATCATCTGCTTTTAGGGGACTAGTAAGAAGTTAAGACAGATCCGGCAGTTTACTTGTGAATTTGTCTTTTGTGGTTGGATTAATATTACCACAAAATCGATAACGTGGTGAGACACAGCTAATCTGTTCTACAGGTAGAGTGTACACTAAGAGGTCTGTGATGTCATCAATTTGCGGTAGAATCTCTATATTAGTGACATCTATACCATGGGATATAATTACATTTTGTTTAACTCCAAAGGAATTTAGTCCTAAAGTGTCATTAACATGGATTTTAAACACTTTGTCAGAGTTAATCAGTAGATCTGACAGTAGATGTCCAAACTCATTCAACCATCTCAAATGGGAGCATTTGTTAAGGTAAGATTAAAAGTGCAAAAGAGCAAACGAGTTGTGGACTCTTACACATTTAATTTGTATTTAACGCAAAGAGCAATGTGTTTTTTTTTTTCTTTTTTACAAGCTTATAATGTTTTGGCACATCCTTTACCCTTGATGTATTCTTTATGAGCGGTAGTACTCGTCGTTGACAACAGAGTTTGTAAAAATAGTTAAAAGCTAAAAATAATCTGATGATCTTTAATGTAATCAGTGTTCTTATTATTATTTGAAGTTGAAGCCCACGTACATGTCTGTCTGCCTTTCTGTACGGCAGAACTCTCTGTCTAACTTATTAATACAAAGAAATCACATTCTGTAAGGTTGAGTATCTTTTGCTTTGTTTACACTAAGTTGTACTTCTTTCATAGTGAGCCAAATACACTCCCTGTTCGAGAAATTGAAAAAGTAGGGAAGATAACGTTTTGTTTTAAAATGACTGCAGCATGGAGTTTCATCTCTGGAGTTTACAGTTCACATGCCCTCACCTCAAAGTGCTGTGGATATGTTTGCTCTAACGACCCATGTTTTATCTCATAGTAGTGTTGCACATCACTGCTTTTTTTTAGCATCGCAGTTTCCCACAGGAAAAATTAACATACACTGATCTGTCCATTCATCTTTGAAGGTTCAGTTTTCATAGTCTACTTGCTTTTTTTGGAGTAAGCCATCCTGTGTCATGCGTTCGTTGTGTTTCATGGGGATTTGGGCGCTTTGTGAGTGCATTACAGTAGTTTCTGTGCATACTCTTTGTATTTACAGTAAACTAACACATTAATTGGCTCTGTTGAGTCATGCGTATAGCCACGCTTACCTCGAGGGGAAATTACTATATTCGACCAAAAAAGAGCTGGATGCTGTGACATAATTTGGCACATAACTACTGTACAGTACATCCCTTCTAGTTTTTGTAACATTTTAATTTTATTTACTGTGCAGATTTCATTTCAGGCAAATACTGAAGACTGGCAAAGTTTTATTAAATTCTGTCCAGCTAGTTTTCCATGACACTGTGACAAAATCAGATGGACAGACATACAGATAAACAGACACACAGACAGAAATTTTTCTGAGACTGGTTTTAAGTCTTCTAATGTATAAAATGTAAAGATATCATTGAAAGAGCAAGTTCTGACCAATTTACAGACAAAGACATTCTTTTATTTATATAGATGTTTACACTTACAGGGAAGCTATTGTAGCAACTACCCAGAAGCGATGACAAGATAAAGCCTCATTTAGTTGTCAGGGGTTTTTAACAAATAGTTTAGTTTCATGAAGCTTCATTTACAAGCTCATCCACAAGTTTGACATCAAGTGGACAAATTTTGTGTAGCTATTAGACCCAGACAGCGCAAGTAATAAAAAACATATGGACATTTAACTGTAGCAATATTGCTTTTATCATTGACTGTTGCTAGTTGTGTGTATATGTTGTTTCAAAATCCACTGTGCAAAGAAAAATTCTAACTTAAATCTTTGAAATTAAGTGAAAGAAATAACCCTCTGACTGCGTTCTAGCTATTTTTAATTAACAAGATAAGCATGAATACAACTAATAGGAAACTGTTTGGAATCTTTGTAACAGAACATATTCACTCCCGTGATTTATCCAGAATCTTACAGAGCCTTTAGTTGTTGCCAGCCTTTCTGTATTTTACCTTTGGTTATTCTCTCACAATGCTAATTTAGCCTTTCCCAATTAATGTTGTTTTTATATCACTTTACCAGAGACTTTATTTCTGATAACTTGGGTTTCTGTTTGCCTGATTAAGAGTTTAATAAAACTAATTTTACTGGACTTAAGTCCTCGCTGCAAACCCTCATAACTCTCCTTTAAAACATTGTTTATTAATAAATCCTGTTGGACAGATATCCAAAAAAATCAGTTTTTTTTTGTGGAGCACTTGTTCTTTTGTACTTGTACTGAAATTTTTAGAGCATGTACTAAGTACTTCAACTTTAATTAAAAAAAATATATATATATACATATATATATATACAGTGTGTGTGTGTGTGTGTGTGTGTGTGTGTGTGTATGTAT
>JAQMYJ010000039.1:22561558-22581818 GCA_030014305.1 Clarias laeviceps
GAGCCCCTAGTGACTGGGAGGAATTGGACACGACAAAATTAGGGGAGAAAATCGGGCAAAAATTGGGGGGAAAAAAAAGAATTTGCAGGGGGGTTAGAGAATCTGAACTTGGATGTGGTGCTTGTCGACACGGGCTTTGTCAATGAAGTTACCAGCAGTTTTAGAGTGCTGGTAGCATTGACACAATGAAGAAACACTCAGTATATCTTAATGTCAATAGAGATAAGTAAGAGAAGGAACTCAACATTCAGTAGGTGAGCAAGCAGAGAAGTCGACTTGCGTGTTGGAGGACTGTGGAGCCTTTGGTGGAGAATGAGATGAGCACTGGGGTACTACTGTACAGTATGTGGGTAGAGCTGTCACAGCAGTAGCAGAGTTTCTCTCTTTTGAGCTTTAAACATTCCATAGCAGTCCGCTTAGTTTGACCAATTTAGCAGGGGATTGACAATTGATCTAGTTGACTGGAGAGGTCAGTCATGAAATCCATAGACCCTCGGTTGTTTCATCATGTGCGTTGTCGAAACTCAAGTGCCAGCCCAACTTTCCCGCTTTATGGAGAAATAATGAAAGATTTGTTTGATGAAAAGCTTGATGAAACAGCCATCATATGACATGATCAGCACTTTTTTTTGACTCCTGACCATTTAACCCAAGTAAGTAATTTACTGAAGAACAATTTTCATACAAATGCTGAAAAACATGAACATCTTTAGGCTTTCATTCATTTCTTTGAAACTTTTATAGAGGAAATCAGTATTTATAATTCAATTTATGAATATCAAATATATTAAATATAAAAATTTTAATAGATGATGTGTCGTTTATTAAAACATTCTATTAAAAATTAACATAGATAAACTTACAATACCTACAATAGACTTAAAATGATGGCACAACAGCTGTGAAGGGGTGCTGAAATATTTTGTAAGTAAATTATTTGGGGAATATTTAATTTAATTTGATTATTTGTTCAGTTATCTTTAGTAACTTCTTTATTTTGGTCAAGGTTGTGGGCAGATGTGGAGCCAATCCTGCTAACAATGGGCTGAAAGTGAGAGAATTCAACCCAGATGGAAAACCAGGCTATTACATGACACCATGTCCAACCACATTCACACTCTCATTTACTGTAGATCTAGGCATAATTTAACGTAGTCAAGACAGAGACCAAAATGAGGTACTGTTATCAGAAGGTCATGAGATTATGGGCCTCCGAGTGGCGCAGTGGTAAAGTGCTCACCCTATCATCCGGAGATCGCGAGTTTGATTCCCGGGTGATGCTGTAACCTCTCGCAGCCGGAGGTCTAGAGAGAGCTGATTGGCCGAGCTCTCTCAGAGTGGAGGGATGAAAGGTACTTAGTGCTCCCACATTAATCACAGCTCTACAGCCAATCAGGGGCGTCTGTGAGCTCACGCACGCGGAAGGAGCGGATAGCGCCGTCCTCCGAGTGTGTTACGCCGCTCCCAACGGTGCGTGAGTGAGCAGTTCGAAAAGATGCGGTCGGTTGGCGTCACGTGGTTCGGAGGAACACGTGATGGTTTTCGGCCTTAATGTGGGAGCCCCCTAGTGACAGGGAGGAATTGGACACAACTAAATTAGGGAGAAAATCAAGGAAAAATTGCCAAATGCTCAATTGTATAAAATGAGATACATCTAAGTCACTCTGGAAAAGGGGGTCAGCCAAATGCTATAAATGTGTTGATTGGTAATAGCAGGTTCACAAACACACAAAATGCACTTCACTGACCCTTAAACACAAAGCATATAATATGTACACAGACATAAACAGACCACATCCCATAGTTACTTTTGAGATCATTATCTTTTCATTACTGGGAATTTGTTTTCCTTCAAAGTTAAGCACAGCAGTGTTTTTAATCACAATATTTGTAGGCTAGATCTAAGTGCAGTTCATGCAGAAGTTAATTTAATTAGGAAGAAATTCACCGCAATCATTTGGTACTACACATTGCATTCACTGTTGTTTTTTGAATACCATGAAAGTGTCATTTATATGGATGATGAGCAGGTATTGCAATGGATGTCTAAACATTTTTATGCATTATATTAATGTACACAAAAAAAATAACTTTTAAATGGAGATGCTGGTTTATTATAATCCCAAGGGTCTCCCAAACAGAGTTTCTTCCTCATCCCAGCTGCTGTGTATGCTATAAATGGAGAAAATAGACTGCTTAGTTAAAACCCCATGCTAAATAATGTAATAAATTGTATTTATTTGACAGAAATAGTCCTTTCTTTTTTTCTTTTGCATGAAAATATATTTGTGAATGCTAGTTTATTTGCCGTCAATAATGTATAAAAACATTAATCTCAAATGAGAAAACAAGAGTTGTCTCCTAGCAAATTTTCATCTGGTCAAGTAAACAATCAATGTAAAAAGAATATTAAAAGCAGGGCATAAATGCACAAATACATGGTCTTGCTTAAAACCTGAATCCAAACATGCATCAATACAAAGTATTCGCCAGGAATATAATACAGACATGATTAAATATAAAAAAAAAATCCAATAATAATAAAATACTTCTTTAAGTTATATAAAATGTATTTGCTATTGCACTTGTCTTGTCACAGCATAACAAAATAAATGATTACATTTAATAGTAAGACATGTATTTGCATGCAGGTATAGAAAGTATGAAGAAGACCAATATTTGACTACTTATACTGCATGTGCATTACAGTACAGTCTTTTTACATATTCCAGCTACTTAGGAAGTTGGGGTCAGAATGCAGGGTCTACAATGATCGGGACCCTGCGGAGCAGACGGGGTTAAGGGCCTTAATCCCATTGGTCCACACTGCATAAGTATTGTGTACAGAAGTGTATAATGACTACCAAAACTTATATTTAACTGCAAAGTCCAATTACCATTTTGTTTTTAAAAATCTAAACAGACGTGATTCTGCCAAAATCAAAGCATAATAAATAATGTAATAAACAACCCTTCCACTTGTGACCGCACAGTCTCAGAAATATGGTTTTGCAATCACATTTTCATTTTTACTGGCAACAATGTGGAGAAGTAGATTTCTTATTAGCATTGCAACTTAAAGTCTGCAAAATACTCCCATGGTTTCAGTACTCATTTGGCTTCTTGTTTAATAATAATTTTAAAATGATAAATGTGAAATTTAGTCTGTGGATTTTTGTCATGTGTGTGTATGAGAGAAAGAATGAGAAAGATTGCGAAACAGACAGACATGGAAAAATCAGGATTTTGTCTTTTGTTCTTTTAAAAATGATTGCGTCTCTATGCGCTACAGCCTGCAGCCCCTGTTTTGGAAAGGTGAATTTAAAGGAAGTCGCCAGCTCTGAACTGGCAGTTCCTCCCATTTCCCTTTGCTTTGTTTTCTCCTTCACGGTAAGAATCAGAAATATCTGAATCTGCCAATCCAAAAATGTAATCTTTGTAGTTGCAGAATGAATGGAAGTCTGCTTTTCGTTTGCAACTTTTCGACTATGGGAAGGAAGAGGCTCACAAAGACTCAAGGGTTGTTATGTTTAAGATGTGCACGTTTGCCCTGGAGTAGCTCCACATTTGGCCTTGTATCTGGGTAAAAAAAAATCCCCTGAGGAAAAAGTAGAAGGAAAAGAAGTCCCTCGATGTTAAATTGTTTTTGTTATTTTCAATATTTTTTCTTCCAGTGATCCTCATTTTAGTCTGTATTTAGAGTCATGATAAATACGAAATAGGCAGAGGCTTGTTCTCACTGGCCTTGTTTCTCCTTCTTTGTGAAACATACCATCATATACCTGGGGTAGTAAATCTGATCTGAATCTGATTACCCAAATCTGATTAAATGGCCACAGAAGTTAAAGGGGTAAGAAGCCCTTAAGAAGCACAATACCATAAAAAAGCAATAAACTATTATAAAATATTTATATGGTGAAGGATCATGAATGAGGGTCATTTTATATTGTATTTATCCAACAGACTGTATTTATCTAGTATACTGGGAACTGTCATCCACAAGGAAAAGAAACCTAAGGAAGTGAAAACCAAGACTTCTGAAGAAAACCCGGAAGTCAATTATAGCACCTGATGAGGCATGTGAAATGTATGAAACAGTTTTTGAAGTCAGCCTTGACACAAATGCATCACACTGGTTGATGTGGGCTTTCCGTTTGAGCAAACGGCTCCAGTGGATTCCCTTTGTAAACACATGGGAAGAAACACATGGGACATGTATCATGCGTCATAGTTCAAATAGAACAAGGATAATAATAGGGACAATAACAGAAAAGAGAGAGGGGTGGGTTAACTAGGTCAAAGTCCAGCAGACATTACAGTAATAAGTGACTGTACAG
The DNA here is from genome assembly GCA_030014305.1 of Clarias laeviceps. Taxonomy (NCBI): domain Eukaryota; kingdom Metazoa; phylum Chordata; class Actinopteri; order Siluriformes; family Clariidae; genus Clarias; species Clarias laeviceps. Next base: position 22,565,896 of record JAQMYJ010000039.1, read on the forward strand.
ACAACACAAGGAGGAAAAGTCTGGCATATCTGCCTATTTGCATTCAGCCATCTTACAGGTTAAATGGGGCCATGGTCCACTCTAAGCTGTTTTACCAAGTTTACAGTAACATTTACAAAAAAAAAACATTCAAAGCTGTAACTACATTTCACTCTCATGTTCTCCACATCAGTGAATTAGTTTGGTTGGGGTCAGAAATCCTTTTAAACATATTTGAACTAACTGATAGCAACTAGTTCAACTGACATATTTAAGCATACATACAACAAGCACATTTTTGTACTGTATAATTAATTCTGTTTAAAAGATCTGTCAGAATTTTACTGGTTTAGTAGAAGCCTAAAACTTGTCATTTCACTATCATGTCTTAGGAGTATAATCGTTTATATAATAATTGTTCATTTCTATTAATCTCCATTTACTAACATTATAAAAAAATTAACATATCAACTTAGTCCAAGCTCGAAAGCTTTTTACAAGAAATACCACTGCAAGATAGTTGCAAGAACAAAGAAAGCTACAAGTAAATATTGAAATGTTAATAATACGTATTATTATGTACAAAATAATTCATTATTTCCAAAGCTAATTTAAAAAGTAATAAATAAACATTATCACAGAAGAATATTTGCATGTGTGCAAAGAAAGCAACATACAGTATTAAATAAGAAAAGGAATGAATGTACTGTACAGTAGGCTGCTGTGTTTTGCATGAAAACAGAAAGGAGCAAATGTGACAAAGTTATCAGAAGTACTCATCAGTTCTCCTGCACACTCAATAAAACCGAACAACTGTTTTACTTACTGTACTGTGCAAAAGTTTTGGGCACATATGACAAAAAGTCATACGCAAAAATTCATTAGAAAATAATTCTATAGAAAAAAAGCTTCTATAAAGAGCATTAAAAAAGTAATATAATAAACACAGTGAATATTTCTTGAGAAAACTCTTTGCTGATAAATAATCAGTAGTGTTAGATACTGTTTATCAGTTTAGTGATAGCAAGATAATATGATGCCTAAGACTTTTGCACAGAACTTGATGTTTTAAAATTTTACTCGTGGCTCTTTTTGTTCTTGCAACTATCTTGCAGTGGTATTTCTTGTAGCAAGCTTTCAAGCTTAGATTAAGTACACTTGATCTTTTTTTTTTTTTTTTATTCAATTGAATAAAATTTTATTTGTATAGTGATTTTTCATCGTCTCAAAGCAGCTTTACAGAACATAAGAAACAAAAAAGCCACGACTGTGGCAGAGAAAAAAATCACTTACAGTAGATGGTATGAGGAAGAAACCTTGAGAGGAACCAGACTCAAAGGGGAACCCATCCCCATTAGGGTGACACTGAAGAGTGGGATTATTAATTATTCTTACAATATGAACAATAGTCTTTCTGCAGTTATGTACAGTGTGATACAGATAGAGCATATGTAGAATGTTACTGTATGTATTAATTAGGAGGTTGTTGTCATCTCCAAAGTCCACATAGGGTTGGCATTGTTTTTTTTTTTTTAATGTCAGTTCATTTAAAAAGCATATTATCTAAAAGATTATATTACTTAGAAATGCTAGTAAAGGGACAAATTTTAGGCTTCCACTAAACGTTTTAACAGAATTTATTATCCGAGCAATTTATTTAAAAAAATGAGACTAAATTAGTATCTAGCGAGTCAAAAAGCTGATTAAAAAAAAAAAAAAAAGGAATGCTTTATGTGAATGAATCCTCTTTAACACGAGAACATTATTTCTACTTTTATTCTAAATATAACAGAATATGAAAAACCCAAAACCACACAGTACAGAGAGGATCAGGTTTAGCAGACTGAGATTTAAATAAATTTGCTTGTTATGGCATAAGCATATAGTATGTTAATATCCATTGAAATATTCAGGAATTAACAGGAAGCGCGGCTCCCTTTACAGTACGACTGCTTTGCTTAAAAAACATCAAAGATATTCTGCTTATGAGACCCATGTTGTTGATATCATTCAGGTACCAACCAAAAAAGTAAATGTCTGATAGAAATAAAAATCATTGAGACAAATAATAAATAAATAAATAAATAAAAAACAGGAGAAAGAAAGTAAAGATCAATATGTTTTATTATGATATCAGTGCAGAGATACAGCATTTCATTGGGTAATATTTCCCATACCTTACTATCAACAACAATAATGCTTTATGAATATAATAATAATAATAATAATAATAATAATGGTTTAGCATATTAAAATACAGAATTACTTAGTGCGACTAACAAGCCCAAACTTTTAGGAGACTTTATTAGAAAATATACATCTTTCAGAGCATCACCAGTTGTATATTTGGCCACACCACACAAAAGAATGATCGAGGTTAACTCCGTTTACTACTTTTAACCTTGGCATCAATCTCTGTAACACAAACTTTCAACAGAAATTCCTGTTCATTGCGGATGACTGTATACATATTAATGAACTACTGTATACATAGGGCATATATCGATGGGCAGGTTTGTCTGCCTCGTTTTCCTGCATATGTTTTTCTCCATTAATTTCTATATTTTTTAAGATATTTAAGATATAAAAGAATATTTATTAATGCAATACCTTTTAGAATTTTGGTACAAGTACAATATAGACAACTACGTGCATTAATACTGTTTTTCTATTGGAATAAAGTCTGGGTAACCAATATTCTCAGAAAAAAGGTCCTAAACTGGATCTTTTCTCATCGCTGAGGGGGTACCTATAAGAGTACACCCTTAGTGTACATCTCTTACCTAGAAAGGTGCATACAGTGTACTATTAGCTTTATTCCATAAACTAATTACAATCTATTTATGTAATAATTTTAGCTACAATATATCCACATTTTGAGGTGAAAGATACATATTAAATATATCAAATTTAAAAGTTATTAAAGACATGAATGATTTACTCTTCAGGGTTCCACCCCAGTGCCAAGGAATGGAATACTTTAAAAGTATTTCAACACTGCCCATGACATCAACATATAAATCAATATTACATGCTAATTTCTTTTCCTTAGGGTTAAGCCAATTGGGAATGTAATGAGCCACATGTGTATGAGCCATATTAACACCATCTGCACCTTTCCATTGCTCTGACACAAGAGTTTTTATTATTATCTATCCTTTACTTGCATTTCAAGTAAATTGAACAAATGTCGGATGCATTTTGCAGCTGCGTACAGTCATATACATCTGAAGCTCAACCATAGGCTCTTTAGTAACCGTCACTGTATGCCCTCACATACTCTGGCATCCCCTTTAATTTCCACTTAGAATTTTATAAATACAGCTAATTTATCTTTTCTAGACAGAGGAAAACAAATGGACAGAGGCGATGTTCAGACTGGCGAGATGTGCATCAGTAGGGCAGACTGAGCAGCCTATATCTCTCTATCTTACTACAGTGAACACTGGAATATCTCTATGTATCTTCCATTGGCCTCATATTGTGTCTACTGTGCGTAATGTCCTAACATTTTATCAGATAGGATGGAGGATTTTTTTTTCCAAACATCTAAAGTTCATTGAGGACATTTTGGGCCTATACATAGGAACCTCAGGTTCAAGGTTCATTTATGCAGAATCAAATGTGCAATCCTCTAAGCTCTCTAATCTGCTTAGCTTAAAAACTACAGCATTCAGAATCTCATTCTGGTTGTGAATACACATGACCCGGTTTGGGGAGCATATGTCTCAACTAAACTCATTAAAATTTTGATTCATACACATTCACATTCCATACAAACTTAAATTATTCTTTTGATTGTGTAAAGTTGCTTTGCAACAATGACAATTGTTAATTGAAATGAACTGAATTAAAAGAACACTGTAATTGACTTATATTATTTTGTTTTTCTTTCCAACTATTAGGTAAAACTGACCATTGAGGATGATCATTTAAGAGTGTCCTCATAAGATATTCCAAGATTATTCCAAGATTAACAGCAAATGCAGAGTTATGTGGTGTGCGTGGGTGCAAAAAATGTTGATTGAATCAACAAATACAAATACAATAGGAAGAGTACGCCTTCAGCCAAAACTTTAGTAATTAGATCAAAATTTATTTATCCATTATTATACTAGTTCATTCGACTTAAAAGACAACCTCAGCGTGTGTGACAGAAATACTATTGTAAGTATTAAAAACAATTTCTTAACACAATTGTCACACATATCATTAATAAATGCTAAAAAGTGAAAATGTAGAATTCTGTTTTTGAGATGGATGCTCCATCTCAAAAACAGACTTTTTAATTTAAATACCTTTTCTTTCTTTTTTTCCCTTATTTCTTATTATAGTGAATAGAAAACTGCACTGGCCTGCCAACAATAATATGTGTTTGTTTTATCACAAAGGGAAAAAATGCCACTATAAAGGAACAGATACCAGCACTACAGACCACTTAAAATCAGCACTCCGATCCACACCTACTGAGTAGACAAGACAAAGTACCCAGGTATTTGAGTGCTACAACTTTAACATTATAGAGAACTTTATCATAGAAACGTTAGAGACTTCTCCTTTAAATATAATGTATACAGATAAAATGACAAAAATAAAAAATATACAAAGTGGTCACCACATAAAAGGCAATGTAGAGAGAATGAGAGAAACAGATAGAGAGACTGACTGACAAAAAGAAAAGTAGTGCTATAACACTTTATGAATTGAACAGAGAAGGCACTAAAGCATGCATAAATATTGCAGGTAAAGGCTTAAGGTGTCAGAGGTAGGAAATGTAGAGAGAAATATACAGAAAGTCTGAGGACAAATAACATTCTTACAGTAGATCATCTTTCTTCAAGATGCCAAGAGAAAGACAAGGAAACTGAACATAAAATGCAAAATAAATCAGCACATTAAAGGTGCATTAGGTCTCTAACAGTTAAGTAGGTGGATTAAAATTTTTAATGATTCTTTCTTTTTACCTCTTTGAGCTAGCCCCTCATTTGCACCCATGTTCATAAAGCTCCACTGACAGGATATGCAGTGGCCTGTACAATGTGTATAAAATAACTGACAGGGGGCTCATTCAACCACAAACAAACATTCCATACTAGATGCCAGTTTTCATGGATTTTCACAATGGATTGCCACTTAAAAGATGTGCGCCAAGACCATGATTTAGTTTTTAGATCATGTTTTAAACTTTACATCTTCCAGGTTATTTGTACAAATAAGAAATAAAAAAAAAATGACGATTGCACCTTTAAGAAAGAGCTTTTGCAAATAAAATGCTATACTGTATATGTGTATGTTGTATTATACCATGTATATGACTGCATATAATTTATATACGTAGATGAAGACAATAAAACACAAAGCTACATTCTCACTGTATATGCTAGGATAGAGGTGTGTGCAATTAAGTCCCCATATTGTGCACATTTTGTGCTCATAAAGAGATTGACTGATGATTTGAGTGGGGTATGCTGAAAGGAAAATACTACAATGGGCAGTGGAAAGATAATGAAGGAGCACGATCAAACATACTGTTATGACTATAATCAGGACTGTGGTTGATACTCCATGTACGTGATATAGCTCGGTTAAATGACTAAGACGATGTCACTCTAGGTGGCCTGGTCTAAAGCACACAGTAGATCACTGCCTTGCAGCAGGTGCAAGTTGCCTTGTAGGGGTGCGTTCACTTCGCAGTCATAACGCGTCAGCTCAGGCAGACAGTACATCTCAAACGAGGGTCCAAGAAGACGGCTCGCCACACCTAAGGATGCCAAATCATGATTTACTATACATGCAGGTAAATTATAACTGGTATTATACATGTACATTATACATTGCTTGGCCAAAAAAAGGATTGTTTTAGAAACGTTAAATTACTGGCCTGCATCAAGCTAAGAAAACAAATATTTTCAATAAAATTATTAAAATTGGGGTAAAAGTTGTCCAACACACTAATTAAAGCCTGAAAAAATAGTGCTGAACCATCAGTTGCTGGGAGGAAATATGGTTGGAAAAAAAAAATCACTTAAATATCACTTCAACACTTGAAGTTGCATCATAAAAAATGAGTAGAAATCACAGCTAAGTAAGAGCATTTCATGTGCAATGTGACAAGAGCTCATAGGACTGGGACTAAACAGTTGTGAGGCTATAGGAAAACCACCTGTTAGTGAGACTTATCAGAATAAAAGGTTTAAATTTGGTAGGGAGCATAAATATTAGACTTTTGAGCAATGATCCAATAGGTCCAGATTGAACCTATTCCAGAGTCATGGATACGTGTGACAGTTTGCATAAAACAGAGGTTTGTCCCAGTTACATGTGATTCTAAAAAATTAACTTAAGCACATTTTTCCTGTGCAATATTTGTTTAAACAAGAAGCAATATTACGTCCAGCACCACTCAACTATCTAACAGTTTCAACTAACATTAATATGTCATGCTGAAATCTATGTTCTAATAATTAATGCAAAGTATTGTCCCTATGCATTAAAATAATATATTTTTTTAAATGACATGAAAAAACAACATCTTAAGAAAGAGATTGCTCATTTGGAAACTCAAGAAATTGCATATAATGAGCTCACCTTGCATTTTTGTGTTGGGCACCATGTTGTAGTCTGAGTAGTTACAGCACTGTTCTGAGTAGTCTTTTTTCCCCAGTGCTGTTTGATACTGAGTCTTCCTATGCTGGTGGTCCACGTGCTCATCTACACAGCAAAAAATGCAAGTACATTGTTTAAAAAAAAAATTTCCTAAATGCAGTACAATGAAAAATTGAGCTGAATGGCTAACATGAAAGTGCACGAAAGGAGATTACATGTTTCAAGCAATTAATATTTTTCTAATTCATATTCTCAAATTATTTATTTAGTGCTGTTAGTGTATTACTAACAGCACTAAATCACCATTTTTTGCATGAAAGCTTTGTAAAAAACGGACAATGCATTTGTATAAATGTATGCTTGATCTATTTCTTTGGTTTTAGGGTTGTGAACTTTACCTGTTAAGGCACTACTGCTTTGAGACATCCTGTTCAAAATGGCACAGTTTTCACTTTTCATCCTTTTCCACATATCTGGTGGCTTGGTAGCAGGTGAGACTCCCTGCATAATGCATAAGTATTTCAACACATATTAATTAAAGAAAAAAGAAAAAAAAGATTCTTTAAGAAGTCCCATCAATTTCAATAGTCAAGAGTTTTATCAAGCACATCAGACATCATTGTGTGTAAACTCTAGGCACTGTGTGAAATTCCCAGGAGATCAGCCGTTTCTGAAACCAGCCCTTCTGGCACCAACAACCATGCCACATTTAAAGTCACAGAAATCACACTTTTGTTTATTCTGATGTTTGATGAAAATATTAATTAAAGCTCCTAACTTTTATATGCATCGTTTTGGGCATTGTGCTGCTGCCTCATGGGTGGTTGTATCTAGTATTGAGTTGACTTACCATGCTAATCTGTGAAAATGAGCGCTTCATAGTGGTTGGCACTGTGAGCCGGGCTGGGCTTATGTCTCTGAAGGCTTTACAAGGTTCATATTTTTCCACAGACCTGTTAAATGACACGCTCGTTATTCAGATGTCACATGTTGCCAAGGATACATTCAGAAACTACACTGCCTTGCCAAAAAAAAAGGAAAGTCACACACTAAGATTTCATTTGACTACCTTTAGCTTTTATTATAGCACAATGTGGTGGTCAGTCTGTATAACCTGGTCGTTTATTACATTCAGGTAACCAGCTGACTTCATTTTATTGCCACATGCCATTGATGAGCCTAGACCTAACAAGTTGAGGCAGATCATAACACTGATTCCCGAGGCTACAGTAGCAGTTTAGTTACCTCTGACTACAATTCCTGAAAATAAATCATGATTGACTGTAAGGTTCTCTTTGCTTAATGCAGGACAATAATTTGACCCTTCTGAAACAGTGATTTTTTTTTTCTTTGGCCAGACAGTGTACTTTCAGGACAATGCTACTTTTTTACCTTAGATTTTGGAGGGACAAGTGATTTGATTGCAGAGCATGGCATGGGTGTTTGTCTATCACACCACCTTTGATATTTAAGTAATTTATTGGTGGGTCAGGTGGCCAATGCAGACTGTGATGCCCACCCACAGAGGACAGTGGTGTGCTGGCTGGGTTGGTGTAGTGTGCCAGAGGCATCGGGCTGGCATAAAATATGGGGGGCCAGGGCTCCACTGTGGTAGCACTGTGCGCTTGCTTCTCATTAGCAGAGTGTGGGTCGGGCTGGAAGTGGGCCCCAGGAGGTGGGGTCAGTGGCTGGAAGAAGTTGGCAATGTTGCTAAAGCTGTACTGGGAAATGCCATGAGCAACAGTCTCAGGCAGAGGTTCCTCCTGACAAATGGGATTTAACTGAAAGTCTTCACCATCCATTGGAATGTAGGGGGCCAATGTCTCCAGATCCAGATCACTCAGGTCAGTCTAAAAGGAACAGAAGAAAGAAGACATAAGCCAGTGCTGTCTTTCTAGGGTATTATGTGGTTTAAAAACATGCACTGTATTTAAAACGGATATGAAGTATAGTGTGCATGCTTTAGGTGTATAGCTCAAATGAATTAAAAGTTCCACACTAGTCTAGTAAACACACACTACTCTAGCAAGCCAAACATAGCATGTTTTGTCATTAAAAATGGCCAAGAACCATTCACTTTCATGGATATGGATGATGACCACAAATAGATTATCCTAAATCAAATTCAACATTTTAACTTGAAACCTAGATTCCATATTTTTTCAGTCCAGAGACCTTATCTTGCCAAGTTTGTGTCACAGTGTTCACATAAGCGTGTAATCGATTCACAAACATGCAGAAACCCACTAAGATTGCAACCTCCCTTTAATATGAAATATTTGTGTTGCCAGAAATGTGTTAGAGATAACAGACTACACAACCTTTAACTAGAATCTACCTCTTGGTTGTAGGAGTTTTTCCCCTGGGTATCCATAGCAAACAGTTTCTCTGTGATCTCCATCTTTAGGTCATCCACTGGGCTTTTGTAATCATCTGGGCTGCTGAGCTGTAGAATGACATGCAAACAATAAAGTTTATATTTATCTATAAAGGATATATTTCCTATATAGGAGATCCCACAAGTGTTTTGGAAGGTGTGATTTTACCGAAGAGCAGCTGCTTAGGCTTGGAGTGGCACTGCTGGCTGGTGGGGCCTGGATTATGGAAAAGTTGCCACTTAATTTAGGCATGTTATGACCATCAGTGACTGAGTGATTGGCAGAAGGATGCACAGGGGAAACTTTCGAGTACACTGGGTATTCCTCAAATGAAGGACAACCTACAATGTAGGATGTATCAGTAAAGTGTCACTAAACATCACACAGCATATGTATAAAGTACACTACAAAAGAGTCCAAATCACAATTTGAGATAATAAAGGTATTACAAGCTTGTTCTGCTATTACCAAAGTCAAGGGGGACGACCCCATCACCAGGAGTTGGTGCCAAGTGTGTGAGATCCTCGGGTTCCTCTTTGAACTTGATGAGTCTATTCTCAGGTTCGACAGTAGATCCAGCCTGGGTGAAGAAACTGCTCATATGCGTCTTCAGCAAAGACTCTGTCTGGTCTTTAGAGAAGACTGTTGACTTCTCCTCAATATCACTTTCAAAATAAGGAGGAACACAGGAGAAAGAATAAGGTTTCCCACATTTTGTTAGGTTTCATTGCTACCAATTAAAATCTAGGAAAATATAAAGTAAGTTACAATAACCATGTGGTTTACAGCAACCCGTTCAACTAACCTCAGCACATAGTTGACACACACGATACACTGCGGCTGAGAGTTGCGGCTACTATAAATGACAGTGCCTTGAGTCTCCATCCACACAAAGCCACCATACTTGGCCAACATCCGGAATTGTCCACTCATAGCCTGCCCTTTTGTGCATACTGCAAAAAAGCAAAAAAATATAATTTTCACTGATCAAATTAGAACATCATTCAATAACATTTTAAAAAGCTTAAATGTTAAATGCATACTGATGACCACAACCCCCATATATAATGTTCTACTTAAGCAATATCAATGAGAGGCAGTGTTGTGGACTAACGGTCAAAAGTCGGTTTAATTAACAGGGGTGAAAGTAGTTTTAAAATCATGTGGCAAAAGTTCATTGTGTAAAATAATCCAGAACCTTTAAAAGCTTTTTTTGATGGACATCAAGATAATTTTTATTATTTTAGAAACTTCTGTTCTCCTGGTATTTTCACTTTTTTCAAGAAAAGAAAAATCCAGTGAGCAGAAGTTCTACCAGAGGAAATGTCTTGTTAATGAGAGAGGAGAATGAGGAGACTTCTGTGTATAAAAAAAAAATCCCAGGAGCTCAGCAGTTTCTAAAATATTTAAACCAGCCACTGTTGGACCAACAACCATGTTACATTTAAAGTCATTGAGGTCAAAGTTTTTATTCTCTTTCAGATTTGCACAGAAACTGAAATGCTACATGATTTTGTGAATTCTGAATCATGCTGCTGCCATGTGATTGGCAGATTGGATAACTGTATGAATAAGAAGGGGTACATGTGGCCGGAGAGTGGAGGCATTGTGAAGTGTTCCCGCCTGCCAATGCGGAAAGCCCGTATTTGATTCCCACCCCATGCCCCAAACTCCAGCCACTGAATGCGGTGCCGGTCCAAAGTCCGGTTAAAATGGGAGGTTTGTGCCGCGATGGGCATCTGGCGTAAAACCTGCATCAAGTTGTTGTGCAGATCAAAAGGTCTGCCTGTTTCAGCAAGCGAGCAGCTGCAAGACTGGCCGGACAGTGTATTTTTTATTTTTAAACAGATGTTAAGTGGTTAAAATTTACATAAAAGAAAACAAGTGTAGAAGTAGTATTTTTTTATGAACATTTATTCAATTCTTTTTCAGATCTGCAACATCCATTTTTAGATTGTCTCCTATTTTGTTTGTAATTTGGTTATGCTCTGTACAACATTAGATTATCAAGCTATATGTGCATGTGATTATTTTCTTTGTATTATTATTTAATATTTGTTGCAATCCCACACACACACTGCAGTTGAGGAATTGCAGATTCAGAGATGATATACGGGCAGACATGACAAAATGTGACCATGGCAGACATGCCAACACAGACAGCAAAAAAAAAGTCAAATATATGTTTTGACAGTATGAGCCTGTCTCTTCATTCTTGGCCCGGTCCCAAATTTGGTGTGGGAAAGCAGTGGTCTGAGGGTCATAGGGTTCAGTAAGGCAGGATTAGCCCGCAGTAGCATATGCTGATCAGCAGACCAGTCACATGGCCCCAGCCAATCGTGCGATTGAATCCACAAAGACATAAAGTGAGCAGCATAGAGAGCCCATTCTCTAAGTTGTTAGCAACCTTTGGCTTGCTGCCGTGCTGGGAGAAAACCAGAAACACAATGTAGAATAGTGTTTGCCTGCCTGTTTTTTGTGTAATTGTATTCACAACACAACAAGAGCTTTATAAAATCTGGAAAAGCCCACATTGTGATGACAAAATGATGGTTTTTAATGCAACACACTTCACAGGTATAGCTCCCGTGGCTATTCCTAAGTAGCTTTGCACTTCTATCTTAACCACTATTATCAATCCTCATCCACCCTGTCCTCTCAGCAGCTTACACAAATATAATTTATAAGCTTCTTCTGTCTATCCCCATAAGCCTTAGAATTAGTGGTGCATGGTGTTGGTTTGCTACCTGCAGAGACAATCATATGAGGTGACACCACCACTCCATTGGTGTCCCACAAGGCTCAGTGTTTGATTCTATTCTATTCCAAATCTCTCATAACATGGTGTTCATACCATGCTATGCTGATGACATTCAACTCATCCTCTATATTTATCCTTTAGACACTTGTATTTCTTTACAGATTTCTGCAGGTCTGGCAGAGATCATAAAAGGCAGCATAATACCTGAAATTAAATCTCATAATTTGAGGCTGAACTGCTCTATATCACTATCGGTCAACACATGGCACCATGGGTTAGCGCTGGACAAACAACTAACCCACTCTTTTCATATTTCTAAGCTGACTTGGTTATACAGCCTTCTGTTTTAAAAATATCAGGTCGGTCTGGCCTTTTCTCTCCATGGGGCAAACAAGGTGCTTGTTCAGACCTCTGTCATCTCAAGATTGTACTATTGCAGTTTGCACTCCTACCTAACTTCTGAAACTGACCCAGAATGGAGCTGAATGACTGGCTGTCAAAGTCCACAAGTTCTCCTATACCACCCACTCACTGCATCCCCTCCCAATGGCTTTCAGTGGTTGACCCCACCGGATTTAAAAGACTGCTGCTTGCCTACTACCCATTTGAAGGCATGTATCAAACCCTGCTCTGCACCACATTCACTTTTGAGCTCACTCATCATTCCTCAAGATAGTGACAAGACATGCATCACATAACTTTTCTCTGTACTGGCACCTAGGTGGTAAAATGAAATTCCATTGATAGTCCAAACAACTGAGTCACTGTCTTCTAAAACTGAAAACTTGCCTCTTCACTAAGCACTTAAATGAACACTAATAAAAAAAATCCTTCTTATGATATTTATGTTGCTGAAACAAATTATTATAATAACTATTTTTGTTTTTAAACCCTGACCTATTTGTACTAACAAAAAGATTTGTTTTTGATAAAGAGTAGAAAGCACTTCTGTAAGTCAATCTGGATAATGGTGTCTGCCAGATGGTGTAAATGTACTGTAAATGTATAATGACCTACTGGCAGTGATGTATGTGCACAATTCATGGTGCAATGCTTTAGGACCCACTAATCAGGTTGTTTATTCAGACCTTTTCATGTATGAGACATAAAATATATACACACACATGGGAAGTGACTTCTGCCTTTCACTTTCAACAAATCCGATCCAGATCAACACTTGCCTTTCTGGTCCCTTTTCTTTTCACCACACAGTGAAAAGGCCCTAATTACATGTTAATGTCACTGCAGATAGAAGCCACTCCACCTACAGTATCTGATTAGGAGGCAATCTGGGACACCTGGCCGAGGCGAGGGCAAATCATCCTTGCTCTATTCGATGCTTTTATCTCCTCCGTCACAAGTCACCCATAATGCGATTCAAGACATCCTAATGCTCGCTGCAGTCGGCCTTAATAGAGCCAATCCAATAAGGCTCCTTTGAATCGCGACCATAACTCATACGCACATGTGAAATGCAATTTGTCTGCCTCAGGGCCTGATGGCCTCAGCGCCCCTCCCTTCAGAAGTCCAGGTTTAGGAAATCTCACCAGTTTCAGGGTTGTTTGTATTAGGCAGACAGGCGTACAGTGCCATATGGAAGCCTACTTCATTGTGATGTCGGATTAACACACATCCATGTTGAGGACTAATTGAACAGGACACAATGGTGGAGGCATTCAGAAGCATAATGAAAACACAGAGAAAGGGGGCCAGGGTCTGCATACGTTTCAGAGAGGTCCTTAGTGCCTCTTAGGTGATAGTGCTTTTAAAGACCAATTAAATTTATTTAAAGGCATCATTTTTCTCTAGATATAGAGCAATTATTTGGAATAATTATCCCAATTAATTACCAACCATTAACAACAAAACAGCAGTGACTTATGGTTGATATATTGTTTCTTAGTTTACAGAAGAATGCCTTTCTGCAAACAAAAAAGAAAACATGCATCAAAGAATGAAGGAGACTTATTGAATCAGTACCTAAACTAAATCAGACTACCTAAAGGGAAAAAGTACAATGCACCTCAAAAAATATACTTTTTTTCTAATATAATTTAGAAACATTACAAGCCTTTTGGTTTTAATTTTAATGATTGCAGGTTATAGCTGATTAATCCAGTATCTCAAAATATTAGAATATTTAATTTTCATACATTATACATACTCTATCGATCTAGTTCAGCATAGGCAACCACAATCATGCGGAAGACTGCTGACTTGACAGTTGTCTAGAAGATGATCATCAACACCCTCCACTAGGGAGTTAAGCCACATAACGTTATCACTGAAAGGGGTGGCTGTTTGCAGACTGCTGTATTGACTCATATACGTACATGAAAAATTGATTGGAAGGGAAAAGTTTTCTAGAAAAAGGTGCAAAAGCAACAGGGATGATTACAGCCTAAAAAGATGGTCAAGCAACGCTGACTCAAGAGCTTGGGTCACACTGAGAGGAGAGAGGCTGGAGTCTGTACATCAAGAACCACCATGCACCGATATCTTCAGGAAATGGGCTACAACCGTTGCATTTTTAGTATCAAGCCATTCCTGAACCAGAGCATCTAGCCCTGGGCTAAAGACAAAAAACTGTATCCTTGCTCAGTGATCCAAAGTCTTCTTTTCAGATGAAATAAAATTTTGCATTTCATTTGGAAATCAAGGTCCTAGAGTCTGAAAAAAATGAGAGGCAAAGAAATGAAGCTGTTTGAAGTTTAGTGTGAATTTTCCACAGTCAATGATGTTGTTCCGTGCCATGCCATCTGCTGGTGTTGTTTAACTGTGTTTTATCAAGTCCAAAGTCAATGCAGCCATCTACCAGGAGATTTGTGAGCACTTCATGCTTCCCCTTGCTGACAGGCTTCATGGAGATGCAGATTTCCTTTTTACCTCAGGACTTACTACCTGCCCACAGGGCCGAAATTACCACTAACTACCACTAACTGGAAGTATACTTTAAAACAGAAGTATGAGTTATGGTCGCAATTCAAAGGAGCCTAACTGGTTTGCTGACCATGGTATTACTTGGCTGGCCAGCCAACTCACCTGACCTGAACCCGATAAGGAATCTATGAGATATTGTCAAGAGGAAGATGAGAAACACCTGACCCAAAAATACAGAAAAGCTGAAGGCTGCTATCAAAGCAACCTGTTCTATAATAACACCTCAATAGTTTCACAGGCTCATCGCTTCCACTGTTGTAAAACCTTTTTGCTTTATCTTATGACATATTCTAATAATTTGAAATACTGGCCATAATCATTAAAATAAAATTTTTAAAGTTGTGAAATATTTAAATTAATGTGAAATGAACCTAGAGTTTCATTTTTTAATTAAATTCTGAAAAATAAACTTTACTATGTTATTTATTTTTTAGATGCACTGTATACAGTATGATTTTTCTTATAGGTGTTTATTCTTTAGTAACTATGTTTGTAACCACCACTAAGAAACATTTGCACATTACTTACAGTAACTTCATAAACTCATAATGTATATTCCTGCATTTATGTAATAATGTATTAAATATTCTACCATTCTCCATGACTCGAGTATAATCTTTAAAAACAGTGTATTTATAATAAAAACCTTGGCTATATACATATAAAAATTAAACATGTAAAAACCCATGCTATTATTTTCTCCAAGCCAGGAGCAACAAAATACTATTTTTAAGAGTACTGATAATTTTTTTTTACTTTTTGTTGTTTGTTTAAAATTTTTTAATTTTTTTCCCCTTTATTTTCCTAATAGAGTGTTAACCTTATTTCCAACATAGGCTAAGTAAACTTTTACCTGGCCAGTAAAAGTTCTCAAGAGTGTTACTCTCATTTACATCTCATAAACATAAAAAAAATGCATGCATGAAAACAAATACACGTTAACATATCTGAGGATCACCTTGCTGACTAAATTGTAAATGCAAGTTGTAAGAAAGTAGCTAAGAAGTATTGGCTTGGGTATTTTATGCTGAGGAAAATATAAAACAGATGGGTATCTTACAATTCTGGTGGCTTCTGGTGACACTTTCAGAGTCGAGCGCATGGTAGAACTCGTACACAGAGCGACCCAGTAGATCGTCAGGATTGTAGCCTATTAACTCAGTTACTCTAGAACAGGGAGTGCACACACACACACACACACACACACACACACACACACACACACACACACACACACACACACACACACACTCACACAC
>JAQMYJ010000039.1:22600171-22616474 GCA_030014305.1 Clarias laeviceps
TTATGGGGCAATAAAATGAAGTCAGCTGACCACCTGAATGTACTGAATCACCAGGTCATCACATCTATGGAGGGTTCCTACTCCAGGACTCGGAGTGAGAGAGAGAGAGCGGCTCTCGGGGCATGAGAAATCATTTACACACATGACATGGACACCTCCTGACCTTTAACCCCAGTGAGAGTCTTTGTGACATGCTGGAGAAGATCGACTCTCGCTCCGTCAAAACAAGATCTCGGCTTAAATTAAACGCAGCTCCGGATGGGAACACGCGTTATGAAGTTGCATACGTTCGCCGCTCCAACAAAATATTAGTGTGTGAAACTTTTGGTTCGAATGATTATTAGTCACGAGTAACATATTCCTCACTGTTCCGTCAGTGTGTGTCAGTGTGTGTCAGTGTGTGTCAGTGGGAGAGCTGAGGCAGTGCTGTGACTCTGCTGTCATTTATCAATAGTCAGGCCACACCCCCAAGAGATGAATAATAGCCCTTCTGATGTGAACACAGGGTTAAATCTGTAAAGAACACACGTTGGTCCTGAAGGCCAGGATTTATTCACATTCCTGTAATGGTACATTTTGTTGGTTATTGATTAATTGATTATTAACTATTGATTGGTTTGTTCCACTCGTCAGGTTTTGCTGCAGCGTTCACCCTGTTTCTGCGACAAAGAAAATTGTGGAATTTAAATCAGATATCTTGCTGTTGTCACTTGTGATTTTGAAAGTGTGTGAGTTTTTAGGGGCGGTGGAGTTTTGACCAACCGGAAGCTCTTGGACTCTTGGAGGGGCGGAGCAATTGAGCTCTTGGGCGGCGAGGGGGATGGGTGGTCTCACTTAACACTGATTATATACATCCTTGAGCTGATGGTACACACACTGGTTGAATATTTCTGAAACACAGAGTGTGATTGGTTCTACACACAGGTAGAGTGGGCGGGACTATGAAATTTGTCAAATTTGTCTAGGTTGTGGCAATTTTTTCTCCCTTTAAGGGGAAAAAACTCAAAAGAATTCTATAGAATCTGTTACTATTTTATTCTGCTGAAAGAGGGTGTGGCTGACCTTCAGGCCACACCCTCACCATAACTTCACCATCGCAAAAACAAATCCTTTTTTTTTTTTTTTTTTTTTTTTTACTAATGAGCTAAAAACATTGTGGCTATTTCCCTTTGGTTTTCTACAGTAAACAAAGTGATTCCTCTCCTTGCTTATATGCTTATATGTATGCATTATCCAAGTATAGAAATCACTTGGTTTACACTTGGTTTACTTGTTACCCATGTACTGTTAAAAATGTTTAAAAAGTAAAGTTTTTAAGTACAGAGCATTGATGATACAATGCTGCAATGATACAATGAGGTATGAAAACTGGCAAAATGTGTAAAACTATCTGCTGAAGATGATTTTTTTTTTTTAACAGTTAACTTTTTTGGCCTAAACCATTGGCTAAAAAAAAAAAACCTTCAGCTAGTTTACCTCAGGAATGACTCATTAAATCATTGTTCAGACTCTTTTAAAGGCAACCTTTACCCTAGATTACGTAATGTTTATCGGAAAGCAGACATAACTAGCGAAACTTGCTACATGCATTTAAAGAGAAAAATCAATCATTCTTTTTATAGACCTTATAACAGCAGAGAACAAAAGTTTACACACACACACACACACACACACACACACACACACACGCATACATATGTACATATTCAACACGATAGATAATTGAATGGACAAATGAGAACTTTTGCCTTCTCTATGGTTAGAACAGTGGAAGCGTATCTGTGAAGTACATCAGATACCTGAGCTACAAAGCACACGAACAGATGCCAAGTAAGATAACCACGACTAAGAGCTGTCTTACCAAACAACAGCCATTTCTATACTGATAACTATCACTACGTTGGACATCCATCAAACCACTCTGAATAGCACAGAGGGGCATATATCTGGGAACTGGTGATTGAGCATGGTTACAATATAATACAGTACAATTGCCTCAGTATCAGTTCATCATTAGTTGACCTATATGCCAGTTATTATTTATTATTATAAATAATGATTCACGGTCAAGCCACAAGACATGTGCAAAGAACAGCAGAAACTGAAAACTAGAGCAAAACAAAATGCTTTTGGTTTAATAAAGAAACAGGCTCATGCAGGTACAGTAAGTCATTTGCTCTTCGACAAAGCTGACTAAATTAAGCCCTGTGTCCCCTCTGCCATGATAGTCATGCTAATGCTGGCAGAAGCTCTCCTGGAACTCTGAGTTGACCTTGAATCTACAAAAGATAGACAAACTGCTTCTGATCACATTCAGTCTGTAATTGTTATACAGCATTTGCCCTGATGGACACTGATATGCCCTCTTAATATGATAGCTACAATAAAAATAAATATTTGATTGATTATAGGAACAACCATATTGATGGTTCAATAATGCAGAAATAATCTTGTTTTCCCTCTCACATTTCCATTGACATGCTTGCACCTCTGAGATTGCTCAATAACTTTGCTATTCATGGCCATGAACCCCAAAACACAAAAGAAAACCTTTTACTGGTACAGGTATGTCATGAGACCGCTAACTGAACTATGTCTTTTGAAACTAAACCAGACGCGGCAACATGCTATTTTCAACCCTGTGCAACCTACTAATGGTGCATAACTAGAGAAAAGGTTGTCTTCAAATGACTCATGCCCAGTGCATACCATGCATGCTGTTCCATACTTGGGAATAACAAAAAGTAACTTGCATGGTAATATTGGACAAAATTGCCCACTGCACAATTGAAGAACTCTTAAATGGTCTAGATTTTACCTTTTCCCCTAAAACTTATTGACCTAAAGATCTTTTCTTTTTCAGTTACTGAAATAACGTAATCCAAGTGATGTAAATAAACATTCAAAAAAAACTCTCTCACTCAATTATTTCAGACTTGCTGCATCTGTAGGACAATTGTTTATCATGGTAAGTAAAACAGTTTCGTGTTCCCTAGACAGCAAGCAATAAGGCACCAGGTTTTTTTTTAATCAATCACAAGCAGGTTGATCTTTCAGCCCAGGATTTGCAGGTATGTGCAATAATTGCTGGAATTAACGTATTATATAACAAGCTTTATATCATTTGAAGTTACCCCTCTAAAGCTCTAATCTTTTACAAATTAGTGCAGAGAAATGCAAACCACACCTTAAACGTGTCACCATCCGTATATGTTATGAATCAAAATCTTATTAACCTCGCTACCCCCTTGAGCACTCTTTCTCTGTGTTTTTAATCAGAATGTCACTGGAGAGCATGAATGTCTCTGGGTAGCCTCGGGTGGAGCTCAAAAATCACAGCAGCCATCTGCTCTTCTGCCACAACTATTTTCATAATAAGCAGCACCATGCTTTGGGCTACACAGCAACCAGACAAGAAAAAATCCACAAAACTGAATTAACCAACCAGGCATAGGCACAGACCCTCACCATTCTCCCTTGTTGATACTACCATCATATACCACAGAGGTGTGTTTATTTTAACAGTTTTGCAATGATTAATTTTAACATGACAAAAGCCCTTTAGGGGGCAGTGGTGGCTCAGCTGGTTGAGGCTACGGGTTGTTGATTGGAGGGATGGGGGGGTTCGAGCCCCACCACCGCCAGGCTGCCACAATTTGACTCTTGGGCAAAGCCCTTAACCCTCTGGCCATGCAAGTTTCGCAAGCGGAAGTGGAACCCACTGATAAAAAAAAAGAATGATCCATGAGAATGGTGGGAAATGAACAGTGAAAGAGCGGATTGAGATTGGCAAAGCTATCCATTTGGGCCGTGGCCTACCCTCATTTGATTAGGCCTAACAAAATTTTAAAAACTTTAGCCATAACAGTACAAACATTAGAAGGATCATCCTTAATTTTTTTTCACCTCCAAGAAGCATTTACAGCATTTACACCAAATACTGTAAAACAAAGGGCAAACTGTCTGAAATTCCTTTACCATGTTAATATATAAAACATTTTGGCAGAGATTTTGGCTTCTTAATAAACACAAACTGAAAAAAATACTTCCTGTGCTAATCTCATATCCTTTGGAACAGTTTGTTCCCTCACATTGCAAAACAATCAACATTAGTGCAACCTCTTTCACTCATGGGAAGCAAGATCTTTGATGAATGGTATGATACGAGAGTGGATTGAAGAAACCTACTGATATAGACACATACATTCAGCTCATATAACCATACAGTAGAAAACAGTAAGTTATTTACATCTGTCTAAAATACGACTCTGTTGGAAGTGGAGGACTGGAAGAAAGGGAAGAACCAGGAGACAGGCATGTTAAGCAAAGGAAAGTTAGACAGATAAAAAAGGACAGCATAATATCTCAAACTAAAAGCTTTGTATGTGCCCCTGCTCTTAGCCGAGGGTGGGGATTTAGAGGCCTAGATTCACATTCTCTCTAGAGATCCTGTCACAATAAACTGCACATTTTTGTAGACCGGCAGCTGGGAGAGAATTCTCCGCACTCAGTCATCTTCTTAATCTCCTCTAGAACATCAGCCTACATGAGACTAATACAATACCACTAATGTCAGTTGGAGGTTTTTTTTTCCTGAATGGTGCTCACATGGTAAGATCAATAAGCATGGCCCCAACTTCCTACAACTTTGTATCACTATCATGTTACATTGGTTGACTGTCTGTTTCTCCCATTGACACTCAGGCAGTAGAAAGTGTATCCTCTAATTACCTGTAAACCCTGATAGACAGAACAGAAGGCATCTGTTCTTCGCAGAGCTCTTAGCTGGGCATCTCTGTTTGAGGACTGAGAGGCTCTGAGGTGGCAGGGACAGAGCTTGGATAGAGCATTGGCAGGGCTGGCACTGAGAGCCCTGGGAAGCAAGCCAGTGTTTGGCCAAAGGATTTGAGAGCTCAGTTTAACAGTTTTGAGTGCTGCGAAGTCTCTTGAATCATTAGTATCTTCGTTTCCAACAGAGATATTAAGACGGTGTTGCTTAATTGTCCCATATTGCCGTCCAACTTGAATTTTTTGTGTTTGATTGGCACACACAATGGTGTACTGATTGAGGCAAGTACAAAAACATTTTAGTACAGTAGATATAAGCGTACTTTTAGACAACATCCAGACAGGTTTTCTCAAAGGTTCCAAAAATGATTTAAATGCATTTTAATTGGGAAACTGTCTATGGAAGGGTTCTGACCTTTATGGTTTCTTTACAAGGACAAACTATTCATGTTAGAAAAGGGTTCAATCCAAGAATTTTCCCCCCCCGCAACTCCCGTCAGCTCATATGGCCATAATTGAAAGTTTATAATTGTAACCTTATCAAGCAATCATACAGGCTTTACTGTTACTAAATATGTTGGGATTTTTTTTTTTGAGATATAGAGTATTTACATAAAATAAAATTTGCAATAATAAAACAAGCTCTGTCTAAAAAGCAATTTTCTATTAAAATCAGAAACCGCTAAAAATGGAAGTTCCTTAATTACTTAAAGGTGAATAAATTACAATGGCTTCCACACCATACATACATTTCTAGAGGTCCAAGATGGCTGACACATTTGCTGCAAACGGCTACTCACTCCAGTTCAGCCACAGTCCCATAAGGAAATGCTCAACAGTTTTTGCATTCCCATCTGAATTGCAATATCCTGATTCTAAAGATACATGCTCGTCATTTGAGTGTAATACCAGTGTTTGTGTTCAGTTTCCCTCTGATTGATCTGATAAACGCATACAGAACATGCAGAAAACTACCAGTCACAAGGCCGGGGCAGACTTTTAGGCGCTTTACCAAGCGTGGACACACACGCAAACACGGTAAGCGTAGAAAACTTTCAGCTTGTCTTAAAAGGCAGCAGTTATATTCGACGAATTTTTCACAACCTTACAGTAGTTGGTTTATGGACAAGCAAACAGTCAGAGTGTTTTAAAGAAAAAATATGCACAGTCCAAAAGACTGTCTGGAAATTTACCCGAGCAGTTGTCTTTACACTATTTGTGATAAGAACTTCACCTCCTAGTTAAGCAACAATTTTTTTTTGTTGTTTTTTTAGATTTCTCAACAAAACAATCTGAACAATATAATCTATTAAATGCAGCCTGTGGAAATTAATTTGTCCTCATGATGATTTATACTGTATGATCTTAGCCATAATAACAGGCACAGGGCAAAAATGTAGTAAGATACAGAATCGGCGTAAAATATCAGGAAAGGAAAACCTTTAGTGGGCTTGGTGACATCTGAAACTTAAGCTTAATATCATAATTTATTAGTGATTATAAATTCTGTTTAAAAAAAATGCATAAATAACCAAAAGAATGTAATAATCATATCAGAGACTGGACATATTTTTTCTGAGAATAATAATACTAATAAAAGATCTGTATAATCTGTGAGGTTCAAATGATTACTGTTGTTATTATTATTATTATTATCATCATTATTATGGCTGTGGAGAAAATAAATAGTTCATTGAATTCATTGTTTTATAATACTAAATATTTGGTGTAAACTGCACATTAAAATAGTAGGCATGAACATAAACTGAACAAGCCAAATGTTACCCGTGTATTTGGAATGAGGGCATTACATATTATAAAGAAACACACACACAAACATAAATTTAAGAATGTACTACTAGTTACAAATTGACCTACATTACTTTAACCACAATTACACACGTGTCACATTACATCAAATATCCGCAGCAATCTGAGAACTTTTTTTTCCCCCAGTAAATTTCTCACCAAGGACAACAAACTACACACAACACGCAGGTGAGAGTTTTGTGCGTCATTGCGCAACACGACTTATGCTACAAAGTAATGCAAATGGTTGCATTTAAGCTCGACTATAATTAAGTCATTAAAGCAGACATACATTAGTAATTATCTTTATATATTTATAGCCTACGCATATTTTCTGTAGAACTCAGGAGTTGATTAATACAGCAACAGGTTCTGTTATTCCTTCGACAAAAGCGCAAAAAAGGAAAAAATTTCACCTAAGACTTTAGCTTTACTTTAAAAAGAGCAGCTGTCAGTGCGGACTGATGAACCGTACAGCCTCTAGCTGAGTGTAGCAGCGTTAGCAGTGCAGCGTGTTTCATGTCAATCTCATCAACTCACCTTTTCTTGTCTTTCTCGGCTGTCATCTTTCAGAAGTGTCCCCTCACCCAGGCGTGCGGTTCTCGTCGATACTTAGACAGTCACAAACAATAAGTCCTGTGTGTGTGCGAGTTTAGAATAAACACAAAAACAACAACAACAAAAAGTTACGTGGAAAAATAAATGAAATAAAATCCACTCCGTATTGTGAGTTGTTTGTAGGAAGCGAGGCGGTACAGTCTCAGAACACTGCCGAGGATTGTACAGCCTTCCAGCAGCTAATCACAGGTTAAAACACTCCAGCGCGCGATGCAATGACAAGGTCGCGCTTATTTAAAAAAAAAAAAAAAGTAAAGAAAAAAAAAGAAAAGTCTGAAGAACTTTGTACCTCTTCAGCGCACACGGTCTCGCGCACACACACACACACACATACACTCATACACACTCCCACACTGCGCTCAGCTGGTCGCCTGCCAGCGGTCAGATTAATCCGAGCATCCTGATTGGTTAGTTTGCTCGCAAAAAAACACGCCCACCGCTTCATGACAGCTGACAGCTAAAAGCGAGCCAAAAAGGACCAAAGTGTGGTGACAAAACTACGTCTACACTAATTTAAAACATTTATTTAATTCACAGGCCATTTCAGAAAGGGTCTGTGTTCTACAGTTTTGATTTTCGGCGGTTTTTTATTGCTTAAAAGCATTGTTTTATCCTTATATAATTACACTGTCTTGATTTACCTCAGGGTTACTAAAACATCAAGAGATCGTTCTTTATCACTTCTAAATTTCATTTTTCAAGGTTATTAAAATAAGAATAAATCATACAGGGCGGCACTGTGGCGTAGTGGTTAGCCCTGTCGCCTTGCACCTGCAGATTCCTGGTTCGATTCCTGTCTGTGTGCATGGAGTTTGCATGCTCTTCCCTTGCTTGGTGGGTTTCCTCCAGGTCATCCAGTTTCCTCCCACAGTTCAAAGAAATGCAGGTTACGCTATATTGCCGTTCTCAAATTGCCCATTGTGTGTGTGCTCTGCAATGGATTGTCCAGGGTTGATCCTGCATCGTGCCCTAAGTCTCCTGTGATAGGCTCCAGGCCCCCTGCAACCCTGTACTGTATACAGGATAAAGCAGTAGAGATGATGAGTGAGTGAGTAAATCATAGAGTGAACACTCTTTTGGGGTATTTCCAGAGCCTGAATTGTTTGCCAGGCAGCATGGTGGCGTAGTGATTACCACTGTTGCCTTGCACCTCCAGGGTCGAGGGTTCGATTGCATGGAGTTTGCATGTTCTCCCTGTGCTTGGTGGATTTCCTCTGGGTGCTCCAGTTTCCTCCCACAGTCCAAAGACATGCAGAAAAGGCTAATTGGCATTCCCAAATTGTCCGTAGTATGTGTGTGTGTGTGCGCGTGTGCGTGTTTGTGCTGCGATAGACTGGCAACCTGTTGAAGGTGTAGCCCGCCTCATGCCCACTTCCAGGCACACGCAACCCTGTACAAGATAAGCCATATGGAAGATGAAAGAATAAATTAATTCTTTGCCATTGTGACAAAGGTACACATGACATTCCTCACTTTTCACTTCAATACAATTTATTTATATAGCACTTTCAACATTTCCCATAAACCAGCTCTACATAAATGTGCACATTTCAGATGTAATTTTACATGTATTTTATTTATTTACTTGTCCCTAATAAGCTAGTCAGAGGCAACAGTGGCAAAGACAAACTTCCTGAGATGACACAAAGAAGAAATTCTGAGTGGAACCATACTTAAAAGAGAACCCATCCCCATTTGTGTGACACAATAATTAGATTATGAATAATTCCCTTATTTAACTGTGTGTTAGGTGAGCATAAACAACTACTCTATGCAACCAGGAAATTATTTATGGTTTAAACTTAAAGTCTATTTTGTTAAAGTTTTAACTCTTCTCTGTCAAAGATCTAGGTACAAGGCTGTTCATGGTGGTTGCAGTCCTAAGAAGTCATAATCATAAGAAAAATGTTCTAATCAGTTGCATTCCAACTCCATCTTTATGGTTTCCAAGTATATCTTTTGGAGAGCTACTGCATGCTGGCCATCTAATTTTTCATTTTCTTGTCTTGATAAGCCAAAAAACTGTAACTGGAACAGGAGCAGCTTTTTTTCTTGTTCTTGAAAGGTTTAGAAAATACAGCATCTCTTTGCTGGCATTTATTTTAATGCTCATTATCAATGTAATAATTCTTATTTAATATTCATTGGTATTTATTTCTGCCAGCACAGCTTTATATAGAAATGAGTCACAATATGATTGCCAGCATATCGAACATCATACTGACATCATACTTATGGGTCAAATTTCACCAATATGCTTTTTTCCCCCCACTGTACCTGTAGAGTCAGGAGGTTTGGAAAACTGTCCTTTTTTGCCTGGTTGCATCCTTATGTTGTTGTGACTGGGTGAGTTCCACTGTAGCTACAGTACTAACAGCTTGTTGGTGCAAGTTTTTTTGTGGAATGCCCCACAGCCAGATTTTTCTACAGAATATCTGTTGTTAACCTGTTTTTTAACCTCTTCTGAGTTTGTTCAATTCCCTCATTTATAGCTTTGGAGGCATGCAGGAGAACCAGTTGCTAAGGTATTGTCACTAGCACCATCATAAGAAGAGAGGATCTATTGGTTTAGAGGTAAGAGAGCACCTCTCTTATGCTCAGATGACCTATGTTTGCTCCAGTGGTGGCTCAGCAGTCCAGGGCTCAGAAGCTTGTAATGTTTAATTACAGTACATTACTGCCAATCTGTCACTGTTCGGTCCTGGAACAAGACATTGAGCAGCTCCCAACTCCTCTGTTTGGAATGATTGTTAGTTGCTTTAGACATTATTCAAGTATTTGTCACATGAATAAAAATAAATATGAGGGTCTAATCTACATTATTTGTATTGAAAATCAAATTCTGGATCCTTGACTGATCCCTGGCATTCCATCCCAATCATCATAATGTGAGTAAACAGCACCTAGCTGATAAAGTTTGCATTTCACTTAATGGAGTGTTAAATCCTTCTTATGAACAGTATTATGTGCCAATCAATAAATCAGCAAATGTATGAATATCATTAATGATATCACATTGTAGTGGTACAACTGCCAACAGCTAGTGAGTATGTGTATTTAAGAGAGGAACAATTAGATTTAAAGTTATTACATACCATTCAGCTAGTTACTGCATTAATATTATCTGAAATCATAAACAACAACAACAACAACAATAATAATAATAATAATGAATGACACATTTAATGATGAATGAATGTAGAAATTAATCTATTGTAGTAGTGTGTCTTTTTCTTAAAGTTATTTAGAAAAGGAAATAAAATCAGTTTCTTCAATAATCAGTTCAGCACATAGGCAAGTTTGTTGCTTTGAACTAGATGATATATTGGTTTTGACTGAGTAATGTTTAACTAAACATGCTGTTTAGTAAAGCCTGGATTTTAGTGAAGACAATTTCTTCCAAATATGATAAAACTATCCATATTGTAGTGCAAAAGTTCCAAATATTATTTCTCTTACAAAATCAGCTGTACAAATAATTGAAGACTTGTAATAAATTACAGCAATATTTTTACTTAATGTGCATTGTATTGTTTTTCTTTTCTTTAATATTTTTTTATAGGTGTCAAGGTTATTTCCAGGCACTATGCACCACGGGAGCTTTTGTGCGACTGCTTGTTTTGACGTTGGTTATTCTTTGGCTGCTTTCTGGTAGTTAGCCAAGTTTCAGATTGTTTAATTAAGTAATATCTGCAATTATAAATTATATCCCATCTCATCCCTCATCTCTGAAAGTACGAATTAAATCCAAAAGTAGCAGATTTCATAACACTTCATAAATAAACCGTAACATGCTGGCATAAAATTACTAAATTACAGTAAACACCACCATTATTCTTCTGTCAAATACTTTAATCCATTTACAGTAATATATTGTTGAAATACATTACAGTAGATACACAGTAAAATGCTGATTATGATTGGCTGCATCTGCTAGCTTCACTGTGTCAACATAAAAAGCTGTGTTTGACAGAACTTATTGGATTTACCAACATATAGTATAATGGGAAAGTCCAAGGAGCTCAGTGCAGGTCTGGAAAAGAGAATGTGAGTCCGGAACATCTCTTGGAGATATTTCAAGATCCAAGATCAAACTACTATATGTAAGTATGTAAGATGGACAAGAGGTTGCAAGTCTACAGTAAGTCAACCAAATTTCATGAAAGCAATCAAAACAAGCATTTAAATTGGTGGCAAAGGCCAGACAGAGGTAATGTGATCTACAAACAGCATGAACTACGGCAAGACAGAATCATAATCCAATGACCACAACTAAGATCTATGATCTCACCTTTGGTCAAGGCACGCTACTTGTCCTTTTCATCTCACATTGCTCTTCTTTCATGTCGATTTCTCCTTCAACATCATTCATCCATTTCTATCCACAATTGGCCACTGGGTGCTTGTTCAGTCCCATGTCATTTTGAGACTGGATTATTGCAATTTGCTTCTGGCAAGTCTGCCTCTGGGCACGATTTGGTCTCTGCAACTGATCCAGAAATCACCTGAAGAACTTGTTTTCAACCACTTTAAATTGTCCCACATCACCCCACTGCTAGGCTACCTCTACTGGCTTCATGTAGATTTTGTTTTGTGCTATTTTGTTCACCAGCACCCACTTATCTCAAAGCATCCTTTGGATATTCAAGCAGTCTTTAAACAGAAGCTAATGACCTACCTCTTCCTGTAATACTTACAGTTAATTAGCAAAAATGATCATGAAAATGAATGAAACCTCTGATTCGGCAAGCAATGAGAGATGGCGGGAATGGCGTTATGGGTGGAGCAGAAGTAATGGCTTGCAAGTGCTCCTTCTGCATGTTTAAAAGCTTAAGCTTTGGATGTTGCTCCATAGTGATATACACTTGGGCAGCCAGCACCTGTTACCAGTCAGCTGTTGTGTCCATGACTATTCTAACAAATGGGTTGGAGGATGCAAGTGCAAGTAAAACAATCAAAACTTTATTCAAAGAAGTCAAAACACACCTGTGAATCACAAAAGGTAACAAAGGCCAGGCAAAGGTGATGCAATCTACAAACAACATGCACTAGGACGTAACAGATTGATAAACCAGATAACTGCAAATAGAGTCACAACTAGTGTTACAGGAAATCAAGGTTTCATACAATCTACTTCACCGTGGACAGGAGTGACGAGAATCCTTAAATAGAGTGTTTGATTAAAACCAGGTGTGTTCTGTTAATGACCAGGTGAGTTTGAGTGGGAATGATAAGAGATGATGTCCTTGGAGCTATCAAGCTGAATCTTGGGAACTGTATTTAATGCCATCTTTAGAACAGACTGTCACCCTCCGCTGAAGGAAATCGGTTCAGGTGTTCACAAACAACCTAGTAGCCACCGAGGCAAAGGCCCCCCATGATCTGAAAACTGCTGAAACACCAGAGTCAGTCTCTACAGTGAAGGAAGATTTACCTCATGGTTTGAAAGGATTACGTATAAAAACTTAGCACTCACCTTAGTGTTCATTTCGTCAACAAAAATAATGATGAAAAATATTTGTTGATGACCTTTTTTTCCTATGACTAATATCACGGATATTAATGAATAGTGACTAAATTACCATGCAATATTGTTGATAAAAAAAGATGAGACTAAAATGTGGTTTAAAAAATAAAAACTAATAAAACATCTGACTTTATTTTGGTCAACATTTAATTTTGTCACAATCCACTGCCATACGGTGTTCATTTTTATCTTTAAAAATAATTAATTAAAAAAGTTTCAAAACACTGTATTGTCCAAACTGCTCCTATTGTTTTGTAGTAAAAAAAAAGAAAAGAAAAAAAAGAAAAAGAGTATTAGACATGCAGCAGTTGTTTATTAAAAATAAATATAATGAGCTGAAAACATCAGACAAAAAATAATAGATAGCTAGACTAGATTGACTGAGATAAAAATGGCTAAAATGTTATATTTTCATTGACTAAAACTAGACTAAAATACTTAAAGGTTCCTCTGACTAAAACTAGACTAAAATGTCCAGACGTTTAATCGACTAAAACTTGACTAAACAAAAATAGGATATGATTGACTAAATATAATGAAAACTTACAGGGACATTTATCCTGGGACTGAGACTAAGACTAAAATTGAAAATAGCTGCCAAATTAACACTACCTCACCTCCACAATTAACAGTAATCAGTAATTAACCTGATGGCAATGTAAGACTAGATGCATTGTGGTGTGGGAAGTGGCATGAGTTTACCAAATGGCAGGTTATTTGGTACATTTCCTTGGGCACAAATAGAACGGACAATTTCTACGAGAAAAATGTCACTGGGTGGAGTTTGGGATTATCTGTGAAACTGTGCAAGAAAATTGCTTTTCTTCCATTCTCTGAGGCATCAACCTCAACAATAAAAGTTTTGGAGGAATCGGGGTGTTGGAGAATATGGGCCAAAGTGAAATGATTTCAGGGCTTCAGAGGCGTGGGAGGCTGCTGAATTCCACTACAGTCACTTTAAATGCAGCTGACACTTTGTTCTTGCCCATGAGGACACCCTCTGGCCTAAGAATGTATCAAAAGAATACCACCCGTTTGGATATGAAACATGCATGTCTCCCCTTTTAGGTAGAGTTGGTTTTCTAGGAGAAGAGCTAGGACCTTCTTTACACGGCTTATGTGTGAAACCAATTAATGACAAATTATCCTAATATTTTCTTTAGAATGTCATTGATCTGACAGTGGAAAAATGCTGAAGCCAAAAAAAAAACAAATTGGCATGAGGTGGTGCTAAACGCTGTTTTTTTATTTCTCACCTTTTAAGATACAGTACAGTTCAGTTCAGCTTGCCCCAACTGCAAGTTGTGAAACTCGAGTTTCATGATTAGGCTGGAGGGAAAGTCTAGTGTGGTACAGTAATGTGTGTGGTAAGTTCCTAATGAGGTTATTGAGGCAGTGGGATATTTTGATGAATTTGTTGAGAGTTCTGGTCATCCAGGCATCCAGCACCACCTTATTGAGCAACTTTTGAAAAGGCCTTTAGTGCGATTTTTTAATTCAGTTTCATCTGCTGGTGTGCAGAAACATAGGGTATATTCAGTTGCACTTTTACAGCAATATTATGAAATTAACAGATGTTTTTCAAGGAGTACATGCTGGAACACCTGGAAGAATTGTTCATAGTAGTTCAATATCTGATTCAAGATGATTGTGACCATACTGCTGTTGCCCCTGCATTTGGGAACCAGTAAAATATAGTGAACATATAGTGAACATTGCAGTAGAAATCCTATACATTTTACTGGTTTGCTAGCATATTTGTTGGGGGCGGGGGGGGGGAGATGAGAGACATGCAGTAATGCGCAGTGTTGGGGCTAAAGTAATAGCTGCAGTTTGCAACTGCTGCATCTGTGTTCTTAAAAGTTTAAGCTTTTTTATGTTGCTCCACAGAATTACACACTTGGGCAGCCAGTGGTCAGTTGATTTTAGTTTGCTAAGTATTCTGGCACAGGTGGATGGGAGAATGAAAGCACAGCAAACTTTAATATAAGCAGCCAAAAACATGTGAGTCAGATTTGGGAATGAAGGATTTGGTAGAGATATTGCAATCTACAGACAAGACAGAAACATCCAGAACTGATACTTTGCAGTGAGTGTGTGTGTTCAGAGTATTTAAATACTGTGTATTATTGCACCTTAGTGTGTTAAGGTGAGTTGGAGCATGAATGTTGGGAGTTTAAGTCCTCCATGGCCATGTTTGTAGGCCTAGCTGCATCTTGGGAAATGCAGTTAGTCACCAA
Source organism: Clarias laeviceps (assembly GCA_030014305.1). Classification (NCBI taxonomy): domain Eukaryota; kingdom Metazoa; phylum Chordata; class Actinopteri; order Siluriformes; family Clariidae; genus Clarias; species Clarias laeviceps. The sequence goes on from JAQMYJ010000039.1 coordinate 22,615,154, forward strand.
AATTAGAGCATATATGACAACAAGATATTGGGAGGTGTAGTCACTTTGCCAAGTTCTAAAAGAAGACCCAAACCCTCTCAACATCAGCTGAGAGGAAATTAGATCAGATGGTCAGGAACAAGCAAGGAACCACAAAGGCTAAAACTGCCTTATTGTCTACAGTCAAGTGAGTTTTACATTGTCATGGACTAAAAGGCTGTCATCTAAGAAAGAGGTGCCTGACCAACAACTGCTGCAAAAACCTTCAAGCTTGACTAAGGTTTGTTGCTGATGACATAGACATGGAAAATGCCTTCTATAGGGAGTTTTTGACCAGAGGTATGTTTGGAGGAGTAAAGATGAGGCTTTCAACCTCAAGAAAACCATACCAACTTTTAAGCATGGTGGTGGTGGCATTATGCTTTTGTTTATTTTTGGAAATCATCAGCTAGAGCGTGAAAGCATGGAGGAAAGTGGGTGCCAACAGATTAGTGATCTCAAACATCAAGGCTAATTAAAGCATTTGGAAGGTCAGGTCGATGACATATATACAGTGGAACCTTGGATTACAAGCATAATTTGTTCCGGAAGTGGGCTCGTATTCCAAAACACTTGTAAACCAAATTAAATTTTCCTATAAGAAATAATGGAAACTCAAATTATTCATTCCACAGCCCAAAAAAATAAATACATAAAAATAATTAACACAAAATATTAAGTAAAAATAAAACAAATTAACCTGCACTTTACCTTTAAAAAAGAGAAAAAAATTAATCCCGACAGACAAGTGTTTCCGTTTGTGCGCGCAGGCGCTGTGTGTGTGTGTGTGTATGAATCTAAAGTAAGCACCCCTCTCCCCCTTCTCGTCTTACGCAATTATCCTTCCTCCACTCTTGTCACACGCGCGCGCGCACACAACGAAAACGCTGTATCTGAAAAATAAACAAGAAATCTCTCTTGATCCTCGATTGTGCGACACACTAACGGAATCACCGCTGTAAAGTAAAAATAAAACAAATGAATCTGCACTTTACCTTTGAAAAGAATCGCAACAGAGCAGTGTTTCTGTGTAGAGCAGAGAGAAAGTGTGTGACACACACACAAACACACACACGGCAGGCAAAGAGCAGGCTAAGCCTTGAGCAGAGAGAGAAAATGGATCCTTAACCTCTCTAATGTGACTTGCTTTTGCTTTACACGCGCGCTGTACACACACGCAAAAAATAAAATATGTTTTACACACACACACGCGGTCACAGTGTTACAGTAAACAGTACACGCGTGCACGGATGTTGATTATACCAGTGAGAGACGAGCACTAAGACCCAGCAGGGGAGACGAT
>JAQMYJ010000039.1:22626231-22670799 GCA_030014305.1 Clarias laeviceps
AAAAAAAAAAAAAAAATATATATATATATATATATATATATATATATATATATATATAAAGGGATTTTTGCTTTCAAAGGTATTTTACTTTCAGCAAGTTTATCCAGGTAATGACTATACAGGGTCTCAAAAGTTTCCATACATAAGGGAAATGAACACTTTTTAGCAAAATATCCCCCCCAAACCTTTCATACATAGTTTACATATTGGAAGCCCTATATTGTACCATACATTGTCTACCAAGAAAAGATAGTTCATCCTGAACTCAGACAACATGGGAGTTATGGTATAAAAATGTGTTGTAAATAAAGTTACATTTTGCTATAAAGTGTTATTGTCGCCTATGTGTCAGACACACACAAGCTGTGCAGTGCAATGGTCACCCATGATACTCACAATTCTAGGTTTGAAAGGTGGTTTAATTTTCCTCTGTTCCAGCAGCACCCAGTCAATCTCTTTAAAGAACGGATGTACTTTAATGGCTTCCTCCAGGCCCTGTGACACCACACAGCCAAGCCGCTTATTGGGGCTCTTCGTCATGAACTAGATGAGAAGAAATAAGGGGAAAAGGTTAGGAAAGGAGACAGAGACCCTAACAGATACAAAGGAAAATAGAGATAAGCTGTATCTGCACTAAAGAGCTGTTTTGTAAAGTAAACCTTGATGGCAATATGCTGACATAGGGTCACGCTTTTAGAAATTCAGTTCTGCTGTCCTGCGGAAGGAAGACCATGGGGTCATGGAACCAAAGTGCCAGGGAGACAGCTCACAGTGCAACATTGGGTTAGTCCAAGACAAACACACCGCCATTCCCACACATCAACCACCAGGGACAGCCAAAGTAAATCTGGGATATATAATGGGGAAAAAAAAGCAATCGACAAGGCGCATACACACTCACACACAAAGGAAACAAAGAACCACAAACAAACACATACACCCACACACATATACAGTTCCTATACAGACACACAAACACAAACAATTACAATTATGAGAGATGGGTAGAGGTCACACATCAACTCCCATGCTGCCCCAAACACACACACACACACACACACACACACACATAGTGATCACTGCCAGCAGCACTACATTGGACCGTCTTCCACAGAAAATCAGCTCTCAGAGATTACACAAGCAAAACCCATCGAGAAAACACAATCTGCTGTTTTCCCACAAGTGTCACATCACCCTACCCTCTGCCTCACTCTCATACACTTTTTCCTTCTCTTTGTCCTTCACTTTCCTTCGAGCTTTTTAAGTAAACAATAATATAATCCCTATTTAACTAGTCATGACTTAGTAGGAAAAAAGGTATAAAAGTCTAAGAGAAAGATAGTGGGGAAAAAGAAACATGTGAGCATATGTAGAATGCAGAAGATTTATAAAGAATAAAAGATGACAGGCAGGCTTGTATAGGAAAATAATGCTTGTATAGGTGTGGTATAATGTGACCTGATACTATGGTTGGTTGGTGTAAGTGGTTGGCCATGTTGATTATTTTCCTATAACAGCACATCCTTAAGGGTCTAATTCTTATACCACACCACACAAAGTTATGGAACATGTATGCCACGTATAAGAACTTAGAATATATATATATATTAGCTATAAACTGTTTTCCCCCTCATAAGCCTTTTTTCATGTGTTCTTCAACACGAATGATGGAGCACTAAGTGAGAGGTAGAAGCAGGAGTAAAGGTTTTGAGCTTTAATAACAAGAGCATTCACCGCCTTGAGGATGCTAACTGCCTCTTTGCTTAGCCACACTGGATACAGCACGTCATCGTGGAGAATAGACTCGAACAAGTCGTCCTCGTTATCAGCCTCAAATGGTGGCTGGCCTGCCATCATCTCATACATGAGCACACCCAGGGCCCACCAGTCTACTGATGGGCCATACTCCAGCTCCTGCAGGATCTGTATGTGTGTGTGTCAGATAGAGAGAGAGATTGAGAGAGAGAGAGGGAGGGAGAGGCAGAAGGTGAAATCAAACCTGAACAGTTAATTCATTCATATGCATCACTGGAAGGAAGTTATAAATTTCACTGTAACTGATTTGATTACGTCACTTTACTTGAAACATAAGAAAAAATAAACATTACACAACATGTCATGAACGTGTTATGCAAGATGTCACATGCTGTCGCCTGCTTTCAACTTGTAAGACATTGTCATGTTACGGGTACGAGCAATTGTCATTCAATATGTTTTAAATATTATGACATGTACTGTACATCATGACAGGTGGCATAAAACATGTCAAACATTATTATATTCACTTTGATCTCATATGAAATGTCACTTATCATTTCTCGAAAGATTTTCTGTATTCCTATAAGCTTGTCAATTCTATGACTAAAACTAGATGATAAAACTACCTACATCATTTCCTAGATTACATAAATGCTTACTATTGCACTAGAGTACTAACGGTTTTAGTATATTGTTTGTAAACAAACAAACAAACAAAAAAACATCTGCATCAATTTGCTGATATTGGGATTTTTTAACAAATTACAGCCTTTTTAATGCAGTTATATCTTTACTTTGTGTTATGGCCAAGAATTTGCATGATGACATCAACCTTGCAATGCAAGGTTACCTTGTTTCCTTCATGACACGTACATCATAACTTAAAGGTCGTGTTAACCATGACCTTAAAAGCTTAAAAGAGGTCACAAGTTCAACCTTTAAAAGTCAAGACATGCAGATATTTCCGGAATGTTCTACCTCAGGTGCGATGTAGTCAGGTGTACCGCAGAATGTGGTTGTGGTGATACCATCCAGAATGCCCTCCTTGCACATGCCAAAGTCTGCAAGCTTACAATGGCCCTCAGCATCTAACAGGATGTTGTCCAGTTTGAGGTCTCTGAATACAGAAAAAAAACAAGAAGCCACAGTGAAATATTACACAGAGGTTCACATTGGCTCAGCAGAGCTCTTGCAAATATCTGTGAGAACTTTTCAGGCAAACAGTTCCTGTGCTTTATCCCCCTCTATATCTGGCCCTAGCGCATGCATCCATGATCGGTTACTTGGAGGTACCATCTAACAGTTCTTAAGTATATATTTAAATTTGTAGTCCTCCATGACAGGAAAAAACTAACAAAAAAAACAACACAGATTTAGCTTCTCACTGTGAATGCCATAAGTACCAAGAAACAGTCTTTTAATTTAAAGGTTTGCTCAGATCAAAATTGATATACTACACCTTTACATTACTTTAATATTCTCCATCTTGATGACATTAGATTGTTTCTAGCATTAGCGTTCTAGTATGGTTGATTACTTTAAAATTAATATTATTTGTCATGTTGTAATCCATGTCATTAGTACTTTAACCTGGACAGTTTTATGTGTGTGCATTTGTGCGTGCATGTGTTCTAGTGAGTGAACTCTGTGACCGAGGCAGGACTGGGGGTAGAAGGAGGAGTGGGTGGAGATCGAGGCAGAGGTGATAAGGTGCCTCTGATGAAAGAAAAAAAGAGGAGGGATGAAACTAGTTGGGTTCATGTTTGATGGTTCAATGCAAGAAGAATGTCAACAATAGAGAATGCCATTTACTCAAAGATGTTTTCGCAAACAAATTCTGTGTACGTGTGTATGTATGCACATATACATATATAAATCCACACACTCATACATACATACATATAGATAGATAGATAGATAGATAGATAGAGAGATACAGTAGATCTAAATGTAGCCTATTCCTCATAACATTAGTTTGCTCACTTAAAACCAAAAGCAAAATTTACACAATACAAACTAACTTTTAATAAAATAGTTAACTTAAAATTTAACTTAAAATTAAATTAAGCAAAAAAACACTACATTTTTAGTGAGCAGCAAAAATTGCTGTCATCCACCAGAATTTTTATTTCTAACCAACCTTAGCAAATAACCCCACTCCTACCACACAGGATGAAAATGTGTTAATAGTTTAGAGTGCACTTCCTGTAGGGTTATGAATAAAGGGCAACATTGTACCACTTCAAATGCCTCCAAAGTCTCAAAACTCAACTTGACTGAGCTCATAGCTTGAGTGGCTGTGAGCACGTGGGCATGTAGGGCTTTTATATAATAATCTTTGAATAATTAGTGCTCATTGTGATTTTAGACTGAAAAATGTGTTTCTCTTGCACCGCTCAGAAGCTTCTGTATAGAATCGTGTATATGTGAGGCTGATTGGCAGATCAACAATGACAGCTAATCAAACTGAAAATCAGCCATCAAAGATATTGGCCTTCGAGTGGTAAAGTGCTCGCCCTATCATCCGGAGATCGCGAGTTCGATTCCTGGATGCTGTAACCTCTCGCAGCCGGAGGTCTAGAGAGAGCTGATTGGCCGAGCTCTCTCAGAGGGGAGGGATGAAAGGTACTTAGTGCTCCCACATTAATCACGGCTCTACAGCCAATCAGGGGCGTCTGTGAGCTCACGCAAGCGGAAGGAGCGGATAGCGCTGTCCTCTGAGTGTGTTACTCCGCCCCCAACGGTGCGTGAGCGAGCAGTTAAAAAAGATGCGGTCGGCTAGCATCACGTGGTTAGGAGGAAACATGTGATAGTCTTCGGCCCTCCCGGCTGAGTGGTAGTAGAAGCTTAATGTGGGAGCCCCCTAGTAATGGGGAGGAAATAAAATAAAATAAACTGAAAATCAGTCAATTCTGGTCACTGGGAGATCGACCTGTTTATATATATTGTAAATGTAAAAATTGTTTATTTTTTATTTTAGAGTCAAAGTTTTTGAAGCTGGTAGACTGTTTCATACATCTTGGAGAACTAACCACAGATCCTCTGTGAATGTAGGCTTTCTCACATCCTTCTGTCTTTTCATGTAATCCCAGACACACGTGATGTTGAGATCATCACTTCCAGTACTTCTTGTTCTTCTTTAAGCTAAAGGTAGTTCTTAATGACTTTGGCTGTGTGTTTGGGGTCGCTGCAGAATAAAGGATGAATAAATATCTGCCTGTATTTCTCAGCATTGAAAACACCATTAATCCTGACCAAATCTCCAACTCCATTTGCAGAAATCCAACCTTGTTCCACTGTTGCCTGTAGACACTATTGTACCGCTGCCTTCTGCTACAGCCAAATATTTAAAATTTTGACTCATCATTCCAGACCACCTGCTGCCAATTTTTTGCACCCCAGTTCCTATGTGTTCGTGCATACTTGAGTCGCTTGTTCTTGTTCCCACATCGGAGGTATGGTTTTTTGGCTGCAACTCTATGATTCCATAAAGACCACTTCTAGCCAGACTTCCCCTGACAGTATATGGGTGTACCTGGCAGTTGTGAGCTGAAGCACTGCTGGACATCCAATGTGTCTTTCATCTGCTGGACATCTAATGTGTCTTTCATCTGCTGTCTTGCATCTTAGCCGACCACTGCATCTACGATCCTCAACGTTGTCCGTTTCTTTGTGCTTCTTCAAAAGAGCTTGAACAGCACATCTTGAAACCCCAGTCTGCTTTGAAATCTTTGTCTGGGAGAGACCTTGTTGATGCAGTATAACTACCTTGTGTCTTGTTGCTGTGCTTGATCTTGCCATGACATGAAACTGTCTTTCACAACCTCACCTTTGTATCAGAATTTGGCTGTTCCTCAACCAGTTTTGAGCCTCCTACACAGCTGTTTCTTGTTTCAGTTCATTACTTGGTTTCAACCTACGCGTGACATTGATGATCATTAGCACCTGTTTGGTATAAACAGTTGATCATACACCTGACTATAATCCTACAAAATCCCTGACTTTGTGCAAGTGTACCTATTAGAATTGATGCTGGTTTGAAGGCAAAAGGTAGTAACACCAAATATTGATTTGTTTTAGATTTTTCTTTTGTTCGCTCACTTTGCATTTTGCAAATTGACAAAAATAAACAATCATTATTTATATTTCTGAAAGCATTCTTTGTTTACAGCATTTTTTCACACCTGCCTAAAACATTTGCACATATATATATAGTCAAGAGAGATGGGCATGCATGCAGTAGAAAACATGGCATGCTGCTTCATGCTACATTACACCCAGTCAGGTTTTAGTGCTGTGCAGGCTGTACCCTGAAACTCTCCACCTGCTTTTGTTTTCAATTAAACCAGCTTTGTCTTCTTATCAATCCACTTCAGTCCCTCCTGGACATGCCACTCAACAATGCACTCATTACATGGAAATGGCTTATATTAATCAATTCCAGTAGAAGTGCTATTAGAAAGACACCACAAAGAAAGCTTCTTCTCCAGGCACTGAATGTGGGTCAGTTACGAAAGGTCTCTTGTTTTTTTGTTTGTTTAGTTAGATCATTTAATCAACTATATGAAATTCACAGACTTCAGACTCAATAACATTAATGATTAAAATTTTTACCTGTTACACTTTGTTATTCTGTGTGGTGAAAGAATGGAAAAAATCTATAAATTAAAATAAAAAAAAAAAAAAACTCAGGACTAAAAAGAGATAAATAACAAAACAGGCATGTGTGTGTGAGAGAGAGCGAGAGAGAGCGAGATCATTTCCTGTGTTTTATATTAATCTTTAGGGCTGTTTTTTTCCATGACATACACAGTAACCTTTAACCCAGATCTAGTCTCTTCTCCAAGACAGCACTGACCTCACTTTCTTTCTGCCTCATTTTCCAGACACATCTAGACACATGCTGAAATGTTATGATAGTCGTCAAAGGGTGATCCGAGATTGCAGTTTATAACATTAGTTCACAAGAGTGCCTTATTACAGCTACATGTAAGTTCAGTAAAATCACTCCCAGTCTCTCTTACTCAAGATTGGACAAACATCAAGCAACAATTTTATCTTTTTGTTTTTTTTCAAATCTGAAATCATGTGCCCAATGTAGCTCAGATTCCTATTCTTGGCTAACTTCCTATTTTAAACCTAAAGTTATCTTTTCTTTTTTTTCACTAATTCATCTCAGAAACATGTTTGTTGCGTTACAAGTGGTTATTCGAGCTCCCTTGGTTTTCCTGTCAGCTCAAACTAGTCTGGTTGTTTTCCACTGACCTCCTGTCATCAACAACTGATTCCCCTGAGCAGGACTATCTCTTACTGGATATCTCTGGATAGTTCCTCTTACTGGAACTATCTCTTACTGGATTGTTTTCCCCCATTATTCTGTGTAAAGATTGTTACATGTTATAATCGCTTAACAGTTTCTGACATTTATACTAGCCCACAGTGCACCAACAACCATTACACAATGGGAGGCAAGGCCGTGGGACAGTAGCACTTTTCTTCACTGTTTGATGTACATGATGCAACCTGCTTGTACAGTACAGCCATGGTGCTCACAGCAAGCAACAAAAATAAGCTGTGACTTGTATATTGCGCAATACACAAGTGGTGGCATACAGTATGTAAAGCTTGTGTGCGAATTCAGTAGGGCTGTCAATATTAATATGTTAAAGAATGTGATTAATCTAGAAATTTTAATGCATTACTATATTATTTTTTTTTTTACATAAATTAATCATAAGTCTAAGGTTGATCCTAATGGCTTCCCATAATCGGGGCAGGGTTACCCGGCTGTGTGAGTAAGTTATATATCGATTATAAAAAGCTTCTATTTGGAAGTTTGGATAAAACCTAAGCTGTGTGTTCGAGCTACCTTTTAAGAGGTTCTAGTTTGTTGATTTTTTGACTCTGAGGATCTGGGTTCAATCCCCACCATCTGTGGGATTCCACACCCCATACTACCCACTGGGGTGTGGAATCCCACAGATGGTGGGGCTTGAACCCAGATCCTCAGAGTCAAAAAATCAACAAACTAGAACCTCGTGCAGTGCCGGTCCCATTCGAGAGATTTTAATTTAACATTTGTTATATGTTTATGTTTGAAATACAATATTATAAAACTGCGTAATCTGTTTCCTTTAAGCAATGCCCTGCATTTCTTTATTCTGACATTGCATGTTTTTAATAAAAGTAAATCTGAGTATTTTAAAATGACCATGACTGTGATCAAATAAAGTTTTAATAGATTGACAGCACTACAATTCTGTGCCCTCATTGAAATATATGTACTGTATAAAGTGAGCATCTGCTATATGCTATTTCTGTCAGAGAGACATATGTATGGATGTTGACCGTCAGTCTGAGAATGTAAACAGGTTTTGCTTTGTTGGAACTTGATTGTTCCTCCTACTGTAGCTACTCTTAAAAATTTACTGTTATAAAATGGGCTTAGATGCAAACACAAGGTCCATTTTATTAAGCAAGGACAAACAATCTAAACAGTCAAAGTAATAGCCCAGGAAACAAGTATAGTGTCAGAGAATCTGAAAATGAGCTGAAAAAAACAGAGAACGAAACTATAACTAGACAAAATCAAACTCCAGAGCAGAACAGTGAAACACAGGAATGCAACATCAGTAACTAAGATCAGTGACACGGCGCTTGGGTGAAACTTCACAAAGATGTAAAGAGTTTGTTATGTAAGGGAGCGTACGTAATTGTGAACAGGTGTCTGGAGATTTTGAATAGTGATTTACTGCTTGTTACTAGTCATGTGATGCGGTTTGTAGTTCTCTGACTGGCATCATAAGGTCACACTATAATCATATGGTCATACTAGTGCTAGTAAAGGTTAAAGCTAAAAATTAAAATTAAAAATTCAGATTTTTAAAGATTCATTTTTTTTTGGAGTAAGGCTAGCTGTGTCACGCATGTGTTTGTTTCATGAGGCTTTGGGTGCTTTGTAGGGGCATTATGGCTGTTTCTGTCTCTTACGCATACTCTTTGTATTTATCTTAAACCATCATGATGATTTGCTCTGTTGAGCGCAGGGTAAGCCATTATATAGCACCCCTGTAGCAGACAGGGTTAAAGGCCTTGCTTAAGGGCCCAACAGTGGCAACCTGGCAGAGCTGGGGCTCAAACCGTGGACCTTCCGATCAATAACTCAAAGCTTAAAACACTGAGCCGCCACTGGGCAAAAGCGCTGTATTCTTCCCAAAAAGCAACAGCTGCTGTGAGGTAATTTGGCACAAAACTGCTCATAATTTTTCATAAATATTCAACATTTTGATTTAATTTATAGCACAGACTTAACTTCAGGCAAATACCGAAGGACAGGCAAAGGTTCATTAAATTCTGTCCCGCCAGGTTTGCGTGATGCTGTAACAAAATCGTCTGGACAGACATACTGTATACAGATATACAGATAAAGTTTTCTTTTTTTTTGTTTTAAATACAGCTGTAAACATACAAATAGATATCCCAACAACAGCAATACGAGTGCTTGCAACTGTGTCACAACATTGCAAACTAAATGATGAGTTTTTGCAATAACATGAAAGGATGATTCACTGGATTGAGTAAGATGGGGGATCAAAATAAAAGGTGTGCCCATGGCTCTGCCTGTCCTTTCTCTTTCTTGTTCTTTCTCTTGCTTGAAATACTCTGAATACACTGGCACCCAGGCCACTGGCAATCTCTAGACCTGCGAGCTCAGACATGTCTTTTTAAAACAGTAGAAACTGCAAGCAAAATTCACTGTCTTCGTCTTTCCCAAGTCTGAAGGGAGAAATCTAACTCTCTATTCCCTAAATAGAGCGTTGAGGAGTATTATTTTTTTTCCTGTAGCAACTCTGAGATTACGAAAGTTGACGTTGATTAGAATTGCCTAATTTCCCAGCATGCATTGCCCTAAAGTTGGTCTTTAGGAGGTCATGTAGGGCACTCCGATTCCCACAGAAAGGGAATAAATTCTGATATAACCATGTACGTAACAACAAACAGCCGTGTGTGTGTGTGTGTGTGTGTGTATGTGTGTTCGTGTTTTATTCTTGTAAAGCACAATAAGCCATTCATACTGGTTGTATCACATCCTGTCCAGTTTCCATTTGGTGGTCAAACAAACATTTCATCAACGACCCTTGGTAAACAAAAGGTCATGAGGTGTGTCCCTCTGGCCACATGGATGTTGTCCAAATAGCACAGTCTTGAATAAAACTTAAATCATACAGTATGTCTGGGAAAATTTCTATAAACGTGCAAGATGGCATGCTTATGTGCTGGAACAAAAAAATAACGCTTTTTACTGCATTAACTCAGAACCAAAATCCAAACTATAATTTGTTTACCCATCTGAAAGCAGTGCAGGGATTTGAGCCACTATGCGTATGTACATTACCTCCACACACAATAAAGATCAATAAAAAATTTTTTTGTAATTTTGTAATGTAATTGTATTGTTTTGGAAAAATGTAGTATTCATAATTAAATAACTATTTAAAATATATAATCTCACTCATGCTACAGAGTACTACTCGTCTAAACACACAAACAAAATTGAAAAGGAAATAATTGACACTGGCAATATTATATCAGTTATAGATGTTCTGAATGTTGGTTTAGATCAACTGTTCAATCTTACTACTGAGTATGTCAATATGTTATGATTTTCATATAACAAAACAAATATAAGCATGAATTGATCTGCTTTAAGTCATATAATCTCCATGGATTTTTGTACTTTATATACAGATCATGCTTTTTAAAAATTTCAATAATTATTAATTTACAAGTACAGCATTTAGCAGACACATTTATGCAGTGTCACTTATAGAAGTACTGTAAAGTCTATTAAAACACATCTAACAATAAATCACTAGGTCAATGACTTGAGTACCATTAAGCTAAAACCTGTATTTCCAGGCTATACACACATTTAATGAAAATTTCCTAAAACCTAGTTGTTATATATAACTCACTCACTCACTCATTCATTCTCTATACCACTTATCCTGTACAGGGGCGTGGGAAGCCTGGAGCCTATCCCAGGAGATTTGAGACATGAGGCAGGGTATAACCTGGACAGGGTGCCAATCTATTGCAGGGCACACACGCACACACACTCACTCACACGTCATGGGCAAATTGGAAATAATAAGATTAAACCTAATCTTCATATACATATATAATGAATGCTTCTGTATAAATGGAAGAAAATGATGAACTGCTCTGTGGAGGGACTGGAAATTAAGAGACATGTATGATTTCCACTGGGCCTCAACTGTCATAAAACAACCTTTTAAAAATAGCAATATAATTCCCAGTGTAATGTGATTGTTGCGCATTATCACCTGGGTACGCTGCAGAACTTTCTTACCCTCCATTGTCATGTCAAACCCTTTTCATTTCAGCTTACTTAGTTCACCTCTAATTCACCTCTTCTCTAATTTGTCTTTAGATGGCAGTCTTTTCAGGTGCTGTTACATTGCTAAAGAATATTGTTATTGGCATAAAACTAAGTTAAATAACTCGCCTCGAAGGAAATCCGGTTAATAGCAATTATATGTTGCCAGTATTCTGTGTACTTCACCTTTTATGGAGCGTTGTGGGGCTCACTATGTAAATGAGCTGTGTCGGGAACAAGCTTTGCACTTTATGGGTGAATGGCATTCATCAACATACACGTGTTAGTACGAAGAAAAATGTAGAGTTGCTTTGTAAACCACGCAGATTTTTTTTTGTTTTTGTCTGGCTTATGCAAAGATTTACACTAAACTTTGCTCAAAGAATGAAAAATGAGGCTCAATGATCTCAAAATCACCATATTATGTGCCCACTAATAAACTTAAATAAGTATGTACTGTATTAATCAGATCAGTAAGAAGAAGGCAAAGTTTACATTTATTTTGGGAAAGTTCAGGTTTTATGGTGAATGAAAGGTCTGCTTAAATAATAACACAATACCAAAGTTAGATGTAAGTTTACATTTTAGACTGTAGTGGACTGGTGTCAAATCCAGAGTGTATTTCCACCTCAGGCCAAGTGTTCCTGGATCAATGAATTAATGGCATTCTAAGTTGTTTCAATCTCTTCAGATAAAATCATTCAAGCAGTTGTGTTTGGTTACTATTTGGGTAAAGAAGGGCAAAATGTAGTGTACATTTAGAAAACTGAGCTGTGGAAGAACGTGACATTTAAAGATGTCATTAGACGCACAGAATAGTTTTTAGACATAAAGTACCATATGAACACTGCTAAGTGGGGCTCTGATTAAGCACAATTTTGGATCAAAGTGAAGATATGAGTCTTATTATAATCGCAGATTTTGAACATCAGAACCCCCCTGTGGCACCACTTTAACCTTCTCAGAGCAAGCAGATTTGTTTCAACTAAGGGAAAAAAGAAGAAAATAAAATGTTACTACCAAGTCATTATTGTTAGGTCTTACAATAGAATTTTCCCCTTTTAATTTTCTACCATTAACACTATTTTAATACTTTTCTTTAGTATGAAATATTGAACACACAATAGTTACTATATAGGAAAAAGTATTACAAAAATTGGTGTACGCAATGCCACAATGTTCATGCGAGTGTGTGTTCATGTAGCTGAAAAACCTTATAGCATTGACTGCTGACATGAAGGCAGGTCATTTCAGCCAACCATCGCTCATAATGACAATTTTAATGCATGCTTGAAATGGTATTGCACAACGATCCTAAATCAGCATTGCTGTCTTTTTTGAAAGTAAATAAGGTGGCAAGAAGAAAGGCCTTTTCATAGCTGTCAGGCAGAAACAGTTATAGAACCTGTGGCTTAAGTAATTGATGTAATTACGTAAAATTTTTAAATTATGCTTGTGTAACTGAAAATAGCAGCAATTACAAGGGTCTTTATGAATTACAGGTTCATAAAGACCCTGATACTCTTTCTTGTCTGCAATTTTGCTTTCAGGAAAGCTGGGTAAGGGAGGCGTTGCCTTGAATTCAATACAACATTCTGTACAAAATGACATTCTTCCGGTTCAGGCCCTAAAAGGAGGTTAAGAACAGGCAGAGAATAGCTGGGTGGGAGAGCTCATAGGTTACTCAGGTCATTCTGAAACATGCTGAGGACATGACCTGTGCCTTAAAGACATGTTCACTGAAGAGCTTGAACTTGCATGTAAGTGACTGTTTGAAGCCATCTGGTGCACTTGATTATATTAATACCCTAACTAATGTAATTAAGGCACTGGACATTTATTCTACACTTTATTGGACGATGCCCAATTGTTAAACACGTATTCCTGTGTGCAAAAGCCTGTTTTTTTTTTTTTAGAGAGCATAAACATTTAAAAATCCTTAAAACGTTCATATTATGAATACGTATACTGTAACAGGTCACACGGAGAAGATCATGGTATAGAGACACATACAATATAATTCAGCTTTAATAAGCAGGAACAAATTGAAGAAATTGCAAAAATTGGCCAAAGGAATTCCATCCTCAGGTCCCTAAGCACAGTCTGTTTGTTTGCTTAATATCACACAAACCGGTGGATAAACAAACTGTCCTAGAAGGAATAAATCATCCCACCGCCAGGGCTCCTCCAAGTAAACAATGTGAGGTAAACAAGACCAACAAACACTGCTATCACCAGGCTGACTGGCTACTAAATACAAACTTCAATCCCTGTTTTTTTTCACGTGACATGAACTTCACTGGACCTCAGCTAGGTAAGCTTACATAATAGTCTCTGTAATTTTTATTTAAAAAAGCTGCAACTGAGGTTTGACTCCAGTGCACATTAGTTCTCAACATAAGAATGGATAGAACATATTATGTTTAAAAAAAATTAACGATCTATTACCTGTAAATGACTCCATTTCGATGGAGAAACATGAGAGCAGAGGTGACCTCAGCAGCGTAAAAACGTGAGCGGGCTTCGTCAAATTTACGTGAGCGTTGGATTTGGAACATCAGGTCGCCTCCGTTCACGTACTCCATCACGAAGAACAGCCGATCCTGAGTAGAGACAAGAGAAGGCACTATTAATTCATAACAAAGAGAGTATGTAAGAGAATTGTTTTAAAATGAGTGCAACTCATTTTAAGAAGATCAAGCAGTATAAAGTAGTTGCAGTAGTACTTCTAATGCAGTGTATGAGTATTTGAAATACATGGGGAGACTGGTATGTAGGAGACCGTGCTAAACATGAATCTTTATTTAAACACTTTTGATAATGAAGAAAAAAAGCATGATCTGCCCAAACACTGAATGCAGCATGTACAGTATTCAAGGTTCACAGTTGAATAAAATACATTTTTGATCCTCCTTGTTAATCTTTCAAATTGAGCAAATAATATAATTACTCCTTGTCGCTGGAGGCATGAACTGTGCCTAAATTTAACATTCATGTTACATTAGTAGTCAAAGTGTCAGTCACTATTCCACTGAAATACTGTAGTATATTTAGCAGATTTACATCACTGTTTATACTCATCTAGACCTCAAACATATGGTCATGAGTCTTAATTCGCTTATATGACAGAGCTATTCCAAACATCTTTGCTTCAATAACTGTAACCATAAACAGGTAGAGGTGATAATTAAAATATTAAAATTTTATATCCCATAAACTACCGTTTGGCTTATGGTGTTGAACCACTAAGTATTTTCCTTACTTAGTCACAGTCATAAAAATATGAGCAGAAGCAGATGTAAGACTCAGACCGATCATTAACATCAACATACTGTACACACAAGTTATTAACAGTGACATGTAATGAATTATACATTTGACCCTATAGGCAGGTGATAGTTTCCAAGTTGCTGCTCACTACAGACTTCAATATGGATGAATGGTGGTGAAGAAATCTTATCTTAAGATCAGTTTGGCATTTAATAATCAAGATGACACATCTCAACAAATGTGAACTTTGGCACAGAAGTTCAGCTAATCTGCAACAGATCCAACTTTTATTACTGTTTCTACTAAAAAAAAAGGTTATTTTGTGATATTTCTCATGATGTACTGTATAAATGGCATAAATGGATAGCAAATGGATAAATATGGCGATTCAAAGTAAAAGATGGTTAGTCTTAAGTCTTAGGCCAAATTAGTTAAAGGCATGAGAAAAACAATTATTTTATTATGATTTGTTGAAACTTGGGAAACAAAATCATTAGGACATGAAGCTTTAGGACAAATACCTATTTGAAAATGATGAATACCAATTAAAGAATGATGTATGTACACCGATCAGACATAACATTAACATATAACATTAAAACATTAACATTTGATTATCAAATCAAATTCAAATTTTATTTGTCACATACACAGTCATACACAGTACGATATGCAGTGAAATGCTTAAAGTAAAAGATGGTTAGCCAGGATCAACGACACCCAATGCTCACTACTGCCTGTGTAGGGACCAAAGAAAAGCCAATGCAGAAGAATGCATCACCAAGAAGTCATTGCTAGCCATAACAGTAAGGCACAAAAACTCTCAGTGCACCATAACCCATCATGCATGGGGCCCAGCAGGCAAAGAGCCCAAAACTGCCAATCTGGCCTTCAAACTTGTCAAATTCCTATGCAAGCACCAATGGGATGTAGAAACAACTCCAATCCACAGAGGCTTCATGCCACAACCAGAGCTCCCAAAGGCTCCATGGTCAATCCTCCAGAGGTCTTATTGAGACTTGCCCCAAGGGGCCCGAGCCAGCCTGGTGGGCCAAGGGGAATCTACACAGTACTGAACATAATGTTTTAATGTTAAGGCTGATCAGCGTATGCACATACGGATGTATAGATGTATGTATTTGGTTTAAACATTTTTATTACCTCAATACTTCAATACAGTAAAAAGAACAGGCTGCTATGACTAGCACATTTGATTTTACTGGTAGCATGCTTAGAGTGGTTTGCTCAAGTCTGAATTGGCCTTTAACACATTATGTAGTGCTTGATATGAGTCCCTTGAGCATTCTCCCTTTCTTACTTAGCCCTAATTCATAGTCACTTATTTATTCATCTTCAGCACCAATTTATCATGTTTAAGAGCCTATCCTTCAGGGAACAGGGTACAAGGTAGGATGCACCACTCACACATTCATTCACACCTAGGGATAATTTATCATACTCAATGTGTCTACCAGTGATCCCACAACAAGGAGGACTTGGAGGAAATCCACACAAATAAGGGGGAAAACATGCTAAACTCCACACAAGCTGTTACCCAACTGCAGAATCAAATCCAGGACCCTTGAACTGTGAGCTGTGAAGCAATGCAATCCACTGTGCCACTGAGTGACCCTTTTCATGAGCAATTCTCATAAAGCACTCAGAGTCTTTCTTCCAATTTCTTCTAAGCAAAGTGAACAAATCAGGTTTCTCTTTAACCCCGGACCCAGTGCTGTTCGATTTTTCCTCACTCCAAAAAGACCTGATCCAGCTCATTAGCTAATGACAACCTACAGCATGAGTTGGGTCAGGTGTGTGGGTAAAAAGAAAAACAGGACAGTGGCTTCACAGGACTGGAACTGGGAGCCTTATCTTACATAAGAGTGCGGCAGCAGTCTGTCTCTCCTTGTCCTCTCTCTCCCTGAAAGCGAATTTAAACAGGATGCTGAAATGGTTTGTTTAAAGTGTTCCCAGAGACGCAGCAATGGCCCACCCGATCAAACGTGAATAAACATTTCCTGCCTCCAATTAGAATTGTAGAGATACTGGCGTCCCTGCACAGTACAACAGAAAAGACTCGATTCCCAGATAAACCACCCAGACCCAACAAGCTGGGGCGTAGTGTGTGGCAGATTGTGATTTTGATGGATTACATGAGCTCTGTGTGTGTCTCTGTGTGTGTATGCACTGTACACTCCATTTCACCAATGAAAAACAACCTCATTAGTTTTGAAAAAAAAAAGACCCAAGGTTCTAGGACTCAGTTCTAAGAAATTGTCAAATAGGTAAAAAAATACATAGCTAAAAATGACCTTGGACAAACATGAAACTTAATATCTCCTTGTAAAACTGAGATTTCTCTTAATAGAGTTGGCTTAAATTATGGGCCAATTTTTTTCAATGCTTAAAGTAAGGGCTGTTCTCCATTGCGAGATTAGTGCACTGCACTCTCACTTAACAAATGGAAATCCGTGTGATGCTAATAGCAACAGGAAATCACTATAATTACAGCACAGAGCTTATTGTGTGTTGGTCTGGATAACAGTCAAGAATGTTTATCCATAGGTGTAGAACTCAATAATGGTTTTGTAATAGAACTATCATGTTTTCTTTATATACAGCATTTCACCTCTAATTAACCCTCTAAAATAGTCTACATGAGAATATTTTGTCCAAATGGTTTATGGGGTTTATGGGTTTTGTCCAAATAGTTTAAGAGAAGCTTTATGCAATTATTAGTTATTCCATTAATAAGTTATTGAAAAGGATATCATGTTGCTGATCATTGTAAGTACTAACTAATAACTTACTGACTTTTTTTTTGTGCCTAAATCGTCAAGTCTTGTAATGCAGCGGGTCGCGCGACAGACAAACCCGCAGGTTTTCTGTCTACCCTGGTCGCACATCTAAATAGGCCCCAAGACAAAGAAAAAGGGCAATGGACGTGTGGCCATTAGGTAGCACCAGGTACAGTATGAGAGCGAGTCGCTCCTATAAAAGGGAAAAATAATAAGAAAAGAGAAAACTGCAATGAAAAGAAAAAAAGACAAAGAATACAAAAAGCTAAAAAAAGAAAAGAACAGAGAAAAAGAATAACCCTATCTTGAGGAGACGTGGGAGTTTTGTGTTTCATTCGTTTCATGTTTGAGTATTGTGTTTGTCGTTGCGTTCAATTAATAAACCCACGTCATCTCCGAACGGAAAAAGCTTTCCTGAAAGTGTGCACAGTCACTCCCACAGCTCACATCCACATAGCCTCCTACGCCCTGCACCCTGCTTTTCTCATGCTATGTGGACAGCAATCTAGCATCATAGTGCTGGGTCTAATTTTTATTGATGTTTCACGAAAAATGTCATGAGTGACTCTGGTAAGGGC
Source organism: Clarias laeviceps (assembly GCA_030014305.1). Lineage (NCBI taxonomy): Eukaryota > Metazoa > Chordata > Actinopteri > Siluriformes > Clariidae > Clarias > Clarias laeviceps. Next base: position 22,644,036 of record JAQMYJ010000039.1, read on the forward strand.
CTTCCTACTTCATGTGGTTTCAAGGATGAGAATGATGCATGCTGCACACTCACAGAGATATTGAATGAGACAGATGTCTTAATTGTTTATATTTGATTTGAGCTGAACTTCAAGTAAACTCGAGCATAGTACACTGATCTGTGCTCAGGTACAGTATGATACAGAGTATTAAAATTGCGCAAACAATACAAATTTTGGGGTCAAGTGTACAGAGATCCATACCCTGGCCCACAGTGTGAAAACACCCTAAGAAAACTTTGCCATTATTATAAACACAAGAAACAACGGTTATGCACTTTTCTTTCATTAATACAGATATCTATGCATTTTTATGAATGCGGAAATCTTTCAGTCTCTCACAAAGGCTGGATTAGGAGAAGTGGACACAAATGGACTGTTTCATGTAACAAATGATATTAACATCTCCAATATTTGCACTTGCAGACACATTCATATATACATATAGTATATTCACTATTTCACATTAAAATGTATTGGGGCAACATGTTAGTTGTTTAGTACACTAAAGTTTCCATCCATCTAGGATCCTTTGTAGTCCAACTAGAGACTGTGGAGACCAATGGAGACCACGGTATTTTTTCCCATTTTGTATAAATGTGGTAGGACCTCCGGTCAACAATCACACACTATGGGCAATTTGTGAACACCAATTACCCTAATCTGCATACCTTTGGACTGTGGGAGGAAACCGGAGAACCCGGAGGAAACCCACCAAGCACGGGGATAACATCCAAACTCCGCGCACACAAACCCAACGCAGGAATCGAACCCAGGACCTGGAGGTGCAAGGCAACAGTGCTAACCACCAAACCACCGTGCCGCCACACTAAAGATTATAGATGTCATTTTGTGATAGAAGAGCGAAGGCATGTATACATGGAATTTCTTTGTTTGTTTGTTGCAGTGGTTTAATGAGCAATTTCCCTTCACTGGAACTAAAGACCCAAACCCTTTCCAGCATGAAAATGTTCCTGTGCACAAAAGAAGGTTTGCCAAGGTTGTTGTAAAAGAACGCACGTGGTCTGCAAACAGCCCTGACCTCAACCCCACTAAACACACTTTTAAACAAATTGAGATGCTGACTGCACCCCAAGTCTCCTTGTCTGTCCTCACTAATGCTCTTGTGGCTAAATGGATAAATCCCTACAGACATATTCCAAAAACTAGTAAAAGGCCTTCCCAGAAGACTGGGGGTTATTATGAAAATTAAAGGAGACTAAATCTGGGGAAGTAATTGGGATGTTCAAAAAACACATACCTGTACAGTATGAATGTGATTGTCAGGGATTGTCACAAACTTTTTTAATACAATATCTCTTTTGAACACGAAACAAAAATTAATTTATTCAAAAATGTACAGTATAAGCTGACACATAAACACAAGCCTAGGTTCAAGTTCATTAGAGTGAACATAAAGATGAATGCCAGACATTCAGCCCTTAACCATGAACCCCTGAAGTAATCGCAATAACTACAGATTAACTGTGTTTAACATAATGGGCACTAATATACACTTTCATCACAGCACAAGGGTTTGTACGTCCCTCAAGGCAATTAATTTTCAAAATGAGCAAATTAGAGATAAATGCTCTAGGGTGCTTGAGGATTTATAGGTTTGGAAAATCTAAAAATCAATGGTATAACAAATGGTCCTGAACTTCTGGCAGATCAGGGGTGCCAGACACACACACACACACACACACACACACACACACTTGAACAGTTCATGACGGTCATGATCTTACTTACTCAGCGGGCAAAAACACATTCAAGTGTTACACTGTTTGCCAAGAAGCTGTCAGACAGCACCTGTTGAAAGTGGGCTTTCTGAGCCTTGTCTCCAAAGAGGAAATTTCTTGCACTTTCCAAAAGGAGAACAAACACAAGTTTGATGGATCTCACTTTACACAGTGCGGATCCAACATCCCTAAGTCGCTCCCTCACCCTCTCTCACTTACAGTACACGTCTCTTCTGATAATGAAGTGCTTAATTCAATTGTTCAAACCAGTTGAAACGGTCAAACGCTGATACATGTCAAGCTGTAACAGACTAAAATGCTCTGTATTAAACACTGTGTTTGGAAACAGTCTGTTGTGAATGAAGCGTTAAAAGAAACAAAAAAAGCAGCTAAATGGAGTACAGTAGCATTTTAGGAAATAGACGTAAAGATGCTTAGAAATGTCCTAGAGTTTAGAGAAATCAAAAAATCCATCGCACTGAATTTGCTTTTAATGAACCATTAATTATGTGTTTAGAGACCCTGGTGGTAAATAGCAGATTGGTGGTAAATATCCAGAGCAAGAGTGTCTGGTCTTTTCTTTTATCACGTTATATAGCCAACAAACTGTAGCGGTAGTAAGGACAATAAATGTTGGACCCAGAGAATACAATGCAGCTATACGTATTGTGAAATTATGGCAAAGAATTGACTTAGACACTTAGTGATTATAAGCATAATGGCACTGATATTGAAATTAGCAGGTGTATGCTTTGGAACCTTATCTGTTCCAGCAGAGTGTACTACTAAAGAGATGAAAGAACAGGATCAAAGACTAGACTGAAGAAAAAACACCAATGCAAGCTTCAATACCACTGGCATCAAAGTGCTGTTTCAAAGTGAAACAAGAAATATATGGACAAATAATTAGGTGTAAATAAAGGTATAAATGAAACAAGCAGTTTTGTGATTGACTTGTCAGAACACTGGGCACGATTGATTTGTACCATGTACCATTTGTACCAGAACGATTTCTTCCCCCACCCAACTCCCCCACTGACCAGTGATAATTTTCCTCTGTACTTAGGTACACTTGCATATTTTCACCTCCTGATACCAGGTGGCAGTATAAAAAAATATATATATAGATATAAAAAAAAATCTACAGAAATCGTAATAGTGAAAGTAAAGAGCATTTCCACATGCACCATGTGAGGTTAGATTAGATTAGATTAGATTAGATTCAACTTTATTGTCACTGCACATGTAGGTACTAGGCAACGAAATACAGTTAGCATCTAAGCAGAACTGGATTTTCACAGTGCAGAATAATTTGCATATATAAATAGTATATAGAGAGGTAGATTACTTACAATGGGTGCAAATGAGCAAATGATTACAGGTGGTACAGTAAGGAAGGTATTCCATATAGAATTTATAGAATTTTGCATATGTAAACATTATACAGTGAGGAAGGTAATATAATGAGTGCAAATGAGCAAATGAATTATAAATGGGTGCAATAGGAAGGTACTACATACAGAGGAAGAGTTATTTACATAGAGTGCAATGATTTTGATGTATGCACTGTGAAGATATTGTATACTTATAATAAATAGGCTGCATATGTATACTGTAAACAGAAAGGGTTATATACAAAAGGGTTATTTAGACTGAGTGCAATGAAGAAGGATATATGGCAAGGTAAAAATCATATGCATATGAATATATATATATACAGAGAAGGGTTATGTACAATGAGTGCAATGGTTGTAGATGAGGAAACATATTGTATACCATGGTTATGATATTACAGTAGAGAGGGTTATATACATCTGTGTTACTGGGAGTGGAATGAGGTAGGTCATTTTTATACAATATGTGCAGCAGTTATAAATGGTGCAGGTAAACTTATAGTGAGGAACTAACCAGCTGAGTGACCTTAAAAAAAGCACTTGTTAATGAGACTAATCGGCTAATCAAAAAGCCTTTAAGTTGCTAAGGAGCTAAAAGTTTGGACTTTAGAGCAATGGAAAAGGTCATGTGGTCTTTTCTGAATCACTTGGTGCATCAGGAAAAGAAGTGAAGCGCATGAGGGAATGCAAACATCATGCATAGTGCTCACTGTACATGCTTCTGGAGGCAGAGTTATGATCTGGGCTTGTTTCAGTTATTCAAGTCTAAACTCAGCAAAAATATGTGTCAAGAAAATCAAGTTAGCTGATTATTTGAATGTAGTAAATGACCAGGTTATCACATTAATGCATTTTGCATTTTTTTTCTTTCCTGATGGCATGGGCATATTTCTAAACTCAAATTGTGAAAGAGTGTTTCTGGGAGCAGGAGGAAGCATTTTCACACATGAACTATCCACAGTTGCCTGCCATAATCAAAGGTGAAAGCGATCAAACAAATTCTTAGAGTGTGCGACTTTTAGATAAATCTGAATCAAGCATTGACTTTTGCTCTGTGTTAATTCAGTAGTGGCGATGATGCTGTTTGAACCACTACTGCCACTGGCTTTTAATATTTCCATCCAAATTCATTTGCAATCCTCTGTTGCAAAATAATCACCCTTTTTCATCTTCAACGTTCTTTCTCCTCAAATTTCCTCTCACAAAAAGTTGGCTCAGAGGAAAACATTCCTCACATGCAAATTCCACAGTATTACTACCAACCAGCAAAACATATAGCAGACATGATAGGAAATATGCCTATATCACTCAGAACACCAAAAGTGGTGCACTTTATCTGCTGATGTACACTATTAATCAAAACAGCCTTTATTAATCATTAGAAGGTCTTGGAATATAAATCAAAACACCCATCACAATCTAAGATGTTTTGGTTAGAATATTTTTTCAGATTGCTGGTTAATAGTTTGTCTTCAGGCATGGTTGTCAAAAGACACGTTGCTGCAATCCAACATTGCAATTAATAAAGGAACAACAAAAATTAGAGAGGAAGGAACATGGCCAAGACCCCTGGGAGTATTCCAAACTGTTCAAGATCCATGGACAAGACAGAAAATGAACAACAAGACCATCTTCTATAGAGTGTAGAATACATGTACTATACCAAGACGGAATGGACAATAAACCTAAACAAATGTCAGACTTTTCTTTTTTTATCACATACCCTTATTAAAATATTAAATATATAAAGAAACATGGATTCTGTAGGCTAATATCAGACTAAGAACTGGTTTAATTGATAGAAGTTAATGGTAATAATGGTGGATGGTAAAGTACCTACAAGCTGAACTACATGCACTTGAACCTACTTTTTATCTTAAAAGAGCATTATGTTGAATTCCTATAGACCTTATAATTGTTTATTAGATAATGAAGCAGTAATGTGTAAAAAGATCATCATACACCATTGAACCTCATATCAAAGATGCCAATGCCACGTTATTGTCACCAATATCCTGTGATTTTTCCAGTGATATATCCTGATCAAAATAATATTTTGTCAGTGGCGGTCCCTTTCATTCATCCACAAATGACCATATTTAATGGGTGAAATGAATACACTCAGTGAATGTTTTATTAGGAACACTAATATTGTATTATTATTGTACCTTATGCCTCTTAATGTCCCTTATTGTGCCTCCCTTTTCTTTCAAAACAGTCTCATGGCATGGATTTTGCAATATGTTGGAAACATTTCCTTTGAGATTCTGGTCCATATTGACAAGACTGCATTATGCAATTCCTGCAGATTTTTCTTTTGCGCTTTCATTGCATAAACTGTGGCCATAAAAGAAATCACATGCAACAAAATAGTTTATGGCATTCAACCAATAACTGATCGGTATTAATGGGTCCAAAGTGTGCCAAGAAAACATTCCCTAAACCATTATACCACCTTCACCATGCTGTTGGTGCCAAATTCTGACCCTACCATCCTATTCATTCACCCAGGCTACAACTATCCTCGTCTTTATCTCTGTAGTTTTGATGAGCCTCTGTCCACTGAAGCCTCAGCTTTCTGTTCTTGGCTGAGAGGAGTTTTCTTATAAACCTGGTGTGGTTTTCTATTGCATTCTGAGACGCCTTCCTCTCACCACATTTGTACAGAGTGGTTATCTGAGTTACTGTACAGTACCATTTCTGTCATCATGAAAGAGTCAGTCTATTCTTCATTTATCAACAAGGCCGTATAGTTCTGTCAAGTTCAATGGATGTTTTTGCTTCCTATGGTTTTGCACCATGCTCTATGGGAAAGCCCAGGTAAAGAATTACATTCATGAAATTGTCAAGAACTTTGATCACTAAATCAATAAATCTCACACAAGATCTCATTTTTCCCCATTCTGAATGCAGATAATGGCTGGTATCTGCATTATTATATGCACTGAACTGCTTCAGCATAATTGGCATTAGATAGATACTTGAGTAATATGAGTAGATGTGATATGAATGGATGAACGCTGTGTTATAAACAAAACAGTATAAGTAGGTGGACAGATATTCCTAATAGTGATTCCTTGGTGAGTGTACATTAGTTTAAATGTTTTCCATCAAGTTTTCCAACTTCAGAACACTGACATGGTACAGTGGTCACTATTAAGCCAACTTAGTACATTATGTTGCTTCGCTGGCAATCAATATTGCTGAGAATTGTCAAAGGTTTGAGATTTGGGGAGAAGCTTGTGCAAAAATCAGACGGCAGCACAAATTCATCAAATGTCATCTGGTCTCGATGTTCAGCTCAAAACAACAGAGTGGCAGACAAAACCTGGCAGTTAGACAAGCTGAGAGAGAGTAGGAGTGTGTCACGAGTAAACAAAAATTGGAGTGAAGGAGAAAACTAATTTAATTATAATACATAAACACATTTTAGGAAGCATTGTGGAAATGAATTGTGCTATTTATTCTCTCATTTGGTGGAAAGTAAATGAAATCGATTGTTCTTACAAGCGCACACTCAACCACTTATTCACACATTACTGGCAATTAGGAAATGCAAATTAGCATAATCTGCCTGTCTTTGTACTGGGGAAGGAAAACAGAGTATCCTTTTGGAAAACCAACCAAACACAGCAAACTTCACACACAGAGACCCAAAGTGCAAGGCCAGTGTTAAACACTATGCCACAGTGCTGCCCTTTATTACATTACATTACATTACATTACATTATATTATATTATATTATATTATATTATATTATATTACATTATATTATATTATATTATTAGCATTGTTCAGTTCATGGGATTGTTAAAATCAGTTAAAATAATATTAGCTATGAACAAATGCGGCTGTTAAACTCACCTTATCACGCTTTTTAAAACTATTAAACTAACCACAGGAAACAGAAAAAAATGCCGTTACAAACAGTGCAAGCAAATCTGTCATTATTTTCACTGCTATTATAGGCAGCAGTAATCTTCACGGTACTTTATGGTGGTTAAGACGTTGGACTGCTGATCAGAAGGTTCCAGGTTCAAGACCTTTATCTTCAACTGCTCAGATGTATAATGAGATTTTAGTTGCTCTGGATAATGGTGTCTGCCAAATGGCACAAATGTTAAGAGTGCTTTTTACCCGTTCTGATCATTCAAAAAAGTGCAGAACACTAAACTGGAGAGAGAGAGAGAGAGAGAGAGAGAAAGAGAGAGAGAGAGAGAAACCGTAAAACCCCATGCACTAGGAAAACTGATAGGTTCACTCAGCACAGAAAACCAGTATGCTCATGTGTTCTCTCATTCTCTCTGTCTCACTTGATTTCCAAGATACAATTTATGATTTGTGGGTGTCAAGGAGCTGCTAGCAATATTTACAACAATCCCAGATCTTGCAAGAGGCATTATTTGACAGATTGGAGAACAACATACAGAGATTATATAATAAAGTACCCAAAGAACACAAATCAGGTAATTCAAATACTGTACACCCATCAGAAGTGGCCAGAGGGGATAGTATTGTTGTCTACATTGTATGTTTAGACAGCTATATAGATTTAGTGGACTATTTCTTGTTTTTAGTGTCAGAGACCACGTCTCAAGTAGTGTACCGTTTGTCTCCGCAAGTAGCTTGTAACAGCATTTTTCTACTGTGGGGGTACCTCACATGATGCCACATTTTAAATTCAGTCAATAACAAATTAATTTTGTATACCTACAGTAAGATTGCATGCACTCAAACATAAGCATGCTGATTATATAGAAAATGTTTTAATTGAAAATAAAAAGCCTACCTTGCTTGTCTCTCGATGCTATAACATGAATAATTTGTTATTTAAACTTTTTTTTTTCCATTTTCTTCCTGCCACCCTCCTGATCTCCATTCTCCTGTTCTGTTTTTAAAATGCAAGCTAGATGAAGTAAGATCATAATTTCCCCTTGGTCTGTTTGAGAAAGCTAGGAGAAACTCCATTGCAAGATTTTATAGCAGATAGTGCTTAGTAAATTCACTTCTCAGTAGGACCTCAGCTTTTCCTTTAGGCCACCTGTGCAAATACCTTTAAACACTGATTCGGAAATGGGAAACAATCCATTTTCATCTCGGAGTAAAATAAAATATAACTTTAAACACTAGGAGATACTGTATGTGTGACTCAGTCATACACTGCCTTTCTCTTTTGTGTCACACTTGTGTGCTTTCTAAGACGGGGGTGGGGGTGGGGGGGGGCTTACTTGTCGGCTTGCTTGCTTTAATACACACACACACACACGAAAAAACACAAACCACTGAAAATAACACATGGAAAGGGTCCAGCAAATAAAAAAAAAAGCAATAAATACAGAATAGATTGTTATTCGTGTGGTTATGGTAGTGCAAGCATGGCTTGGTTGATGACGGTGCTCATAAGGAACAGAAACACTGAGCATTTTGACTGTGGGGACCAAGTTAAGGCAGTGATGTCCTTGCCAGTGCCTGATGGCAAATTACAAATAGAGGGAACATTAAATGGAGCGAGGGAAGGAGTGATGTTAACAAGAGGTCAGCTTGGTGCACTGTGTGTGGGGCGACAAAGGACTGATGAGAGAGCGGGGTGAAAGAGTGAAGGAAAAATTGAAGGGAAGGGAACACACATCTGCTCAGCTGCTTTTCATTCAATGAGATTTGATTAGGGCATGGGAAATTCACACAAGTGCACAATTTATAAAAAGTACACAAAGGAGGGTCAGAAATTTTTTTTTTTATTCAGTATCACTGATTTAAGTCCAAAGGTTGTCCAAAAGGGCAAGTTATATATATATATTTAGATACAATCCAAGCAGGTGCCTAAATTGATTTTCTGGGCACAGCATGTATGTTGTATTTCCTGCCTCTGAAGTTAGCCGATTTGTTTTCAAAAATTAAAAATGCAAAAGCATTCACAAAGGTTTTCAAGAGCATCTAGACCACCAAATTAAAACGCAAGCAATTGCCTGAAAAAATCAGGACATTACATAGCATTCTTTTTCTGTATTGTAAAATATGTAAATTATCATGTGCTATAAAAATTAGCTAATTAACACATTTTAGCAATAAACCCATGTCAAGTAAATTAAATGGTGCACACTATCTAATATTTATTTAAAGTACTGCCAGGGCATAACTGTATGAAAAGGCCTGCTTGCAATTGTCTCATTAATCACTGTACATTTGGGTCAATTAAACTAGTCCTATAGCTTTCACCCTGTTTATTTTCGGGGTGTTTTAGGGGTAGGCCGGCATAGCTGTTTCAGGAAAACAAACAGCACATGGAATACACATTAGGGCTGATAAAGATCAGTGGCCCATTATATGAGGCCCACAACAAATGCCTGTGATAGAGCAGAGCAAAGACGAGGCTAATGCGGCCATTAGTAGAGAAAAAGAACATGTCTGAATTTGAAGAGAAAGAAGGAAGCAGTGGGAAGTGAAGACGAAAAAAATAAAAGATTGCTATACTTTAATATGAGTTTAAACATGCATAATGGAAAATGCTCAACAAATACTACAATATATACTTTTCTGACATCCAACTCTCATTAGCAACAATGTCAGGTGAACAGGTCCACTCAGTTTGCTTTCTCAAGAAACCTTTTTTAAAAAAGAACGCGGTCTTCCTCCATCCTGAAACTCATTTTTTCTCCCACTTCCTCCGGCCTGTATCCACAGCCTGCTTCCGCTAGTCTCTTCTCCTCAGCCTGCCACCACCCACCCGCCCTTTCTTATCCCCTCCCTCTTCTTCCAACTTCCAGAACACAATGTTCTCTGGCTTGTTTGGGGAAACGGTAGAAATAAATAAATTAGAAGGGAGTAGGACAACATTATTACGTACAACCGCAGGTTCAAGCTGGGGGAAAACAAACAAGAAGGCTGGCTGTGGCGATGGCTCTGTAGTTTCACTGCTCCACTGTCAGGCTCAGACAGTTTAGAATAGACAGTACACATTAAACCCACAACTAAACACAGGAGCATCTGAGTCTAGCGACGAGCATCCTGTTCAACACAGGGTGTCTGTTTCACAGATGAGCTTAAGTGCTTTAAAGAACAGAGAATTCTAGGTCTCTAGATGCTGCTGTAGTTTTGAGGCAAAAAGCACTTTTCTTCATTGGGACCAGTATAATGTAAAAACTTGTCACATACTTTTATTATCACAGTAACATACTGTGTACCTACAGGGTGTCCTATTGGTTGAGCATCATGAAAGAAATAAGCTTGTATTAACAGATCTTACTCAATATATTCTCTTTCATTAAGATTTCTTAAAATGGATTAATTCTTCACATCATGATCTGTAAAAATATATTAAAATATACACTAACCCAATTATGCGGTGCCCATCATTTTGGAAATACTACAATTATATATACAGATTTATTATATTATATAACACATTTCTAAACCCAATTGGCTCTGACAAAAGCAAAAGGCAAAGATGGGTACAAACAAGACCATGTAATGACAGCCAACTAAAAAGTATGGCAAAGGTCAGTGCAACAGATCAAGCTGACATAATGTAAGCTTCTATCTCCCCCTAGTGGTACATTGATGTCAATACGTTATAAGCTAAATACACCTAATGGGAAACTGTTAAAGGTTGTAACTGAGTAAGAGTGTGGTGTGTACCTTGGTCTGGAAGCAGCAGAAAAGTTGGGTCAGGTAGGGGTGTTTTCTGGCCAAAGCCAAGATGCGTTTCTCTGTAAGAGTGCAATCTACATCGTCGTCCTGCAGGATCACGTCTTTCTTCAGGACCTTTACCGCATATACCTCGTCTGTGCCCCTGAGCTCAGCCAGCATCACCTGCACCAACATGCATGAATGATGGTCAGATGAGGAAGACTAATGGCCCAGATGATACCATTAAGTCTTAAAATATCTAACTCCAAATATGCAGTCACACGCAGTTCAGATCAACGTCATTGGCAAACTTGCATTTTATCCATATCTCTAAAGATCTCTAAAGAAGTTAAATTATAAACAGTTAAAAATAGTTCCTCCTTTCAAACCTTCAACTTTTTTGGTCAATTTTTCCATTTTTGCAATGCATTGAGAGGTTGTTTAACATCTCATGAGCTGCAAATTTCTTAATTATATTGCAAACTATAAAAAAAATATGTCAAGATCTGTGAAGATTTGGTTGGTTGGTGAAAAAGCAACGGTATAAAATTTATCTTTTTTTAAAGCATTAAGGCCATCATTTATTGCATGCATGCTACAGTAATTTTCATTATATTTCTATATACATTTCTGCATATGTGTAATCTTTTGCTACTATGTATCCAATAAACATTTGTTTAAAGATTAAATCAGGTTTACTGCCCTTTTAGAAGTTTTCAGAAGTTTGTGGACACCCGACCATCATACCTACATGTGCGCCTTCCTTAAATTGTTACCATATCTTGGATGTGTCTGTATGTTGCAGCAATACAATTTCACTTCATTGGAACCTAAACCTTTTGCAGGAAAACAATGCTCCTGTACACAAAGTGAGCTCTCTGAAGACATGGTTTGCCGAGTCTGCAGTGGAAGAACTTGAGCTCAACCTCACTGAACACTTTTGAGTTAAATTGGGACAATAAATTTAGGGCCTCACCTCAATTATGCGCTTGTGGCTGAATGAGCACAAATCCCAACAGCTATTTTACATAATCTAGTGGACAATCTTCCTTGAAGTATGGATTCTGATAACATCAGAATAAGGGGACCAAATCCATAATAATAGTCAGGGTTTTGGAAATGGGTGTTGAACTACGTAGCACATATGGGAATGAATGTCAGGTGCCTTTTTCCAGACTTTTGTTCATATAGTATATATTACATGCAAAAAAAGGTGCCTGTAATCTTTACTATTTAAAAACACATGCCATGTATACAAACCATGTATGTTTGAATTTACACTGAAGGTACAGTAATGACAGACTCAAATATTTGAACCTTTTCAAGATAGATAACAAAAAGATGAAAAAAATTACTTTACACCATTTTTTTCCACTTTATCTACTGTATGTTCATTTCACTAAGCTAAATAAAATTACAATAACCCTGATAATAATGAGACCAGACCACAGGAGAAACCACTTAAACCAGCATTTGCACCAGGAAACAAGGATTGCTTGGAGAAAGAAAATCTCCAACTAAGCTATCTTTAGCAGTCAGTCTTATACAAATTCTCTCACTAGTGCACTCCGGTTTATAATTAAACCACTGCATGGCACTAAAATCAAAATCAGATGTTTTTGACACGCTCCAGTGATGGTGCAATGAATTCCTCCTCAAATCGCTCTTTATATTGTAGTTTTCAGGAAATGGCTGCAGACTTCACAGAGCACCTGAACATCAGCTTCCTCTCATACTCATCTAACTACATGCCACGCCACTCATTTGTAAAATGATTAATGATCTGGGTTCCTTTCCATTACATATCTTACTATAATTAGCGTATTATTATTTTCAATTAAGCCTTCTTAAATCTGTGGCTGGGTTCATGCATTAGTACCAGGCCTCGCAGGAGTGACTTGTGTTTGGAGCACTGATAAACACTAGATATTTGCTCTGACCCTGATGGTTCACTCAGTTCTTCCTACAACTATCTTCCACTTGCTTTTGGGTCATGTTTTTTTTTAGCACTTGGAAGACTGTTAGCGTGTCTAAAGGCTATATGTTTGGATTGGATTTTGCCTCGCTTGCTTAAGAAGAAAAATGCCTGCCAAATGGAAAATCCAATAATCTGGAAGAGTCTACGGGGTTACATTGCTTCGAAATTATATTCTGTGTCAAAAATGCAAACGTAAATGCTACATTAACATTTATAGTAAATGCAGATGCTGCAAGATAAACACTCGGCCCTCATCAAGAAAACAGAGGTCCTAGTAACAAAGTTGTGGGTTTTTTTTGGGGGGTGGTTCACCTTGCCAAAGCTGCCCTTGCCAAGCACTTTGATGAAGCTGAAGTCCTCCAAGCTCATTCGTTTAGACTGCAGCATCTTCACTTCACCATTCTCTTTGCCCTCCCTTGTCTCCTCTGAGCAGCTCTCACTCGGGGATGAAACTGGCTCTGCTTTCAGCTCCTCCCCACGGTGATCAAAAGACAAGGCTTTCCTGATGTTCTCCAGATCCTTTATGTCTGCACGCAGGGAGAGGCACTTCTCAAACACAAACAATTCTCAAGTTTAGAGTATATGGCTACACAAATCTATGTGTATATTAATATTATTTTTATTTTATAATAATTTCAATAACATAGGGTTCTGCTTTTTAATTTTTAACCAAAAGAAATCCCATTAGAAAATATTTTAAATAGCTTTTCTATTAAGTGAAATATTAAGCAGTTTTTACAGTGGTTTGGATTAGTGAACTAGGTTACAAACATAGTTGATAGATGTGTGTGCCTACCCTGGTCACACGGTGAAGTGGGCGCAGATTTGGAGCGATCTTCCTCTGTTTGTGGGGATATTGGCAGAGGCTGAGGATCTGCACCTTGACTAATCTGTGTGGCACATTGTACATCCATTATAAGTGTGATTGAAAGATGTAGTTTTAGGACACACACACACACACACACACACACACACACATCACTGTTTCTAAATTACAGTCGCTCCAATAAAACACTTGTTCTAAGCAAATCTTGCTTACATTGGAATTTTAAACAACGAGAGGTAGGCAGGGTTATGGCTTACTGTAATACAACAACAATAAAAGGAAAAGGAGTACTATGGACTGGGCTTTGAGTAATGAGTGCATTGAATAAATCGCTGCAGAGGCAGAGCATAATGCAGCATAATGCAGGACACAATAGAGCCCAGCAACTAGCAACATGTAAAGAATAAAATCCTCAAAATTACATCTTTATTTCAAAAATTTTTATTCAGGTTGTAGTAGATGGTATAAATGTGCCATATTGTCAGGGGTCAATGATATTTATATCTATATCTGCCTCTCAGAGTAGAAAAGAATCTTAAGTGTGTAGAGGCTGAGGTTGTGTAGATGTTTCTGAAATATAATTTATAATAAGTATAGAGTAACTTTTTTGAAGTTGTATTTACATATGATGGTATATTGTTCTGAATTATTTATCTCTTTTTTTATTTAAGATTTTTTTTCTTCATTTTGAAATTTTCTAATTTCTTTGTAAACTATGTTTCATGATTCTATATAGGTATTTATAAAAGTGATAATTATGATGGTGATTGTTATTATTATTTGTAGTAGTAAGAGTAAGCATAGTAGGAGTAGCAGTAAATAAGTTGCCAAGATTTTAAGTGGTTCAAGGGGATAAATGTTGATTGCAGTTAAATACTGCAATTTCCTCATCATGCCCATTTGGAGAGCAGAATTCCCTCTGATCGTCCTCTTGCCTTTTTCCTCCTCTGTGTGCTGCTGGAGATTTTATCAGGCGTCACTCCGAGGTCAGACAGCACTTTGGCTATGCCCCGTGCATTGACGCCGCAGTTAGGAGCTACATTGCTTTCACAGCGTCTATGTACATTCATTTTACATACTGCAGAGAGAGAAAGGGAGAATGAGAGAGAAAGAGAGAGAAAGATGACAAATAAAGAACTATTATATTACAACAACTAACATCCATAGAGTATAGAGTGCAGAGAGGTAGAGAGTGAAATGGCTGTAGTGCAGTGTTTTATTTATTGATATATTTAACGGAAAAATATATTTTTATTTATGAAACACTGCACTACAGTGATTTCACTTTCTAAATCTCTACACTCTATACTCTGTAGAAAGACATAAAAATACAAATAAAAAAATTTCGACCGAGTAATCTGATTGGAGAGGCTTTCCATGAATTCCATTACAGAGCATAACAGCACTATGACGTCTGACTGTATAACTCCACAGAACTGCAAAGAGGCGAGAGTACAGTACCTGCCTCGAAGCACTTCTAGGAAGAAAACACATCTGATAACATTATCGCAGTTAGTCATTGCTTAAATACGTTGTTCTGAATTGCCTCTGAACCATCTGTGTTTTTTTTTATTGTTTTTTTTTTTTTATTTTGTTCAGTGCTTACACAAGCTACAAAGGTAACTAGTTTCTAACACAATCCCTTTCTGTTCTCTTATCAATGGCACTACATTTTGTGTGGAACAAGGGATTATACACCCTACATAGTGCATGCATTAACTTTCCATTTTATGCTATTTGGGATTCAACCATGAAACCCACGAAGTTAGCTGATAATCTAAAGCGGAATAAATGGAAATATAAAGTCAATCTCGTACGATTCTCAGGACAGTCCACCACCTTCATGGTTAATTCTCCTCAGTTTTTGGCTACATAGTACTGGTAAGAATTTAAAACTACTTTCCCCCCTGGTAATTACACTAAGAGTCAGTCGCCAGCTCAATGCTAGTTCTGGAAGTCGCATAAGTATATGTGTTGGTTAAGCAAAACAAATGGTTAAATAAACAAACAAATCATAATCTGTTTATAATAAACAGAGTCTGTGGAACTGTTAGACTTGAGGTTGTGCTGTTGTACTGAATATAAGTCAAGCTCGTCCCTATGGCCGGAGCACAACTGTGCTGATATTCAGAACAGCAGCACTCCGTCTCATGTGATATTGCTAAATAAATCTAAATATGGGAGACTGTACTAATTTTATATTCATAATGAACTATATGGCAACATAGTGACTTTGAAAACATGAAGCAAAATACTATATATGAATTTCAGTTTCTCACGCCATTATTGGAAATTTCAGTTACTGATAATAATGAAATTATTATTATTATTATTATTATTATTAGTTTATATTTTTTTGCAGTTTTGTACATGTGAGGCTGTGCTGCCTGTCGGCCCACCTTTGCACTGCAGTCCTTGTCTCATGAGCCCCCACAGTAAGGAACCGCAGTGGTCACAGAATGTGGGCACTTTGTAGTTGTGAATGCTGAATTTATGGGGCATGTTCACACTGAAGCGCTGAGAGCCCACCTGCAGGGGGAGACCAAGCACACACCACCACAGCAGATCAGCTTAGAGAAAAATGTATTGTGTAGCTCTGTTTTTTTATCTAAGGTCTTTTACATTATTTAGCATTATCCAGCATCAATTTATACATATTATTATTATTATTATTATTATTATTTGGCACCTTCAGATGCTATTATAAACAAAGATTTTAAACAGCATACAGTTTATTACCTCCTCAGCTGTGTCCTCCTGTTTCTTTAGTCCTGCACACTTGGTTATGATAAGCTCATGACAGCGTTTGTGAACCACACATGTGCACACTAACCACCACAACAGACAAGAACAACATAAGAAGTCAGTTATTATTTTTAGGGCCCAAGCTCTATGACATGAGTCCTATTACTTCATACTGTAGTGTGTGAAGGGCCCTCTTGTTCTCGTTATAATAGTGTTGATGTTGCAGATGTCATAGTGTAAGAGGGTCCTATTGTTTTACTAAGGATTTTTTTTTTTTAATCACCCAGGCCTTTTTAAAGGTTTTAACATGCTTAAAGTCTGCTGGAATCTGCTGCCATTAGGACACCTGAGAGGTTTTGGAGGTATTAAAATTCTCAAAAAGCAGGTTGTGTGGTGCGCCCGGGTGCTGATGGCGCAGGTGCTTGGGCCCACTCATAGTTGCTTGCAAGTAAATTTGATTTGATTTGATTTGATATGATCCTCTAGACATACATGTAAATGGGTAGAGAGTTTAGGGTTTTACAGTACCTTGACACTGATAGCCCTGCTTTCCGAGGACACCCCTGTGATTAAAGAAATGGAAAACAAATGAAGTTGGTAAGTTATACAGTACGCAGTACCGTACAAAAGTCGAAGGTAAAGGAAACTGTGTTAAACAAAGCTGCTATAAACTCTGTAAAAGATCTATAACAAAATTTGTGCATTAAAACAGTTGCCTAAAATAGCCTTGTACATGAGATTCTTACATGAACAAAAGCATGCACACATACTTAAAGTCTCAGATAATACAGATACAGTGACCCAAATATTCTCATTATGGCATTACATAACCAAACCCTTGAAAGAACCTCAGCTACCAAAAAAGTGAAGCTACTGCACCATCTCAATGAGCAAGAAATGTTTAGTCCTTATTTTCTTAAAGACCTATCTATAAAGTGATGTTTTATATTAAAGTTTAAATAAATGCCAATATTAAATATAGTATAATGATTCTGTTGTATGTCAATTCATGTATTGTCACACTGTCTCATAAATTATCGTTATTATTATTATTATTATTATTATTGAATTTATATAATGTATCTTTTATATAATGTCATTTTTGGTTATTAACTTAAAAGTTACAACTATATTTACTAAAATTGACAACTGAGACATGCATAGCATGCTAAGGAGACAGAATGCACACACTGACCTGCCAGTGTCTTGTGCAAACATCGTCAGAGGTACAAGCTGTAACAGGGTGAACTTGTGTACTCACCTGCTTCATCTCATTCAGTCACACAAACACAAAAGAGAGCGCAAACCAATCTGATTCTCACACATTTAGCCTGCCTTGATTACCACCTTGGAGTTTGTGCAGATGTGTGCACTCACCAAATGAATTCGCGGCAGTGCGAGCAGTAGGTGGGTTGCCTCAGGTAGGTGGCCATGAACTTGTGGCCGTTGACTTGATGCACTCTCCTTCGCACCGCTCCCTGCCTCTTCCTGGGCCGCATACGTTCGCGAAACACTCTCTCCTCATTTTTAAAGCCGCCTGCTGATAAACACACACATACACATATCTCAATCCTTGGCATTGTATTGTGCAGATGTGTCAGATTTAATTGGAGACACCAAAAATAGCCCATAACAAAAATAAACCAGTTTCTGCAAATACTTTCTTCATACAATAATTGATTCTCATGCCATATGACATTTAGGACGCATAATGCCATTTTACACTATAAACACTTTCCTTGCAACATCATTACAGTATTTGTGGTTGGTACTGAGGTGAACATCACACGTGTGCTAAATACATGATTGAAGGTTATATTTAAGAAAAAAAAGAAAAAAGCCTTTTGTTATTCCATCTAACCCATAATTACACATGTAATTCCAGAATACAGAGTTGCTTAATGTGTTTGCATCTGACACTGCAGGTTATTAATCTTTTTGTGCAATGGTTCCCTAACTAGCTTTTAAAAATACTGCTTGGGTCTACATGTTTTGAATCAAAACAGGGCAGTACGTGATACACAGTATTTGACCAGTTACTATAGAACATCTTTGGATGGAGTGTCGTTTTGGTTTCTTGAGACAAGCCTTTGATCCCCTACATACCTACTAGCATGATTTTAGGAGAAAACTAAACAACCCAGATAAAACTCCTGTGGACATGCTGACAACGCAGACAGTAAAGTGAGGTCAGGATTAAACCAGGAACACTGAAACTGTGAGACGTGACCCGATGTGAGATGATGAGAGCTGTGAGACGTGCCTCTGTGCTCCCTATGACTAACTAAGGCTTTAGAAAAGAATACAACATGGCAGGAAATACCTTGCAAAGTGAGTCCAGAGAACAGTAGTCAACAGAAGCCAATTTTTCCTGCAAACCTTATTTGACACTAGTAAAATATGTAAAATGTTTAATATGGAATTATAAAGTCAAAGCTCCAGGATCACTGGATCAATCCTGAGTTTATGATAATTTATTTGAGAAGGTCCTATTCATATCATCCGATGTGAATTTTCTTTTGTCTTCTCTTGTTTCCTGCTTCCTCCCAAAAACATGCTTATAGGCACACATATCTAATTTTAGTTCCTGTTACTTTTAGTTCACAAACACAAACACACACACCCACATATACTGTACACACACACACGTGTGCGCATGTGCCTTCAGTACCTTCAATAGGATCGTCAAGCATTTTAAAGACGCTTTTGTCTGTTCCCATAAATATTGTTTACATTATTAAGTAAAATTTTACTCATTAAACCAAGAGTGTGGGTCAGTGGACCATTTATTGTAAACCAGAGCATAAGCTTCAAATATACCATGACATCATCTTATTACAACACTGGTCGATATAACCTATCCTTAGATGTGTTTGTGTTTACTGGGGCCACACAGCTACTGATCAATGGATTGACGGAGCACAGCACCAATATTGGACATCTGTCAGACCTACTGTGCATGCATTAGTGCACATACAGACAACAGTGGTGAGTGCAAACACTACTCCTGCAAAAGAGGGAAACATATTCTGTGTAAACACTTTGAGCAACAAACCTGACCTTCCCAAAGCCTGATGGGGAATGATTACTGACTAACAGTATTAACATCAGTAGAAATTAAATGTTTTGAGAAACTAATTGAAGACTATATCTGCTCTTCACTGCTTGCCACACCCGACCCACTACAATTTGCTCATAAATCCTAGGTGATATAACAGGATTCGTTACTGCTCTAACATTCCTGGACAACAAAGAAGAAAGGTAGGTGCAAAAGCTTTGAAATTGTTACAGCTTGGCCTTGACAACATAACCAAGTTTGCAGATCTACGAATAAGAATCTCCCTATCTGACCAGCTTCTGAACATCCTTACAGGCAGGCCCCAAGCATGCAGGCCCACCTCTCTAATCTTTACCCTAAGCATGGGAGTCCCACAGGGCTACATCCAGAGCCCCTTTCTGTACTTTCTTTACACATATGACTGTACTGTTCCTACATTAGTCTGAGTTTGGTATCAAAGAATATAAAAAAAAAAACATGATAACCATTGAGGAATTATAGCCATTTTCACACACACACCCTACTTTTGGACTGGCTCATAAATGATTGATGTGACCTGTTCCCTTGTTACTCCATCAATAATTAAGCAGATAAAAGACATGGACAAGGTTCTGAATGTTACATTTGCATTTGGTAGCTGTACCCTTGAACTCTGAACATGAGGTCTAAAGAGATGACTATGCAAGTGAAGGTGGTCATCATTAGCCTAAGACCAAAACTAAACCAATCAGAAAGATAGCAAAAACATTGGGAGTGGCCAATACAACACTTTGGAACATTCTTTAAAAGAAGGAATTAACTTCCAAGCTCAGCAACAGCAAAAATCCTGGAAGACAACTGAAGACAACTAAAGTAGATGACCACAGAATCCTTCCCATGGGGAAGAATAACACTTTAAAGTCAAGACTATTAGAGGAGGTAGGTGGTATGTCATTGTCAAAGTCTACAGTAAAGATACGGCTTTACGAAGTAAATACAGACGCTTCACAACACGGTGCAAACCACTGGTAAGGCTCAAGAACAAAAAGACCAGAAAACTTTGCCAGATTCTTTGGACTGATGAAAGCAAAATTGTACTTGTACTAGCATGATGGGAAGAGAAATGTGTGGAGAAAGAAAGAAACACTCATGATCCAAAGCATACCATATCATTTGTCAAACTTGGTGGACACAGTATTATGGCATAAGCATGTATGGCTGCCAGTGGAACCAGGTCACTGATATGTATTGATGACCTGACTGCTGATAAAAGTAGCAGGATGGATTCTGAAGTTAATAGGGCTATACTCTCTGCTCAGATTCAGCCAAATGCTGCAAAACTGATAGAATGCCTCTTTATATTGCAGACGAATAATGACCCAAAACATACAAAGCTAGCCAAGTTTTTCACTTACTGAAGACAAGACTGAAGGCAGAAAGACAAACAAGTAGCAACTGAAGGCAGCTGAAGTAAAGGCCTTTCGAGAGGCAACACATCTCGAGAGGGGAAACTCAGCATTTGGTCATGCCCATGGGTTCCACACTTAAGACAGTAATTGACTGCAAAGGATTTTCGTCCCAGTAATGAAGGCAACCCTTATGTTTGCACTCGTGTTGCTTTCTTCCATTATTTATAACAAAAAGAAAAAAGAAAAAAAAAAGAATTAAGACAAAAATAAATAAATGTGTGTGTATATGAAAATAGCTGTAATTTCTGAATGGTTAATGCCACACTTTTGAATTAAAGCTGAAAGTCTTGACTTTGTTCCTGTCTTCAGTGTTTCTTTTCAAATTCAATGTGGTGGTGTAAGAGGCCAAATGCCAAAATAAAACCTACTATTGTTCCAAAATGTACTGACCTGACTGTATACACACAGTATAGACTTACTGTATATACATATACACTGTATGAGATGATCCCAAAGAGATTTATATGAGTAAATGACTCAAAGAAAGATTAAACTATTATACTACTACTAATACAGGTACTATGTTTGCTCTTCAGCTGGAGAGCATAAAAATAGGTTGACATTGCCATAATAATAACAGCGCTTAAGTTTGCTAATTATCTAGGTACACGTCTGGAAGGGGTAATTTATCTGCTGTTTCTTTCCATGTCATGTTTCTCTTTGTCCTGCTATAATATAACTGTGAGATACCTTACAGAGACATTTAATCTGCTGCAGCTATTCAACTAACTAACTACTGTATTCTTTTAAATCCAATATATTTTGCTGACATTCCTCCATTGCCACTACCCTGTTTGTAGCTATCCCATGATTCCTGTTTAATCATACTGCTCATGTCACATTATGTCAACAATCTCGACTTTCAACCAAAGATGATCTTTTATGACGTTTAAAGTAAAACTGGGCCGAGTGCTGTTTAACGTAAAGCCAGTCATAACCACACAATCCTGATGTACCACTGCCAAATACATGGGGAAAGCTGATGCTGAAACTGACGCTCACAAAGCATCATCATCTTGCTCAGTAACATCCCCAAACGCAGATCTCCAACTACATCAAAAATACAAGATGCCTCATTAAAGAGGGACTTCCAAACCAGCACGGTGTCCAGAAAAAAATAAAGATTTCAAGGCAAATGCTAAGAGGATCTCCAAGGATCTCTGCTACCCAGACAATGCCCTCTTTTCAATGTTGCTGTCTGAAAAGTGTTCCTGCAGCCTGAAGTCTAACACAGAAAGGCTTAAAATGGAGCTTGTTCTTCACTACTGCCTCTCTCTACGCTGCCCTACACTCTACAGGATCATGTTGGAACATAAATCTCTCATTCTTCATCACAATCCATTGTTCATATTCTGCACATGCCTGCTTTCACCTGCCAGAGATACATCATGAAAATATACTAATAATTGCTTTAAATTTGCATTAACTAACATATTGCAGGGTAGTCTTTCAATATTTTTGTTCTGGTCTATGTGTCATGTGTGTCTTTTTGTCTTCAAATTTCACTTGCTTTGCACACGGTTTATCAGGTCATCAACCAAGCATGTCATTGCACACTGCACACTGTATGATTGCATCTGTGACAAATAAAATTTCCCCTCTCTCGCATGCACCATCTATTTTACTCTCTGTGGAAAATGCAGAACAGTAATCACTCTTGAGTATTCCCTAGTGTGATTCTATCACTTTGCTGCAGACAGAAAGAGAGCGAGCGCTCAACCTGCCACCACAGCTGTCAGATAACCATAAAAGCTATTCTGGTATTAATAAAGCCCAAACAGAAAAAGAAAAACAGACAGACAGCACTACAATTCTGAAATGAAGGCTGAAAAAGTCAGCACGAATAGATAAGGCTGTACAGACACACACGCTCAAAGGGAGTGTTATGAATGTATTTGAGTATCAACATTCAAGTGTTCTCAGGAGCTGAGTCTTCGTTCTGAACCAAAACATGAAGGCGAACAAGAGGCCAGATTTTAAGCCTTTATTTTAGGTCATGCAGCATTACAGTTTCTCAACTAGAGACTTTTTTGTTGCCTTTAAAGGCACTGATTGTTTTACTGAACGCTTTTCATGTTAGCTTCTGTATTTCTGGTATCCTTGTATATTTCTGTGTTCTGGCTCCATCAGAACAGCCTTTCAACTTTGTTCAAGTATCATATCCATGTCAACATCCATAATTACAGCAGCAGGATCTGTGACATAATTACAAATGAGCAAATAACAGGAAGTTTAGTATTTCTCAAAAGACTACCCTTTCACTGAGATCCCTTTGACCTTTGGTTGTTTCCAACATCAAGTTCAAAAGTTACAGATCATCATCTGAAATAATGTAAATGTAAATGTGCTCATTCTCATTTGATGCAGTGACTGACCTTTATCAAGCAAAGAAAATAACTGAATAGATTTGGATTTGTGTTAAGAACCCTCTTGCTCACTTATTAAAATGAAAGGAGAGTGCTGAACCAACAACAAAAAATAATCACAATAGAAATCACACCCATGTTTAATAGTGAAAGTAATTACATTTCCAAAAGCACAATGCAATGAGAACATGTCTATAAATTGTCTGATGACTTGTATATACAGCATGTCATTTAAAATTATTAAGTGTTATTTTTTTATAAATCTGATGCTGTGCACAGTCATGTTGATTTGACATCACTGTGTCAAAAGTCGAGAAACTTGTAGTTGAGAAGTTGAAAATGTGAAGTGTTGAGTTGAAGTGTTTGATTTGTTTTACTGGTTCTGTGAAATTACAAGTTGTAACCTAAAGTCAAATGCAGTTTAATAATGTATGTTTCACTATTCCTAATGGCTTAAATAAGTTAAATTAGAGGTGGAACTAAGCTGCAATGACATAGGTTAATGATGATTATTTCCATATTGTTACATTTGGCTTTATTGTTCATCTTTGGTTAGCAATGATTGAGTGGCCTAACAGTAAAGTGCACTACGCATTCATACCCAGTAAGCTAATGATGGTCGTTTAACTGATATAAGCTGTAAATCAGTTTACAATATGACAATATGGACACACACACACACACACACACACACACACACACACACACACACACACACATCTACCAAAGCAAATATTGACAAGTGACTGTTCAAGCTCCCTGTGTTACATTATTGACACTGACATATGCCTCCAAGTGGAGGTCTTGGCTGTGTCTGTCTTGTTCTGTTAATGTCTGAGATTAAATATAAAGTGCAGATAATCCTACGCCTGCTTTTACCTCCATCTATGGGCACAGGACAAGTGGCATCTGTCTAGTCTCAAACTGATGCCATTGAAAAGAAAATGTCTCATATGATTATTACATATGAATCACTCACATCATCAAACAAGAGAGAGAGAGAGAGATAAAGAGAGATTAACAAATTAGAACATTAATGGGCATGAAAAGGAAAATATTAATCGGCTGAGTGGCTCTTACCAGGGAATCCTCTCACTGACCACTTTAGCTATCAACAAAGAGCAACAGCCATAGATCAATGTTTGTCCACCATGTGACTGCTATCTAGTGTGTAATTATTGTACCACAAAGTGTAACGACATTACTGGTTTCACTCTCAGGGTCTTCAGGGTCTTCTTTTATGAGCACATATGTTGAATAAGTTGATGCTTATGCCCAAGTCTGATTCAATGCTTTTTTTAATTTCATTTACTACTCAGACTTTGTCGGCCAAACAGCCTATACCACTGTATGCACTAATCAGCGACAGTATGTATAATATGTACAGTATGTACTGTACATGGCAGTGTGCGCAACACGACGACCCTCTCAGCATGTAAATCTCCATTTGCTCGATGCTCCAAATCATTATATTTGTAATAATATTTAAACTACATCTGAGCATATTCTAGATGCTTTTTTCTTTATTATTATTTTGAGTGAATCCTGTTACAATAGAACAACTAGGGAAAAAAATAGCAGGCAAAGGGCTGATGAAAATAAATAATATTTTTCAATCAAAAACATGTATATGTGTACTGTATATACTGAAATTTCTGGCAAGTGCACAAGCTGCGTTTCAAAACAACAATGACTTTCCAAAAATAGGGAACTGTTGGTTATAGTTGATAACAATAGCCATCTAATAATACACTATATGGCTAAAAAGCATGGGGAGTCCTGACCTTCACACCCTTGTGTGGACCTTATCCAGCACTGTTGCCACAAATTTGGAAGCACTCAATTGTCATTTGTATGCTGTAGCATAATGATTTTCCTTCTCTTGAGCTAAGGGCTTAGTCTAAACCTGTTCCAGCATGAGACTGATCCTGTGCTCAAAGGGAGGTCCAGGAAGACATGGGTCGCCAAGGTCGAAGAGGAAAAGCTTGAGTGGCCTGCACAGAGCCCTAATTTCATTATAATTCATCAGCTTTGGGATGGACTAGAATCTTGACTGCATGTATTTTTACAATGTTAAATGAATCACTTGCCAAAACATCTCCCTATCCCTTTATCTCGCTATCTTTAATATAGATGTGTTGGTTTGCCAATATGTTTGCTACATTCTCATTAGCATTACTGTTCCAAGTTCCTGATGTTGGCTTCAGTCTGTGTGAAGCAGGGGGTCAGAGAGATTCAACAACCTCAGATTCACACAGAGTATGATTTAAGTATGATGGCAGGTCATTTACCATGTCTCACTCATTAACACGCTCAGGGAGGATCAGGCCATCCCTGCTGCGTTTCAGTCTGTCACACACTTACTCACACAGACACATATAATCATCTAACACACATACACTATACACTTTCTAAGAAGATAGAACAAATTCACTACTAAAACATCTATTTTAACATAATTGTGGTATATATATCAAGTATTGTAGTAAATATATCAAGCAAGACATTCTTCACTTATTCAAGTTACTAAACATTCTGGGCTGATACATTTATAATTAAAATAAAATTGCAATTTAAAAAAATTAAACTGAACACTCTGGCCCCACACCTCCAGGGTTGAGGTTCGATTCCCACCTTGGGGCTGTGTGTGTGGAGTGTGAATGTTCTCTCCGTGCTTGGTGCGTTTCCACTCTAGTTTCCTCTCACAGTCCAAATACATGCAGGGTAGGCTAATTGGCATTTCCAGATTGTCCATAATGTGTGAATGAGAGTTTGCTTGTGTGTCCTGCGGTGGATTGGTACCCCGTCCAGGGTTTACCCTGATGAATGCAGCCCTGGGATAGGCTCCAGGCTTCCTGTACAGCATAAGCGGTATAGATAATGAGTGGGCGAGAGTGAGAAATAAAATTGAAAATTCAAAACAAAATGTTTTCTCATTTAAAAAATTTTTTTTTTTTTTATAATAAATAAGTATAGTTGTAAGAAATGATGATCGGGGACGAGCACCTGTGCCCTCGCCGCCCAAGCACAACAGAAAGACATTGGGCACAGTGGACACAGGCATTTAAGCGGGACATACCAATACCATTACGACAAATTTAGAATAGCGGGAATTTTATGTTAAGACCTTTAAAAAGCCCCAGATGTTGGAAAAAAGCTATGATGTCCCGGAATATGATGTCACTTAACGTGATGATATTCAGGAAGTTATTAGCCACCTTTTGGCATAAGTTTAACGCATCTTCGGGGCCTGTTTAAGATAATGAATTTTCACAATTTTGCATCGTCAATGTCTTGAGATCACATTGGCCCCATTTGGCGGCAATCATATCAATCCCCAAGGAGGAGTATATCAAATTCCAATGGGGGCATTTTGCAAACGACCCAAAATAACTGACTTCCTGCTGTGTAGAGCCAATTACATGCATATTGAAATTTGTTCAACTCAATGAGATCTAAAGGCTTACTGGGTATATACATTACCGTTCAAAAGTTTGGGGTCACTTTCTAACTCCATGATCGTTCATGATTTTTATTTCTTTCTACATTGTAAAGGAATGCT
>JAQMYJ010000039.1:22681958-22700513 GCA_030014305.1 Clarias laeviceps
GAAAAGGAACGTAGGGCAGAATTTACTTTTAAATAAATAGACAATTTTATGATGTAGGCCGAAAATGAGCTTCCCCTCTTTGACAGACCAGTAGCCGCCACTGGACTGTATAAGGAAATGGATGTGCAACAGGTAAAAAAGCTCTCGAGTACAGATGAGAACATACATTGTTAATAATTTAGGTCATTTTTGACACATAAGCATAATAAAGGTTCAAAGATATTGCAATGCAGGTCATACCTATGGTATGAAACAACAGAATGATGTCATTTAATATCCACCAAAAATTATTTGTGGATATTACAAAGGCT
Organism: Clarias laeviceps; assembly: GCA_030014305.1. Lineage (NCBI taxonomy): Eukaryota > Metazoa > Chordata > Actinopteri > Siluriformes > Clariidae > Clarias > Clarias laeviceps. The sequence goes on from JAQMYJ010000039.1 coordinate 22,682,270, forward strand.
TACTGAAGAGAGAATACATACTAGATTTCCAAAATCTTAACAAGAACCAGATATTAAACACTACCAGACATTGATTAAAAAAAGTCTGGACAAATAAGCATGACATTTAATTACAAAAACGTCTTTTAAACCAGACTCAGCATTTGATTCTTTGATTCAGAACATTACTCCAGCACGATACTGAGGTTGTCTAGATTTCCTGCCCACATGGAGCGCACATCATGCGAAGCATGAAATACAACATGTCGAGGTGAACAGCCATGATGAAGTCAACTGTTCACATAAAACCATGAAGCATTAGCATCATGGCACTGGGTGTCAACAGTTGTAACATATGAACAGCAACCTTCATGGCTTGATTTGCATGAGACAAAAATCACACAGATAATCTCCTCATGCGGGGACATCTGTTTTGCAGCTTGACCCATTGTGCATGTTAGTCATGCATCAGCATAGCGCTTCAACTGCCCCTAATATCCTATTAAGCCTGACAGCTATCATATTCCAAATGGGCTTGCTAATTTGCCTAAAGCTTAATTTTTATTTGTGTGGCTGTACTTTTATAACCAACTGTCATAACACACCATCAAAAACAGTATTTGTTTTTATTATTTTGCTTTTGAGAACCTGGTATCACTGGACACATGTGGATCAGAACATCCAGCCGTAAATGTGTTAGTGGCTTCTTAACCAGCCTTATCATGTAAGGTGTAAAAAGACAAAATTGTGCCATTGGAGACGTTTTGTACTCTGTTATCATTCCATGATATACATCAATATTCTGAGGTGTGAACAGAAAGGCGTTGCTTTCAACAGGGCTTTTTTTATGTGGTTCTGTAAGATCAGAAGTGTGAGCAGGCTTTAGTGCAGGCATGCTTATGTGTGTGTCAGTATGAATTCTGTGCTCTCTGCTGGAAATCAGTTTTCACCCCTTCATGATTCTCTTTGAAACCAACAGCAGAGTTTAGTGACAGCAGATCCTGTGGTGAGAGAACTCAGCTGCAGATCTTGCTCTAGCACGAATCCAGACACACATCTACTGTGCAGCACCATATGGTCATCAGAGAGAGCGAGAGAAGCTTGTGTCTCATTGATTGATGATTCAGTCGGCTTCAGCAAATAAAAATAAAAAAATCCATTAGAAATGAAGCAACTATTCAAATGAATTGTAAGCTGATGTGGCTTTAAATATTTGTTTGTTTTTTCCTAAGAAAAAGTTGGTGATGATGATGGGTTACAGTTTCGTGAGCTTTAAGATAAGTCTCAGATAGCGCTGAAGCTGTGCTAATAATGATCCGCTACAGGTGACGTTTCATGTCTTCTACAGAAAATAATATCTATATGTCTCCAGAGTCACTTCAACCTTCAGGCTGAAGGTTAATGTATGCGAGTGTCTACTTGGTGATTTGTTTGATAGACGGTAGACTAGTCACAGTACTATCTCTCATCATCCTTTATGCAACTTGGTGTATGTTGTGTTTGTGTGTGTATGTGTGTGTGTGTGTGTGTGTGTGTGGTTTGCTGATGCTGAGCAGAACTGACTCAAGGCAAGCAGCCAGCAGCCCTGTAGCACAGACACTGAACTGCTATTGCAGAAAATACAGTTTGTGTACCTCTTCCTCACTCTTGACTACTTTCACTGCACCATCTGTGTCCTCTGATGTACAGATGGCAGTTAGGTCTATTGAAGTCTATAGAGACCTAGGTTTTAACAGAATAATAATAATTTAAAAACAGCTTATGTTGTTCTTTACATTATTTACAGTATTGTGCACTTTTATCCAGACTGATTGATTTGTATACTTCAAATCATTTTTTTATAATAAGCCTTTATGACATAGGTACACAAACCTATTGCTAAATGACCAGACCTCTGTTTGGTGTACGGATTAAACAACAATACATAACTGGCTACTGGGTCTTGTTTAAAAGTTGTAGACTTGATGTTTATAATGTAAATAATAACTCATTTCAGCCTTGAAAATCAAATAGCGAACAAATTGAAATATAACAACAAAACATTAACTGAGACACAGTTTATTGTATTATTGGTAAATTATGGCTTTGCAGTTGCCGTTTTTTCCCACTAAGCTACAGAACAGTACACCAAATCATTTCTACATTACACAATATGTAAGAAATTAGCTTTCATGGCTTTCAAGTGTAATTCAAATGCAAAAGATTGACAATAAATACTCTGCAAGTTAAGGACATCCTTCTTCCATAAGATATTCCCTCAAAATCTCTAAATGAGTTGATCTCAATCAGCATATCTACCAAACTATTCAGTAAGATAATAGGGAGAGGGTGAGATCATCCTGGATTGACACTTCCATCAGGTTCAAAATGTTTCATCATAGGATAAAAGTGATCAGGCTACGTTACTTTGGGTTGAAGTGATCCTTCTGTCTGAGGGAAGAAGTGTTCCCAAAACCCTTGCAGCAACCCTGTCAGTCCCCAGCCTAATACAATTATTTGATTTGTTATGTGACTACACAGTATTTCTCTGTTGAAATCAGACATACCATATTTGCACAAATATATGCAAGTGTGGGTTGAACAGATCGCACTTTATGATTAAAAAGCATTTTGAAACATCGAGCCTAAACCAGGAAACCAACTTTGTTCTCCACACTATCTCATCTATTTGGCTCCTCCTACTTTTCTTACTGATCTCTAATCATGATGGGTACCAGCCACATTTTCCCCCAAGGTCAACCTGTCAGATATTCCTATCTTTTGGGGACATAGTACCCCCTCCCCCCCCCCTCCCCAAACCCATATAAACACATACACTGCCATATCTGCTGTTAATGGTCTTTGATCTAGAAAGGAAAGACAACAAAGTAGCTCACACAAGGAGTTCAAACGCAGCTCTCCTGTGATCATGCAGCTCGAAAAGCAATAAGCAGTTAGTCATAGTCACTTACAATAAAATTGTTATATCCCAGTGGGCACAGGTAGGGCTGCATGATGTCTTCAGGATCTTACAAACTACAGACCTATTGGGGATGTCTTCAGGACACACACACACATTATCTTTACACCTACTTCCTTTAAGGTCTCACATTAAGGTCATCTTCAGGGCATCTTCACAGAGTATTTAGTAATATCTTACGCAACCTCAATAACCTTTACAAATGACCTGAGGACTAGTCCGAGTACACGCTGGGAAATGATAACAAGTGATATCCCTTCACCTAACTAATACAATGCATCCGTATTTGTTTAAAGACAAGAAACCCAAACTATAAGCTGATACATTGATACTTTATATAAAATGTGATATAAACAAATATCTATCATATCTATTTCTTTCCAATAAGTCACTTACTGTAAATACAGAGAAATGTACACACACTCATGTACACAGAAAGCTAGAAAAGCAAAATATTACATCTTCCTTAAGTGTTACTTCAGCTTCTGCACACTCATACATGCACACACATGCGCGCACACACACACAAATTCAGAATGAATTTCTGTGTGTGAAAACTTCTTAAATGTTAATGATATTTAAACATTTGAATGATCAATGTAAGAAAAAAAAAATTTCTCTAGGGTTCCTTGGTAAATGGTTCCAGCTTTTTTATTAGGACCATTACTATAAAAAACACACACACACAAAAAAACAACAACTCATATTTCTTGGGGTCTATAGTATGAAGGACCTTTTAGGATTTCTTTATAAGCAACACTTTTTTGTGGTGTTAAATATTACAGTTTTATATTCTGTAATGTTGACAGTTTGATTATAATATTTTTGTATTAATATGCTGTTAAACCTACTAAAAGAATGGTGGAGAGATCAGGAAACGTGCATTAAAACCTTTTCTCAAAAGCTAAAAAAGATTTAATTTCTTTCATGCAGTGTTCAAACTTGAGATAGACCTACATACTTCACAGACAGTCAATTTCAGTTTGTTTGTGAGAAAATATAAGGTGTTTAATCACATTAGAATCACTTAAAGTATTTAATTGAATCATCCTGTTTTATATACTTTATAAACTTCCTACACAAAATCAAACCATGAAAACCAAGAAATTTTTGAATTTCAAGATGACCTTTGAAATGATAAAATTTTATCTATCTGAAAATGACTGTATATATTTTAGACCTGATTTTTAAATCAATTTCATTCATATACACATTTTCTTATTTTAAGTGTAATGTGTTGTAGCACTACCAATAGACAATTTCCTTTTTAATAACAAAAGCATTCAAAAATCGAATTTATTGGCCTGCATCAAGGAAACAAAATATTAAAATGACTGGAATTTTGCTCCTGAGGTATGCAACAGAAACACCTTCGCTGATCATCCTGAGATCACGAGTTCTAGCTCCGGGTGACGCTATAGCCATCTGTAGCTGGGAGCCTAAGGGGCAGATTGGCAGTGCTCTCAGTGGAAGGGGTGGCATACCTGCACTCTTGTTATTCATAGCAACTCTAGCCCATTATGGGCATCTGTAAGCTCACACAAGTGGAAGGAAGTGTGTGAACTGCTGCTCATTATTTAAACTTGGAATAATCGTGCTGAACTTTCAACTTCATGAAAAAAAAAAAACAGTAGAAAACATAGTAAAAGTAAGAGCAGAGTTGAACTCACAGGATTGTGACTAAACATCTGCATGGTCATAAGAAAACCAATTGTTAGTGAAGCTACGTAATGAGGAATAAAGACTTCACTTTGTTTGCAAGCATAAAGATTTGACTTTGGAGCAATGAGAGAGTCAGAATGAGAAGTGAAGTGCAAGAAGTGATGCATCCATCATGCATAGTGCCCACTCTACAAGCATTGGCAGGCGGTGTTATGATCTGGGGTTGCTTCAGTTAGTCAGGTCTAGGTTCGGCAACATTATGTAATAAGAAAATGAAGTCTAACCCTAACCCTGACACCACACTACTTGCTTTGCAAGTGTGCACTTTTTTGGAGCCAGGCAGTGTACATGAGTTTTTCCAAACACAAAAACTGAAGAATTCATTCTGGGAGCTGTCGTTACAGTAGAAAACGTAGCGCCATGTGCATTATTATGGAGAAGCGACGAAGATTTGAATGTGGTCCAGTGTTGAGGTGTTGATATGGGATTGTGTTATGTAATGTACATGGGACAGGTAATATATAACCTAATAACTATAATACTCAACTCACTGATATTAATTTTGTTTTGGAGTACATATCGAATTATTATTTTGCCTTTATTATAGAATGCCAGCATTACATTAAGATCAATATACAGTACAGTATGTTATATTTTAATTCACTAAAGCCTTAAACAGTACTATGTATCTGTAGGTAAAGAAAAAAATGTGGAGCCCATTGAATGTAATTGAATATTTCAAGTATAAAACTATAGACTTAGCAGGTTTTTTTGGATATTTAAACAGTGCATTTAAATACTAAACATTTAAAGTAATTCAAATGTAAATGAGATTTGACATCCCAGTTTGAATGCAACACAGACAAACACATGGACCTCATTACATGTGCTCCAATAAGCGTATCTTCCTCTCACTCACTCACTCACTCACTCAGTATGACAGACTCCAGAGGTCCATCATAGTCTTTCTCTCCCCCTCTTTTTTTCTTTTGCATGTATTACACAGTGATGTACCAAATGCTTAGTCATCTGCTGTCTGCTAGGTCAAAGTAGCATGTTGCAATGACAGGCACTTGACTGCAGCAATGACTGTGTGCTATAGCAGAACCTGCAAAGGCTTTGGGCTGCTCTTTCTGCTGCTCTGAGCTGAACACTTCAATATAACAACTGAAATATGCTTTATTGTCAACAAATTTTGAGATCAGGCAAAGCAAGCTTATCTGAGACATTTCAGATCAAAAGCACAACAGAACACTTCCAGACTAAACCTCAGTGTGCACATCATGGGTTCAATCAATGGTATTCTTAAAATACATGCATCTGAAGCTGTGTTCAACATGTCAACAGGTGTCTTTTAACAAGATAGTATAGAATCAGTTGAGATTATTATTTCTTACACACCTATCATGTTAAATCTCTAGCACAGATCCTTGATAACTCTGTCAGGGGAGATTTTAATTGATTTAATACTGTTTAAATAACATAGTGTCACTCACTCGATCACAAGCATGGGGAGAACAGACCCGAGGTGGGAATCAAACCGTCGCCCCTGGAGGTGCGAGGCCACAGTGCTAACCACTACGCCGTAATTGATTCAGTACTGTTTAAACTGCATAGCGTCACTTACTTACACATTCTCTATACCGATTATCCTGTATAGGGTCGCAGGGGGTCTGAAGCCTATCCCAGGGAACATGGGCACAAGAGGGGAATACCCTGGATAGGATACCAATTCATATGTATGTCATTGGACTGTGAGGGGAAGCCGGAGCGACCCACCAAGAGTATGATATGAACCCGCCAAGCATGGGGAGAACATGCAAACTCAATGCACACAGACCCAAATGCAGAACTTTATCACCTTCTACCATGAGCGCGCAAGGCGACAGTGCTAACCACTATTCTACCATGCTGCCGATTATAGTAACCAAAGTGATGTTAAATGTTGATCTCATTTAGAACTGATCCATATCCTATACTGGTGATGTAGTAATTTGCAAGATGTTCCACTCACTTCTTTTGTAGGAGCCAAACAAGACAAAAACATTCTGGTAAAAGCAAACAATCAATATGATTGATCTGGCTTTAAAGTATAGATTAATAAGCTAAGTAAATATTTAGACTGATCTCAGTATATATTTGTTTAAATCTGGAAATTGGGGAATTCCAGCTGAGAGTGAAGCTTTCAGCAAGGAGATGTTTATTTAATATTTATGGAGTTTCTAGTGGTAGTGTGTAATAATAGTCAGTAAATTTTCAGCCAGGAGACAAGACTTCAGAAAGAGAGCCTTGTGTTTTCATGGTAACATGAAAAAATGTGTATGAATTTTTTGTGTGTGCGTATGTGTGTGTGTGTGTGTGTGTGTGTTTTAGTAGCATCGGGGGAAAAAATAGCCGCTGAAAACTGAAGGACAGCTTAAAAACTGCTGAAACAAAAGCAGTAACAAGACATAATTGGTCTCACAGTCATTCTACAATATTAAATTTAATCATAAATGGTTAATAAATGGATTATAAACTTCAAATTTACAACTGTTGGCTAACTGCTGTGATACTGTCAAACCCATGCTACATTCGACAACTAACTCCATTTCCCAGGATGCAGCATGACCTACAGGCGTGGTCACAGTGGACTCCAATTCCCAGCTTATCATCTGCATGCAATTAGGCACCACACTCACTTTAAGCTACTTAAACCACTCAGTCTCATTCATGAATTGCACAGTACTGCATCATGCTCTATCCCGTCATACTGAGTGTTCACTTAATCATGATCTTATTGGTTTTAACTCGCTTTGTTTTTTTCAGATCCATGAGTCAGCCAAGCCCCAGTGAAGATTGTTACAGATCTCTTGACCTCTTTCCTGCCTCTGATTGAGATTATTTGTTCATACTCATGCTTATTTTATTTCAATAGCTCTCGTTAGAATGTTTGTCTGTACTTTTTTTCATAACTGTTCTTGACAGTGGTATAAGAGGAATAAAACACACTCCTGTTACAAGAAAAGTATGTCACCTCATTATGCATAACTTTGTATTCCTTCTATGCCATGCAGAATTTATAATAAACTGAGGTATGAAATATTTACTGGTATATAAAGAATTCCAGGAATTTAACAGTATTTTAATATGAAACATTTTTGTCTCTTTCCAAAAGGAAAATTTTATTATTTTGTTTATGATTAAGTATAAGACAGTATATTTAATATCAGTTACTATAAATGAAAAAGACTTTCAGGTAAGTGTTGCTATTTGTGGCTATTAATGATAAGCAAATTACAAGAAGTGGAATTCAAGGATAAATCCACCCTCAATTACTTTCTTATCAAATGATATGGGTAGAAAAGATTGAGTTTACTGTTTTGGTTTAAACTTCTTTCTTAACAGCAGGTTGGTTGATTCCTGTACCAACAATGCCAAACAACTACCTTTGGGATTTAACCTTTACTTTATCTCTGCCTTAAAAGATAAATGTGAATCTCACTGATCTCCCTCACCTGCACAGCATAGAGCCATTTAGGTTTTATGTGAGGCCTAGGAAACGTTTTGGTCAAATGGGATTTAGCATTTTGAAGAACTGGAGCCAGAGCATGCACAGTTGGTACCAGGGGATTTAGCATTTTGAAGAACTGGAGCCAGAGCATGCACAGTTGGTACCAGTCAGTCTTACACTGGGTCTGCCTTTCACTTGCCCATACTAGTCATGGACAGTACACTAATTTTTTTTAGGAGCAGGTAAGCAAGAGGGTAAATGTTATATCTTGTTTTCCTGTATTTACATGAATTTAAATGTATGGGTTTCATATATTTTGACATGTACTGCAATATATACCATATATGCAAATTGGTAATATACACTGATTAGCCCTAGGTGCTCAGGGTTTTGGGAGCCAGTCACTGATCACCAATCCCCCATCGCTGAAATCTTAATCGGCGATGCCGATACTGATTGCTGGTCACAGGTGTGTGTAGTTTTTTTTTTTTGGTATTTTAGTCCATCAACATGCCATCCGGCACCTGATATTCCCCACTTTGCACTTTAGCTGCTGCCTTTGCAGATAACTTTTTATACTCAAATTATTCATAGTGCATTGTTCTTAAGTGGAGAATAAGGTATGTCCCCCATGTGGTTCTGCTTTAGAAAAAAACTTTGCAAATTTGACATCTTTTAAAGAGACTTGGTAATATTCACAGATGGGCAACGGCATGTTGATGTGGCTGTCGACACATGTATTTTGCATCACAAAAGTATAGGTTTATGTGATTGGCTAGTTGAGAGACAAACAATCTGTAAAAATTAAATGATTATCTGCCAATTCCAAGGGGTGGCCTATCAACCGGGGAACCTTTACTTTAAACCAATTAACATTAAAACCACCAATGTTTTAAGTTTTCCTTGTTGCACCAGCATGTCTCTGGCCCCTCAGGGTTTGGCTCCACCAGAGATCTGGGGGTCATCTGTGATGCACTGGGTGTTCTGATCCCTTATTGGCATGGCCAGCATTGACTATTTTCAGTGGTTTGTGCTTCATTGGCTTTCCTGTGGGATCGGGTTGGGGATGGCCTTTGGTCCCTATGGCCGTTAAATGGGTTTTGGGTTTCCAGATAATCAATGTTATTCAATTCAGCTTGTGGTGGTGTTAGTGTTGTGGCTGATTGGTGTATGTTCTAATATAAAACAACATATATGGAAAACCTTATTCAAATAAGGTTTTCCATATATGTTGTGGACATATATGTCTGTATATCGCATTTCGGTATGGGTGAACTTTTCTTATAAAGGCAGTGTGTACCAATATGGAAGCTACAGTACTGTAGCTGAGGATATATTGTAGACTGAGGATTTACACTAATAACACAAGCATTTGAGAGACAAACATATGAAGTGTTTTCTCCAGTGGGAGGGAAGGGCTCTAAACTGAGCTGTCTCTGATCACCATCCAGGAGCACTACAGGCAGAGAGAAGGGCCTCTCAGAAATGGCTTAAAAGGGTGGGGCAAGGATTATTTTGCTGAACTTAGCCCATACCCAGTCTGGCCTGAGTAATCATGCAACATGTTTTTCACCACAGAAACACTAAAACACATCCTAGTCTAGGCTCCATCCTAAATTCCTCATTTATCAAAGACTGTCAAGGATCAAATTCAGTCAAATGTATTTGTATTGTAAGCAAATCCAAAACTAAAACCAAAGGCATCCTTTTCAAGTCTGAGTCACTCAGACTGAAAACAATGGCTACTGTGAGCAATGTGGTTCATATCATCATGCAATCATTATTAACGAATGGATTACCTTACCTTCACTGGAAGATCCAGTCAAGTCGATGATGACGTACACCTTTCCCTCTGGCTCCAAGTCGATCTGTAATACAAATAGAATTAGCATGAATATGAAAAATCACCACTTACTGTATGTGAAAATCAGAGTGCTTCAAATTTTGTTCTGCAAATCTCTTTTACAAACAGTTACATTTGAACATAACATTCTCATTACCTGCAAAGCTAGGTTTTACTACTGTATAAATCCAAGTTTTTCACAAGACTAGCACAAGTCTGCTCTGTTGTCATGCAACATCTCACTCTGGTCCTAAAGGGAGGTGAACTAGTGCATAGCAGGAGTATATCATACTGTACAGCCTTATTTTAATGTACTGTAAGCTTTAACATCTACTTTAGAAGAATGTGAAATACAGTATGGCACACAGACACACCTAAATGCATTCTGGTGAAAAATACATTTGATGACATTGTGAACATTCTCAAATGTTATAGTGTGGATGGTATTCATTACACAACTCAGTGATAATGAGTGTTAACAGGCATGTTGATTAGGAATGTAAATCATCCAACATTTTTGAGCTTTATTGAATATAAGCCTTTACTTTTGAAAACCCAGTTGAAGCGTTTTCTGTGTAGGACCTACTGAGTGCTTAAAACCTACTGTTTAAATCCAGTGTAAATATAAACTAAGCGACTAGTGTGTCAAAACACATTTCATCAGTATGTTAGCTTGGTGACATGTAGTAGTACCATGAATGACCTGTATATTTAATACTGTAATAGGGCGAGGAAGGGGGGTAAATAAATAAGCTAACTAATACTTTATTAAATTTAATGATAAAAAAAAGTTGTTAACATTTATCCTTACAGCAGTTCTGCTATTAAAATAATAATTTTATGAGAGAAGATCTATGGACACAGTGATCCTCCCTTTTTAGCTCGTTTTATAGCTACGACTATTGGACGAAACTTAATAGCATCAATAACCAGGGTTACAGTTACAACACACTCAATGCCACAACCACAATGATTGGGTGCTTGACTTTATCTGTGTACAGTCTAATTTATGTAAGATTTGAAATTGTAATACAGTACTACTCTGCTGTTCAGGACATTTTCCAGCTTGACACCAATATTCAATGTATGAATCGTAGAGTAATGTGCAAATGTCTTGAGCCACCCCCCGATTTCAACATTAAGTATTAAATTAAATGAACTTACGTAGATTAAATTAAAGAAAGGATATTTTCATACTGCCTAAAGATACAATTTAAAAATGGGTTGTTTACATTAGAACCACGGCAGCACTCATTTCCCCTCTCATCTGTTCTATACCATTCAGCATCACCAGTATACCAATCAACAACCTGGTCATCTGTCATCATCGGCACCTGTTTCTCACTGGTTCATGGCTTAGTTTTTTGTTATGTTTTATAGGTCACTGTGTGGCTTAACAAACTAAAACTGGTCAGGTACACGAACTAGACAAAAACTTCCCAAAAATGAGAGCCAAAAAAGGTCCTTCAGGAAGCCTGGAGAACTATTGCTCAAGACTACATTAAAAAATGCAAGAAAGTCTGGCTCTTTGGAAGCTAAATATAAAGAAATGATCGATGGCTTAAGACTTTTGCACAGTACTGTACATCACTAGGAAGATCAATGTCACATAATATTGACAGAAATCTTTATGGTGCATATCTTTATGGAAATCTTTATGGTGCATATCAGCTCAGTACAAATTCGGAAAATAAAAAAATAAATAAAAAAAGAGTTTAATCTGTCATTCATGTCTCTGTATGCTCAGCTGTGTATCTGTGCTAAAGGTGTCTCATGATTTTTTCAGCACATACAAAAGACTGAGAGACAACCAGACGTACGGGGGAAATTCTGAAAGCCCTTCATGTACAGTACACTGAAGAAATGATAATTATTAGCAGAAAAAAACAATGGAAGTCTGTGAAACATTATATTATCTAGGACAATTTGCTGCTCATTAATCATGAGCAGAGATTTGTTTTAAAAATAATAATTTAAAAGAGTAGGTCAGTGTGTGATACAAACACACATAGAAACACAGAGAGAGAGAGAGTACATCTGTTTTTTTTTTTTGTTTTTTTTTTACTGGGGGTCTCAGCTGCAGCAGGGGTCTGGTGTGTATCATCTCTCACACATACACACACTGTACAGGCGACTGTACACACTGTCATCGGAGAGATAAAACATTGTGTGCTCAGTGTTCCCAGAGCTGGTGTCCTGACTTTGTCTCTGTAGCCCTCTCTCGCATTTTCTTTCTTTCTCACTGTCTTTACTTGCCAACTGTCTGCTTCACACCTATATATCACATTTTACCTTCTGGATAATCCGTCCTCACTTTTACTCAGCGCCTTTAGATATACTTGGGGAAAAAAAAAAAGAAAAAGAAAAAACTTTTAGGCAAAATACTGCAAGGGCACTGCGAGTGCATTTGCCTTCCTTCATACACAAGTACACCCAAACACACCCTGATACCAACTCACACACACACAATCAATCCATCATGAACACTAGCTCCATTGGAAAGATGAGCATTTTCTCCTTAAGCACATGGGGACATGAGAGGAGAGGAGGATAAAGTGAACGCAGCTGAATTGAATTAAGTTCAGCTATTCAATTTTCCTTTACTTGCGTATGTCATCACACACACATTTGCACGTTTAAACACTGTTATTCGAGAAGGTTTTGCAAAAATATTTTGCAGGTGAGGACATATTTCTTCTGGGAAAGTATTTGGAGTGTTCTTTCCTTATACACCTTTCACTTTGCATGTCTATTGCAGGCCCCTATGCAGTTCAATTATTTATCTAGTGCATTTCCCCCATGTCTTTCTCTGATGCATTATATCTCATATATATCCCTTATTTGACTGACAGGTCTCTGGAAACCACATTTAGAATTTCACAGCAGACCATTGCAACTGCACAGCAGTCTGTCTTTAGACATGCAGACTATTTTATAGCCTGTTGTACTGTATGCACGATTCAAACATTTAAGAGTTACTCTCTGTTGTAAAGAGATTTCAATTTGTAGGCCTTCCAGAAATCTTGTTGTTTTCTTTTTTTAAATACATGCTTAATGGAAACAAATATTTAAATGGATTGTTTCCAGACAGCAAGCCAAAAAGACTATTCATATTTCCAAGATTACAATGCCTTATCAAAGACATTTAAAGAAACCTCTATGTTCTCTGCTGTTCTCTTTATTTAAGAGTCACTGCCACCCTTTTCTACATCTATTTCACTGAGCAGGCAAGTACGCAAGTACAGACTACGGAATTAAACATGGGCATACTGCAAGCATACAGGATACAGTAAGGATAAAAGACACTCCAAAACATTATAGGCTTGTAATAAAGAATGACCCTGACATTGGCGTAAAACACAAACCAAACGTATAAGGGTTCACAACTCTTTTTTGCAGTTTGTAAGGTAGTTAGATCCATCCATCTAGGAAGGTTTGTAGTCCAACCAGGAACCGTGGTGACCAATGATGATTACCACTGTGTTTATTCTCAATTTGCCACCATGGTGGGACCTCTGGTCAACATTCCCACGAGCATTCACACACTATGGGCATTTTTGGAATGCTAATCTTTGGATTGTGGGAGAACCCACAATCTAACCACTGAGCCACCATGCCGGAAGCTAGTTAGATAGATCACTTCTAATCTCACCTTAACAAGTGTGAATGACACCATAAACACTTGTGTTTACATTAGAAAATCAATGAACTTTTGTGTAACGAGTCTCAATTCAATGTTGGGTCTAAAAGTGAAGTAAAACATATCACATATTGAAAAAACTCAATTGAAAAACAGATAAACACACACACAAAAATATTGATGTATAGTAACGAAGTGTTTGTACTTAATTTCTTGCCACATCTGTCTCAGACTAATGATAAAGAAGGTAAAGATTGGAGTCAAGTTTGGACAGAGCATCATGATACATGGATGCTTCTATTTAATCAATCCAGGGGCTTGAAGGATAGATAAATAGAGCAATGCACTAGGACATGTTGGAAGACATTTTAATTTAGGTCTCATGGAGGTGGAAACCAAATCTGGGAAGACGATGAATGTTTTGACAAGGCAAGAACTTCTATGATCCCAAACAAACTTGTATCCCATTGAACAAAGTGGATAATCATTTGAATAATCCAGTAAATAGAAGAGTTAGTAACTATGTAAACCTTGTATCTGGTTAATTTCACTACTGGAACCCGCACACATTTACACTTGTGTACTGTAGGTTAGTCTCAGTGACCATGCATTCCTGCAATAAACACAGTGCATTATACAGGTTGTATCTATTTAAAATAATTGTGAGGTCTTAAGGTCATCAAATTAATATACTGAAGCAGATACAGGATGTGAATTGACCTTCAGAATTTAATATTCACCAGACATTCAGAGAGAAAACAAACGTTTTTGTTTTGTTTTTTGTGAAGTTGTTCCCAAAGCATCTGACCCAAAAATTGTTCTTGACATTATTCTTAACAAATTATTTTTATTTTGCTGTCCATCGCTGTCCTGAGACAGAAATAATTTGAAACTCATGAGCAATGCAATTACTGATGAGCAGACTGATAAGCAGTTTAGTGGCCAGTCGTTATCTGTTTTGCAGTCAAAAGAGGAGCCGATGTAAGTGAAGGAGGCCATTGAAAGGTTAAAGAAACAAAAGAGACCCATCAGAGAGGTAGCAGATTCTTTAGAAGTGGTCAAAGCAGCAATTGTGAGCAAAAATATTCCTAAAAAAAGAAACGCAGTGACGAGCTCAGCAATACCAAAAAGTCCATTGAGGACAACTAAGGTGGCTGACAGCAGAATTCTTTCCTTGATGAAGAAAAAAACACTTCAGTTCAAAAAGAAGCTGAAATAGGCAGGTGTATCAATAGGTGTGTTCACATGGATACTAATAATGTAAACACCACAATCCTAACTGCCTGACGCGATCAGAATGAATTTCTAATCAAATTGAGGTGGGTGGTGTGAACCTTCGTTCAACTGATTTGGGTTTATTGTTTCTCTCTTGATGGAATAAATATATTCTTTCTCTGCATGTTTGTCCTATGATGTGGTAACATTAGGTGAAATTTCTGGGAAGGACATCCCATTTCTGATTAATAAACTCTGTAAGAACAGCTCTCTTCCACCAGTCTTTAATTCAGTCTTTGGCAAGATGGAGCATTGATTGGCTTACATTTCTCACGTAGTAAACCAATAACAGATGAGACTGAATTGTTGTATCCAATCTTGTGAAGTAGAAGGTGGGAAAAATTGGAAAATATGTTAAGCCTAACCTAATCTCACATTTCTTAGAAAATCCTATACTTCACCTTCTTCTGTTATATTTTCACCAGATTTGACAATTAAATGTGCATCTTATCAAATCAGTGTCCATGTAAGCAGTTAAGTTGGAATTTTGAATTGAAATAGTTTCAGTTTAATTGAAGAAATGTTGTCCATGTAAATGTAGCTATTGTCAAAGTATACAATCAGGAGATGCCTTCATGTATGTAAATACACAGGGTTTATTTTAGGGTGCAAACTCCTGCAACACTCAATTACAGCAAGGCCACCTCTAAATAAGCCTCCTGTAGAATTATTGGAAAAGAAGAAGAAGCAGAGAGAAAGGATAAGCATCTTTTTCAAAGCACATCATCTGTCAGACATGGTAGAGGCAGTGTTATGTCATGGGCATGTAAGACTGTTTGTGGAACTGTTGACTGATCTTTACTGAGAACATTACTGCAGAACTGATAGGACAGTGTTTCACAGTTCGGCTGGATAACGACCCAAAACATACCATGAAAGCAGCCCAATGCAAATGAATGGACTGTTGCTAAATGGCCAAGTTAGTCTCCTGTCCCCAACACAAATGAGCTCCAGCTTTCAGGAAGAGAAGACTACAAAGACTACCATGTTTTGCCGCCCAATTTTTCTTTAGAAAAATCCTAATACTTGTAATTGTTAGTTTGTCCAATTATAATTCGAGTACGTGAAAATGGAGGGTTAATACTGCTAAACGGTTAATGCAATATTTTTGTTAAACCCTTTGAAATAAAGAGCTGAACATCACATCCAGAGTGGTTGTGTACAGAGGCAAAAATATGTAAATGATGCCAATTTCCAAATACAAAATATCCAAATACAAAATATCTTTTGTATAATACTTTTCCTCCACACAGTAATGGAAAATATGTAACAGCACTTTTCACCATATGTCCTCATACTTCAGCATGGCTACTTAGTATCAACAAAAAGGAGGAATATAGTTACAACTGTAAATGTACTGTAAGGCATTTTCACGTTCAAGTTCTTAAACATACTTCTTCTACTGACTTCTGCATAGTATTTCTAAGTATATATACACACACAGACATACTATGCAGAAGTCAGTAGAGGAAGAAGTATGTTTAAGAACTTCTCCTATATATATGTGACTGAGATGAGATTGCCTTATCTTGCACGCAAATACCGTCAACTGTTACTGCCATCAACGTCCTCTTTCTGTAGAAACGTTGTGTACTTTGCCTAACTTTTACCACAACAACTTAAGTACACAGTTTTCCACACTGCAGTACACTGCGTTGTTAAGTAGACATTCATGTACAGGTTTATAGAAAGATTTTCAAATATCATCATTATTATGTTCATATATAAATACATATTGTGAACATTATAACCTTATTTATATGAAGGTTTACATAACTCGATATATGTATTACTGATTTTCAGATTCTTACTGATCCGTTACAAAAGTTTATGTAATGCATCCTGTGTAAACCTGTGTTGAGTGTGTGGTTACTGTGTACTTCTAACCTAACACCCACACATATCCTCTCTCTCTCTTACCCTTTCTCTCTCTTTCACTTTTCTGCCAGAACCATTCCCATCCTCTTTCATGTATGTCTCCACACTCTTCCCTCCTATATTCCTCTCAGATGCACATCCTCCCTCCATTTCCTCCTTTAATCTAGTTTTGATGGAGCAGCCGTTATGGCTTCATTAGCCAGCACAAACTGTGCCTAATATTGACTATTATTTCAGCTTCCTGCCCCTTAGCTTTCCCAATCAATAGCTTTCACTACAGTCATGTTGTGTTAGAGCACAAAGAAGAAAACTGGAGCCACTGCTGAATCTAATGCTCATTATTTACAGGAAAAGGATGCGCCATGTGCGATCTGTGATCAGTCACAGTATCATCGCATTTCACTAATATACAGCTGTGCATTTGTAATTGTACACAGCTTGACAATGTAAAACAATACAGCACTGGCTGGTTATTTTTTCAGATGATTTAGCCTATAGTTAAAACATGCAGCTGTATCTTATGAAATACACCCTGGACCTGATGTACTAAGCTGTTGCACCAGTTTTAGGCATAATTAGGCCACATTCTGCACTAAAATCTTTGCACATTATGTAGCGCTACAAAAAGCCGTTCAAGCCTAAAGGCGCAATTTTAAGAACTGTGTGAGTAACAAAGTGCTCTTCTCTCCCTTATTCAAACTGTACGCATCGGGAAGTCAGCATAGTGTGGCTGATTATGTATTCTGCTTCATGTACCGAAGTTAGAGACATTAGCAGCAGGCTGTTGATTGCATCTGATTTTTTTCTGTTTAAAGCCAGGTGTAAGTTAGAGCCAAGAGTGTTGCTCGGAGTTAAGTATCCAGTGTTAGAGATGTGGAACTGGGCAACTTTTACAATTTTAGAGCACATTAATTTCTGTTCATTTATAAAGAAAGGCCATATTCAAATTCATACACCACATGCAAGGAGTTAATGCAAAAATTGTAAAAAGGGTAAGAGGTCTCACTTAAGTGGCATTCTAAATTCTGACCTTGAAATATAGTCATTTTTGTTCATAACTTGCATGTGTGACAAAACCTGAAAGTAAAAGGAAGAATTACTAGTAGAATATTAGTAGATCCTGGAAATGAAATATCTTGCAGTTTACACTTTGTATTAACAAATATGTTGAGTAACTGGATCACAGCTGATTAGTGGTAAGTACAAGTTTAAACAGGATCCACATGCACAGGTGGCTACAGAGACACTTGGCCACACTAATTTTGTAGTGTAAATACTAAAGCATCACAATTCAACTAGTTTTCAAAAAATGATCTAGCTACAGATTATACAAAATCCCATCAGATTAATATGATGTGTAGTTGCAGTAAAATCAAACATTCATACAAATCAAATAAAACAAGTTTTACCTTCATGTTAATATACTTACCACAATGTTAGTCTGATAGCACTGTATTCATATACATACTGTATATATATATATATATATATATATATATATATATAAAGAGTATA
>JAQMYJ010000039.1:22700613-22712494 GCA_030014305.1 Clarias laeviceps
ATACTGTCTATATATATATATATATATATATATATATATATACACAGTATACAGTCTATTCAAATTTTTTTTTTGGACAAAATGTTGACTAAAAATCATTAACCCCAGTGTTCATTACTTGTGGGAGTACTGTTTTTAACACACGCACAACTTATGAATGTTATGAACAAATATTATGGAGAAAAAAAACATTAAACTTCATTTAACAGTGATACAATTCTGCATCGCCATCACGTGACAGTTCTGCTCTGGATGACCCACAAATGACCACGGTTAGGCCTATAGGAACATAAGATGGCTCTACAGCAGTCATTACACTATGAGTCAACCTGATGCACCCCAGTAAGCCATGAGCTTACCATAAGTGTACTCACGGCTTACCATGATTTGTGAATTTATAGCAAAAGTCATGAAAATAGAAACTGTTTTCCCCACAATGTACAAAACACTTTATAGAAAATTATATGTGGCAGCATTGATTGTTCACAAAGGCCAAACTGACTGACATTGAGATCCCCTAGTTAGTTATAAAACTACGAGTATATACTTTTTTCTTCTATTTTATATTCTCTTTAGGTAATCTTATTTATAAATCTGATGCACACCCTCATTGGACGATGGGAAATCCATCTGTCTTGTTCACAGTTGAAAAGTCTTTGTTGCCTAACACCTTTCCTCAGTTTTGGGTTTATGGAATTTGGAATTATGTTACTTTATTAACCACAATGCACCAAAGGATTAATAATAGTTTTTGCTCTTTTATTGTCACATTAACCTTGACTATCTTTATAACATTCAATTTAAATCTGTGAGAAAACATCTCACAATACTACACAGTGCCTAGAATCTCAAGGTAAAGGTACTCAAGAATGAAAGCACTGTGCGGCAGACAAGTCATCTACAGGCTGCTACATGAGTCATGAGTGAATTTAAAGAGTATTACATTGGTGTAATACATTCTTCAGCACCAAAGATGACTCTTGTATGGGGAAAACCCAAAGATGGGTAGGAAGTGGTAGGTTTTTTACCTATAAAATGGAACACAGAAAGATTTACAGGAAAATAACTTTTCATTTATTAAGTACCCACATTAGTACTTTTGTTTTCTACTGAGATATTGTAGTACTGCAAACGTTATTGTTAGGGGCCAGTTACAGTCGAAATCAATTTATGTATATATTGAGAGCTGCCCAGGTTACCATCATGAGGAGGCACATACAGCAGAATGTGTCTTTTTGTTAGTGTAAAAATATTTCTGACTAGATTAAACCTATTGTACAATCAATTGCCCAAAGTTTGTGCTGGGTTAATTTTTTTTTTTGCGTTAGTAAACCACTAACACTTGTGGTTAACGCTTGGAGATGTCCGTGTGCAGTGTAAAATTAAGGAGCAGGCCAATTCAGAGAAGTTAAGCTAGACACATATTTGGACGTTACTGATGCCATAGTCAAACATAGTGGAAAAAACTCTCAGATGCTACTATAGATTTCACTTCCTCCCTTCATCATTAAACCCTCAGCTTCAGTCAGCGGTTTCAGCTAAGCGATCATCAGAGTGCATTTTAAAAACTGGTTTGTCCTTAAATAGTGTAATATGACACACAGATTTATTATATTTGCTATACCACATTTATTACACCATCATTGATTTTCCTTGTTACAAGAGCAGTCCAAAAGAAATTAAGAAAATAAGTATAAAAATAAATAAAAGGCATTATAAACAATTATTTTTAACTATAAAATGATGACTAGTCAACTATTTATTTTTATTCCTGGTGGACTAGTAAACATTATCAGTCTTAGGTCTTTGTCACATTCGGCACATATACAGTACTGTATTCCTGCACATTGCAGGTGATCTACAAATGTGAAGACAGCTGATATGTTGATATGGTTTAACTGGTGGAAAGAGAAAGTGTACAGTATTAATACCTTTAAATCTATTACATCACTTATTGTAATCATAGTAAAACTGAGCGAAGATCTCAAGACTTTCTATTAATGCACATCACAGAAATGAGAAAAAAGAAGACTAATAATTAATTACATTGTTATATCTTCACGCATGTTTTTGTTATGTGAAGTTGACATATCAGGCTTTCTTAGTAAAATAGAATGATTCTGTGTATCTGTGTGCAACTGCGAGAAAACAAGCAAGTCAAAGCACATGCACAAAGAGAGAATGAGAGATTAAAGAAGAAGAAGAAATATAATATCCTGGGTCCTAGGTTGTTATGAACAGTAGAGTGTGGGAAAGGTTGCATTAAACCTTATGCGGGATGCCTGTCCATATAATCCTTGTCAAGGAAACTGGCTGCTTGGCATGTTCACACAGTGAGCATGATGTGACTTGTGTCTACTAGGAGCTGAAAAGGAAAACAATCAAAGGCCTCATGCAATACTACTACCTAACATGCTACTGGAATTTCTACTTGCTGAAGTGGCCACAAATGGGCTTTATTCACAGTATTATAACAGAATATTTACCTTAATCCAGAAATAAAACAAGGTCTTAGTGACATAAAGTAGATTTGGATCATTTGGATCATTACTAAATGATTGTAGTCTCTCAGAATGAATGACATCTTTTTTTCAGTTCCATCTTGGGACGCTGTTTGCAGAAGGTGCGCTAAGCCCGGGAGCAGAAGCATGAGCTCTGTAGAAATGCTACGATTCTCTCCACTACAATGCTTCAATCACCGACTGGTGCAGTCTGGTCCACTGGTCTGTCTCACAGTCCTACACCCAACTTTGTTGGAAAGTGACAATGATGATTAAGCATTTATTCATCAATATCGCTGCAAACATCACAAATCCTTCCCCCTACTCTCTCTGGATCTCTTGCTATCTCTCTGGGAAGTAAACGTGGGAGACAGAAAACAGGAAGCCAAGGCTACCGTGTGACTCAAACACAGTGCTGGTATTTTTAGCGCAGACCACAGCAACCCCTTGGCCCCCGTTTCCTTCAGGCCAGCAGGAGGACACCACTATCCACTCCTCAATACTGCCCACTGGGAAAGCAGGTCAGTCTAAGAGTGGCTCATATTGTACTTGATTGACTCGTCTCATATCAGGTTTGTCTGGAAACAGCAGAGAGTTTTAAGGCTACAAACATGAGCATGACATGGAATGGATAGGAACACATCACCTGAACTGTCATACTGCTCGATGACCACTGTCTTCAACTGACACGATAGAAGCAACAAGATAAGCATGTTAACTTACGACATGTCCTAAGTTTGATTAACAAGCACTCTGTTCTCTCTAAGGGGACGGAGGTGGAGAGTAGGCTTTTGGTGCAGGGCAAGGTCAAGTCTGGGTGGGTGAGTTTAGACTGGGAGTGAGAGGGGCTTTGTCAGACTGCAATACCATGCTCAGATGTCAGCGCTATTGTTTCTACAGCCGAGTAAACCTGCGTCACAGCCGCAGGGTGAAGCACTCACAGTGACGCCACACATCACAATGTTGGCTGCTTGAATTCACCTCAGTAATGTCACACAGTGAACAACATACAATTCACACATACAATGAAGCCAAACGCAATCGTTCACGATATTCATGACAATTCTAAACATGTCTTATGAGTCATTTATTCTTGTGGTAATCCTTCATATAGTGCCATATAAAGTACTAATGTATATACAGTCAAAAACGAAAAAAGAAAGTACACTCAGCTTCAATTCTTCAAATATGAGCCTAAATAGCAAGTGTGTGTGAATTCCTCATTTGTTACACTTTAATTGTTAATATCGACAAAATGTAAACCAACATTTAGTTTATTTCCCAGATGGGAAATAATATGTACACCTATTTCCAGAAACATTAAGACAGTACTGTAATTAACAGGTGTTAATAATGAAGATTAGTTAATCAATGTTAGTTAATCATCAAGAAGTGTGAAAACCTTTCTATAAAAGCAGAATTTTGGGGTTTCAATTTAATAATTTTTTTATTTGTATAGTATTTTTAATGACAAACGTTGTTACTAAACCGCTTTACAGAAATATATATATGATATATACAGAAATATATTGAAAAAATTATATCTGAAGATTGATTTTACATAAATTATTCATAATGAGCAAGCAAGAGGTCACAGGAGCAAGAACAAACTCCCTGAGGAGACATGAGGACAAAACCTTGAAAGAAATCAGACTCAAAAGAGAATCCATCCTCATCTGATACTAGATAGTGTGGACCGTGAATATACAGTGTAGTCAAAAAGTGAAAATGTGTAATCAGGAATGTATACAATTATGAGAAACATGAGCATTTCATTTCTAAATCCAGTATTGTTTTAACTACTGTAGTAATAAATATTCATAGCACTTTCAGTTCTTAGGCCCTGAAGGATTTGGCGTTCTGGAGCACTCAAAAAGACCATCAGTCAAAAGAGTGGGCACACCTTCTAATTAAATGTTTTTGATTTAGTGATTTATGTTCTGCATAACATAACAATAGAGAGGATTTCACAACTTTGAAGTAACAACAAAAACAACAACAGTTGTATCTTAAGACATAAAGGTTCACTGGTTCATCTTAAGACATAAAGGTTCACTTCTTACAAGACCAGTGTAGTCAAGTGCATTTGCAAACCCATTAGGCACAATGATGACACTGGCTCTTATGAAGACCATCCCAGGAAAGCAGGAGCAAAACTTATTATTTACAGAGCATAAGTAGCAGACACATTTCAACATCAACTATTCAAAGAAGTATTCAAATATTGCATATTTTGGATGCCTGTAGCATTGTTTTAGCATTATTTACAATGTAGAAAGAAATGAGAGGAGGTGGAGAGGAAAAAGGCCCCCTTTTTAAAAAAAAAAAGCATATGGCAGCATGACTTACGTTTGCAAAATTGCATTTGAACAAACCACAAAAGTTCTGAAACAATTGGTGTGTGTGACCACCAAGGAGGAGATGTTTGGCCTTCATGCATAGGGACACATGTGGCAAAAACAAACATGTCATAAAACAGGCATTTCACCACAAACACCTCATACTATCAATGAACTAAAATCGAGGTGATGGAACTGCCAAGTCAAGGACCAGACCTGAACCTCATTTACATCATGCTGCGATGGGGTGTTGAGAGAGCTGTGTATAGATGAATGAACTCAAGCAATGTTAAAAGAAGATTGAGCCAAAACAATCTGAGACTGTTAATCTTAAACAGAAAGCATTTAGTTCAATTTACAGTCTTTTTAAGTTAGTACCCTCTCTTTTAATTCTATATGTTTTTGTGTCAAAACATAATAAAATCATCTGATTATAGTGGGTCTTATATAACAACATATA
Source organism: Clarias laeviceps (assembly GCA_030014305.1). Classification (NCBI taxonomy): domain Eukaryota; kingdom Metazoa; phylum Chordata; class Actinopteri; order Siluriformes; family Clariidae; genus Clarias; species Clarias laeviceps. The sequence goes on from JAQMYJ010000039.1 coordinate 22,705,914, forward strand.
CTTTTGTGTTACTAGTGTTTTCTTATTAATTTAAGAATAATGAATTTATTTTATTCATTAATTCATTTTTGTTAAATATATATATTTACAGGTGGCACGGTGGTGTAGTGGTTAGCACTGTCGCCTTGAACCTTCAGGGTCTGGGTTCGATTCCCGGCCAGGCTCGATTCCTGTCTCTGTGTGCATGGAGTTTGCATGTTTTCCCCTTGCTTGGTGGGTTTCCTCCCACAGTCTAGTTATGTAGATTAGGTTAATTGGTGTTCCCATATTTCCTGTAGTGTGTGAATGGGTATGTGAGCCCTGCGATGGATTGGCACCTTGTCCAGGGTGTACCCCGCCTCGTGCCCTAAGTTTCCTATTCTAGGGTCCAGGCCCCCCGCGACCCTGAATACAAGATAAAGCAGTACAGACGATGAGTGAGTGAGATATATTTTACACAAAAACACACATAGAATTGAAAGAGGGGCCACTAATTTTGAACATGACTCTTACATGAGGAATACACAATCATTATATAGTCCTGAAACTGTAAATTAAAATGTAGACCTGAATTAATTCACACCTCTGAAGTATGCTGAACTCTTTCCCATTAACTTTAGTGGTAGATTCTAAGCACAATATTTATTTCCTCTTACTATGTCTCTTACTATGAAATGTTATAGCTTTACATGTTAGTTTTAACAAATAATCCAAAAAACATGAGCAAGCGTTACATGAATTCATCCATTCATTTTCAGTAATCGCGTTATTCTAGTCACTACTGGTTTGTGGTGGATCCAGAGCTTATTTGGGAATAAGATCCTGGATAAGACAATTCAGCTTAACCAATCCACCTACTGGAATGTTATTAGAATTTGGGAAGAGACCAACAACATGCTTACTGAATGAATATGTAAAACTCCACACAGACAGCAATCCCAGCTTAAGATTGAACCAGGGACCCAGGAGCTGTGAAACAACAATGCTACCTGCTGCACCAGAATGAGTAAGTTAATGACCTAACTCCTCTGCTGATCTATATGTGTGCATTACATAACATACCTACTCTCAACACAAAATCCAGTTGAACAAATCAGTAAAAAAAAATAATAATTAAAGAAAGAAGGAAATAAATAAATAAATAAATAAATAAATAAATAAATAAGAAAGAAAGAAAGAAAACAAATATAGGCTACTGAAAAAAAAAACAATTAGGGTCCTAACTTAGAATTGCCAGCAAGATAATGTAAATTCACAGTTAAACCCTTTAAAAAGCTGTTTATGAGATTTTAGTTCAGTAAATATTACCCTGCTGTAAATATTCATAATATTACAATACTACCAGTAGATATTTTTATTAACTTACTGTACATTTTCAATATAAAACTGCAATTATCATACAGTATCCTATTTCATTATAAAAATTGTTGCTATAAATTTACACTAGCTGACTGTCAGCACCTTTGCTGGCACGTTATGCCGCTTAATTGTTTTGAAGTCTGCCGTCACTTAAGATGTTTGAAAAGTCCTGGCACTGACATCTTGAGCAATGTGATGAAAAAATTACGCAAAACCTTGAGCAAAAGTGACTCACAACTCAGTTTGTGGACGCATGACAACACTCCATGCAAAGTGAATGGAAAGCATCAGCTTCGGATATGTCAACAGAACCGTGTAAATGCAGCTGAATGATGGTAGGCTGGAATTTACTTCAGGCAGCCCTGATAATATTAGATGATCATGTAGAGAGGCAATTTTTTAAAATGCTCGAGATGAGAATTGTACTTTAAGATGCTATCGTTAATGATGGAATTGTTGATAACTTAAGGGCAATTGAAAACCATGACATAACTGTCTCCTCCCAGTCTGCCTCAGACAAAATGACTGATGAAAAGTTGCATTATGAAATAAATTGGCCATTGAAAAAAAAACAGCTTTGTGAAACAAAGGAGTTAAATAAAATAAATAAAGGACCTACAGAAGGCGGTAAACTCTGCTATTGTAAAAATAATAAATAAATACAGATGCAAATAATGGGTGCATTATTTGTCTTACCAAAAAGGTTCACAGACAATTTAATTGTGGTTAGAAGTGTGCAAGTACTAGGATCTTGCCAAACACAACAACAAAATCATACCGGTGAGAGGGTTTTACTTTCATGGGGCATGACATGACAAAACAACTGTGATATGATGAAATTGCTTTTTCCACCCTTGGGTTTTCCCCCAGCGTTTTTTAAATGATGATGATGATGATGACAGTGAAACTGTAGGATATGCACAGTGGTGGCCAAAAGTATTGAGACAAATGTATAATTCAATGTTTTAATTAGATTCTCATTTAAAATTAAGACAATTAAGATAATAAGAATAATTCGCGAATTAATGCGATGAAATTGCTATACGACAATCAATGTTAAGTATAAAGTCTTCAGAACCTGCTGATCCAAATGGGCATAGGGTCAAAAAGATGTCTTCAGTACTCTGGTGTCACTTGCTCAATCCATGCCTGTTTGATTTCTTTCTGAAGATCATGGACAGAAATTTGCAACAGACGTTTTAACTATTTTTGTGCAGAGGTGGACACCCGGCCCTCAGAAAGTAAAAGTCCTGACACATATTTGTTCCATCCATTAACTAAACCAGCTGATACTAATTAGCCCAACTCTTCAGGCAGATATGGCTTAAACTTATTAGTGACATCGCCTGTTTTGTGCACAAGGAGAACTATAATACATGGCATATGTTGTCTTAATACTTTTGGCCACCACTGGATCCAGTGTAATTATGACCACTGATGACCAACAGGAGTTAAGTTATTGCTAGCAGGGGGTAATGCAAACTAAAACTATAGAATAAAAGGGTTGGAAAGGAAGAAATAGCAGGATCAAAACAACCAAGCAATGTCACAATATTAATAAGGAACAACTGGAAGAGCATGTTTCTAAGGGAAGGTCTGTGTTTAAGTGCAGATTTTACTAAAAACATTATGTAACACAATGATGTAATTGAGAATGAGCAGAACAGTTGTTTGTTTTTCTCCAGTTAAGTGTTAACAGTCTGTTAATTGTTACATTCATTTGTGTCTTTATCTAGGTCTCACCCGGTATGCTGAACGTTTGCACTTCATATTCCTTATGTCACCTACAGTACACTACAGGCTGAGACACCAATCTAACACTTATCCACAGCCAACACTTCCAAATATGTACATAATGGTTTCAGGATTGACACATGACAAGTCAACACACTGCACACATATCTATCGTTTTACTGCCTCTGAATTAAAGACACTAACAGAAGGAATTTTTACAGTTGCAATCATCAGTTTACAGACTTTACGTACATTACACAAACACAATGAGAAATCAACCATACACTGATACTGAATATTTCTCTGTTTGAAAGTAATTTAAAGGCTTGTGTAATAAAATACTATTCCGATTGTGCAGTACAAACCTCTGGAAAGTGAGAAATAATCAGCATGCACAATTATTAAAGAAACACAAGGAGATGTTTACTAAGGTTAAACTGTAATTATGTCTGCTGATTAGTGTTTATGTGGCATGTTGTTGCACTGTCACATATTCTGACTTTGTGCTAGTTCTATACTAAATCGTCACCATAGACAGACAGCAAGGAATGCAAAAATTCACACACGGTGCCTGAGAAAGGTTTCAGTTGAAAGTACTTCTTGAAAATTGGCAACATACTGAGATGCATGTAGCGGCTTGTAAAGTGGAAGGCATATGAATGAGAATCCACACAAACTCGCCTTCTCACAGACACTAACTGAGAGACATTAAATCCTGAGTCAGCAGTGTGGAGGAGGTAGCAAGTGTAGGCATGTGCCATACATATTTGGACTTGTGTTAACTGTTCCTTCTTGGTTTGCCAAGAGCCTTTTGCATCCAATATATTTGGTACATACCATGTCTTCTTTCCACTTTTCTTTCACCCACTTCACTATTGTTTTACGGGAAGCCTTGGCAAACAGCATGTTACTACCTGACCAACTCACCCACTGAGTTTCAAGTGTCTGGCAGCAACTCCTCATTGCCTTGAATCGATTTAAACTCATTCTGAAAGCTTTCTGCCTTTCCTGAAGGAAGATTCCTGTTTTCAATGAAAAGTACTTTGGAAATAATGCCAAGAATTTAACGATAGTCATGGCTAGTGTTTCTGAGTCTAAGTAACTAGACTGTCAGCAGTCATATTAAGTTTAACTTCAGGTGAATAGCAAATCATTTTTATTATCATAATGCAAGCAAATATCTTCTAATTTATAATTCAGTAATAACTTTCCAATGATTGAAAAATATCTTCAGGTATAATCCAGTCAAACCTTGAGATATATTTTGATTAATTATCTAAATACACTATATTTGGCCAAAAGTAGGTGGAAAACTTATCACACCCCAAAATGTGGATCTTCCCCCAAAATGTGGCCATAAACTTTAAAGCATGCAATTGTATACAATGTCTCTGTATGCTATAGCATGACAATTTTACTTCACAGAAACTAAGGGGCCCAAACCTGTTCCAGCATGACAGACCCCTGTGAATAAACAAGCTCCAACTTGGTTTGGCAATTTGGAGTAGAAGAACTCCAGGGTCCTGCAAAGAGCCTGTACTGTATCTCAACCGCACTGAACACCTAACAAATGTTTTGGTATGCTGACTTTGCCCCAGACTTTCATCATTACATCAGTCCCTGACCTCGATAATACTGTGCTTATATTGGTATAATTCCCCACAGCCGTGGCAAGCCTTCCCAGAAAAATGGGAGAACAAATTTGCAAAGGAATGTGCAACATATAAGTCCATATAAGTGTGACAGTCAGGGGCCCGCAAACTTTTGGTGTATTATATACAGTATGTATACAGTATGTACTGTATGGTGTATTTGGTGTCTTTTTGTGAAATATAATGTATTTCTCGATATGATAGAATACTGTAATGAGCAAAGAAAGATGTCAGGAGGCAGAAGAAGAAGAAAAAGAAAGCAAATATAAATACTTTATATTCATATTTAAAATGATACTTAGATTCTAAATTACACCCTATTACTTCCTATCAGTGTTTACAGGTTTCATAATATTGCAGTTTTTAAAATCACTGTTTAAACAAATTACTACGTCTATGAAGACGACAGACGACATAACCTATACCAGGAGACTCACTCCGTGCCTGCCTAGTTATCTATTAATCAGACTAGCACTGCTACCTTTCCTTTACCGTTGGTTACCTGCAGTAATCCCCATGTATATATCTCATGACAACACACATTATAAACTGGGATTACAGCCCTAAAACTCTGGAACAGTTTAACCCTCTAAATCAGGTCATCTCCACATCTCAGCAGGATTAAACCACATTTAAAACCCATCTGTCTCTTTGGCCTTTGCCTAGCTATAAAATGAATGTTGGTAACGCAGTGGTGTGTTTTATCTGTCAATTGCATTTATTTGACATTTTTAAATAATGTAATTTTGTATCTTATCATATTGTCTTTATTGTCTTTTCATCAGCTTAGGGGTAGTACAGTGGCACAGTGGTTAAACTTAAACCTCAACTTAGGGCTGGGATGGAGTGTGCATGCTTGCCCTGTGATTGGTCGGTTTAGTTCGGGTACTCTGAATGTGAGTGTGTGTTTGTCCCGTGTTTTGGGTTGGCACCCCATACAGGGTGTACCCTGCTTTGTGCCCTGAGATTCGGGGACAAGGCAGTTTTCTGAGATCGGTTCTATGACCTTAAACAGGATAAGTTAGATATATAATTAATCAATTAATCAATTATCGTGGGTGTTTTTACACTGCCCTTTCCTTACCTTGGGTAAAATATCCTTATAATGCACAATATCTTGCTAACATTAAGCAAGAATATCCGTCTTGCTTAATGCTGCAGTAGGATACGAATAAATCTTAATTCTCTTTGGCACTTTCTGTACTGGTCAATTAAAACATGTTTTAAAAGCTCTGCGGCTGCCAAACATGTAAAACATACTCTATTTAGGTTAAGAAGAATATTTGACAGGTATAGAATAATAATGTAATTACGCAGTGCCGTGAGTGAGGACAGAAAAGACACAGAGACACACAAGCTGGGAAAGAGGAGCGAATAAAATGGTCCTGTTAAAGTTTACACAGCCGGCAAATCTCACACGTCACACCTCCAGCGAGTTCTGTTATGGTGTTTTAACTCAAAAGTGAGTGGTCATGAAATGCTCCTGCACAGAGCTGCACGCAAAGAACAACAACCCGTTGGCAAGCAATAAAAAAAACCCTAATGACAAACTCAAGTGGAGAACAGACAATGAAAGTTTTTGTCTGGAAGGTTAAAGGGATTTTGTTTACGCTTCTGCATGCGTGTGAATTTCCAAAGAAAAGGACGTCAAAGAGAATTCCCAGTTATGGACAAATCAGCAATGAGCAGCCAACCATCACTCACCTTACAGCACATGCAACTTGCTCCTGACACAAAAAGATTGCATACTGGTCCTTCTCAAAAAATTAGCATATTGTGATAAAGTTCATTATTTTCTGTAGTGTACTGATAAACATTAGACTTTCATATATTTTAGATTCATTACACACAACTGAA
>JAQMYJ010000039.1:22712594-22725988 GCA_030014305.1 Clarias laeviceps
GTGTAATGAATCTAAAATATATGAAAGTCTAATGTTTATCAGTACATTACAGAAAATAATGAACTTTATCACAATATTTTTTGAGAAGGACCAGTATATGTTCTCTCCACATTACACACACAATATATATACAGACAGTATATACAGTACACACAAGACTGAAGTAAAAAGAAATCTCTGATAGGAAGGAGACTAATCAGTAGCGTATAATTATCAGTCTTAATAAGAATCTGTTGTCAGAAAAAAACTTTCAAATGTATCTATACAATCATTGGATTGATTATGCGTTCAGCACAATCATATTGTACTAGAATAATTGTTTGGGATTATTAGAAATTCTCTGTTATTTATTATTAAATAAAAAATCCCTGGCTAAGTATTTCCATACATGCTTTCTTTTTCAACAGTAATGCACTGTCAGGCACAATAAACCACCAGATTAAATCTAAACACCCACATGAGCCACGTCTTCAGACGCCATTTATATGTTTCAGTGCTGCAGTATTTGAATTCACATTTGGAAAGTAACATGAACGTTAGATTAGGACATTAAAATCCTCTTTGGGAAAAAAAAAAAAAGAAAGCACAAAGGTTTTGTTTAGGATTGAACTTAAAGGTCAAATCGGGTCCAGAGGACAATGTATAATGTGCTGTATGAGAAAAAAAATCTGCAGCAGAATGCAAAATGACAAACTTGTTTGTGTGTCACAGATAAAGAGCTTGTACATTACATCATACATGTATATCTTTCCAACAGGACGTACGCAGTGTTAAAAACAAATCTAAAATGCTCAAATTGATGTCCCAAAAACATGAACACCAGAAGAGCAGTTTCTCAAGCTGGCAATCTGGGCCACACTGCCCCTGAAATGAACACTGCCCATGCAATGAAAATGGTCAAAGTGACTTTAGAATCTGCTCACAGGGCTTTGTTCACTATAGATAGCCAGTACATCAGGCTATGACCAAATTCACTCTTAGGGATTTGATCATTCTATCCTGACTACTCTTCATATGCTGCTCGATAGGACTTTTTAATTAGCTTTTTCTGGCTTTGTGGCGTCTTTCTCACTATCTATCTATCTATCTATCTATGTCTCTCTCTGTCACATTTCACCTCCTCCCTCCTCTGATTAATGTTTGCATCAAACATAAACTGACATTTTGACTTTTTAATTGTGACATTTTTAATCAAAAGTGGTAAAAAGCTCAAATGAATGTGGTGTGTCTTTGACTTGCCCTTGCTACGTACAAAACATGTAAATGTTCAATGTGTGGGTGATATAACCTACTGCAATGCTACAGCATTAGAAAATACCAGAACATAAGCATAAACAGTTATTCTTATATTTTACAGAACATCTATCCAGATGGTTGCTGCTTAGCTGCCTTGTAAGACAGCCACGTAATTCCACCTTGCCTATGTAGAACAGACTTCTGTCAAAGGGGGCAAAAGTTTACCCGGAGTCCAAGTGAACATGTGGACAAGTTCTTTTAAACAGAGGAAAATTTTTAATTTGTTGCAACCAAATCCATGTAAATGCCATGGAAACTTCTACCAACACAGAGTGAGCAAAGAGACATTGTGGGGCAGAAGCATGAGCAAAGATTATGGAAAGCTTATCAGTCACTTTCAGTCAGTTCAGTTCAAGACAAGCAATCACAAATGAAGAGGAGGAGACTGAAGATTTTAGTCCTGCTGTTTGTCAGCTTGCTAAATAAAAGCAAGTTAATATTGTAAGATTTTACATTTTAGATGACTAAGAACAACAGGAGAAGCAAAATCCTTCATCAATGTTCACAAAACTTAGCAGGGAGTTAATTTTGGTCCTGCAAGAATGTCAGAATCAGGAATCGATCAATACACAATACACAGGTACTCATACTCTGAACATATCATTAATGAAAAATAAATAAATAAATAAATTGGTCTGTTCTTATCTTTGTGCCAAAACAAAAGCTGCCAAACTTCTGCCTGTGTGATTTGTAATATAAGTGTTATGAAAGATTCAGCATGTCCTTACATCAAGATCTGATGGAGGTACATCAATAATTCAAACCCCTTTGTCTGCCGTGATTAAGTAAGCCAAAACTCTAGGCCCAAATTGTGACCCGTCCTTGAAACATAATGTACACCTGTCATATCACCCTTCAATCGAGAGACACAGAGAGACAGAGACTGAGATTGTGTCATCTGATATAAAATAAACTCCTGTTTATAGCATCTGTGCAGGAATAAATATGAATATGGGTGCTTTTTATCTTTTATTTCTAATATGGAATTAGAAATTTGAAGTTGAATTTATTATTTTTTTAAGTAACATTTAAAATGTTCGCCCCATATTAAGATGATTGTCATATGAGACGTATCATCATTACACGATACGAAACTGTAATTAATTCGAGCTCAAATATCTGCATTTGATATTTTGCAATATTTTTCATTGTTATGGATTAATCAATGCAGGACTGTGAAACCTGTTTAAACCTGTTCACTGCATACTGTATGCTTACACCTCAACAAGAAGATCTGTCAGATCTCTATTTTCTTAAATAATTCATTTAACTTTAACTCCATCTAATTGCTAACCCTATTAGTGTGAACAGCACCACCTGTACCTAAATGAGACAAACATCCTGCCTGTCTCGCTTTCGAGACGATTGCGCAATTCGCCGATCCTGCCCTGTCTGGCCGTTTACTATCAGACTACATGACTGCACAGCAGCGGTAATATGGCTCTCTACAGCTGCGGGGAATATTTATGACAGGCTGTGTGTGCACCCTCTGCCAGGGTCTCTATGCAACCAGTGTATGTGAACGCTGATCAGAGGCTACTGCAAACCTGCTTACATTGGGGATAGGAAAAGCATCATGCTTGGGAAGAAAAGAATCATTTATTCGGTGAATGACATGATGCATATACAGTATAAGAGTGGTAAAAACGCCAATGAGGGCGGTCATACCCAGTCCTCGAAGTGCTTGCTGCCGTTCTGCAGAAGGTCCTCGAACTGGATGGTGCAGTTGGCCACAAAGTCGTCATAGCCAATGGGCGCGTCATGAAACACCGACAGCTCAATCTTGTGGCCGCCACGCACCTCAGCTACAAACTCATCATGCCATGCAGGGCTGTTGGTCTTCGGCTTGGTGGATGTCTGCCCCACGCGTGAGTCGTCCACATTCAGGGCGATGTAGGGGTCCAGCAGGAAGCTCTGCGCCTTCGGTCCCACGGCATGCCTCAAAGACCAGGCTGTAGGTTTCAGGTCCAGTGCCTCGATTATCTTAATTTTCAACACCCCGTTGAAGACCACCATGGTGACGTGATTACGGCAGTTAATTCCTCAGACCGCACCTTTAATCAGCCCTGTCACTCCGGTGAGTTCTTCAACAGGGCGGCTGAGAAAAATCTCGGCAATCAAACACTCCAAAATCTCCCTGGTTGAAATGAACAGTGAACTCAGACTCACAGACAGTCCTCCAGCCAGCACGGACACAAGGGTTTCACTTCTTTTAGCGCTCTGATGTCGAGCTCCACAAACACATGAGATTTGTATTTTTTTTAAGCAGCTCGATTGTCAATGCGTCAAAAAGAGAAAAGAAACGCAACGATCTTCACATGGGGTACTTCGATCTGTGCATGAGAGCAAAAACATGCCCGAGCTGGAGCTCCTCAGGGGTAGAAATCCTCTCCTATTTCTCCTCCCCAGGCCGGAGCTCGGGACGGAGTCCAGTTTGTGTCCCGGGCATTTGGAAAGGCTTTACCTCACACACGTCCAGCTGATGAAGGGAAATGGTTATAGGGCCGAGGAGGATAGGTGCCGTTTCCGTTCGCTCTTCTTCAGTTTCCCGGGCCGTTTAGCTGTTCATCGGTGCTCGGTTTCCTGCAGCCCTGCCTCTTCCCCCCCTCCTCCCAGCTGTGTGTGAACACTACAGTGCAGGAAATGCGCAAAACGCGTCAGTTTGCCCAAACCGTGTTTACAGGGAATCAGTGCAACACAGCACAGCTATACTGTACATACTCATCTTCCCTAGTATGAATTCATCATCCATGTGTGTAAATTTGACATTTACAGTGCCCAGATGAAATGAAAGGTGCAGTGTTAAAGTAAATTTTGATCTTCAGCTCAACCGTGCTGCTGCTGCGTGTGAACGCGTGTATAGCACAGGGGTTCATCAGGTGTGTAAATTTTAATGAACTTGCTCAACAAACAGCCGTGTTCCAGTATTTGCAAATGGGAAAATAACTGAACATGAACATTAACTCATTAATTAGTTATCCAACATGACAACAAACTGCACACGATCTGGCATCCAGTAACCTGAGATCTCTTTAACATCTGGTTCACGACAAACTGCGTGAATCAGACACTAAAACGATCACACGGTACTGAGTACGACACAAGCTATTCAACTGGAAACTATTTGAACTACTGTGATATTTGACAGAATTGTAACCACATATTTTTCTAATGTGCACAATGACTAAGGTGTATGACACGGAGGTTGTTCTTCAGCAGTCATTAGTCCTCTGTGCTTTCTAAAGCCACGTGTAGCTGTTATTTCATCCCTTCGCGGAACATTTATTTAATCTTGATAATCCATGCCTGTTTGTGTCTGTTTACCCAAAGCGCTATCTCGTGGCTGGAATTCTAAGTATACACCTTAACTTTCATGCTGCATGTGAGAACCTATTGGTGGTGCCCTAGTAAGTAAAATATGCGTCTGTCCTTTACTAATGTTCTGAAGTACCTCTCAAAAGCTTGAAAAGAAAAAACATGCCCTCGTGTCAGAGCGCCTCGAAACTACACGACTCCACACGTTTAACCGCAGCAGGGTCGCCGCTAACAGCTGCGTTCGAACGTATCGCGCGTGCGCGTCTTCAGCTGCTCCGGTGACGTTGTGCGGAAATCCACCAATCACGATTAAGTACACCTTTTGGCTCATATAGCGTAAAAGTTTATTTATTTACGCTTTTATTTCTAATTCTGAAAGAATTTACAAAATAGCCAGAGAGTGTATGTTATGGTATTATGAGTAAAACGAGCAGATCAGAATTATTTTAAAAGCAGTACAATTTAATTGTGGATTTCTTTCAATTTGCAATAACTTTATACACTTTATATATTTATATACTGTATATATAAAGTAACTGCACAATATATATATAGCCTGGAGGGTACAAGGTGGGGTACACCCTGGATGGGGATTCCAATCCATCTACACACACTATGGGCAATTTGGGAACGCCAGTTAGCCTAATCTGCAGGGTTTTGGACTGTGGGAGAAAACTGGAGTACCGGAAAGAAACCCTACAAGCACAGGGAGAACATGCTCCATGCCCTCAGACCTGAGGCGGGAATCAAACCCAGATCCTGGAGTTGCAAGGCAACAGTGCTAACCACTAAGCCACCATGCTGGCTATATATAGTTTTGACTGTATCAGTGTTGATAGAAAAAAAATCTAAAGTACAGGTTTCATGTCTACTTCCTCCAGCTACACAATTACAAGATTATAAAATAACACATAATATATTCGGTATAAGTGTCAGGTGTCATATATCAAATTTTTCCTACTAGATGTCAGTTGTCAAATATCAGTTTTAAGATATCACTTGTCAAGTGTCGGATATGAGATATCAGTTAAAAGGGATCATTTGTCAGATGTCAGTTACCTATTAGCCTTCAAGTATCACACATCAAATATCAGTTGTCAGTTTTAATACAGAGCGTTTTATTCCGATACATAATGCTCTTTTGCTCTTTCCAAGCAACACTAATGACAGTTATATACTGTATATTGAAGGCATAGCCAACATAAGATTGATACTTTTCAGTGGTATTTGTAATTCGCTTTGATAACTTCCAATATCCTTTTAGACCTCTATGATTTTTTTTCTTTTTTTCTCATTTTGGTCCGTCAACATCCCATCTGACACATCGAGCGACGGATACTCCCCACCCTGGAGATATATCCATCATTCTGCGTCACGATTGTCATTCACACTCTACGGGCAGTTTGGAAACACCAATTAGCCTAACTTGCATGTTTTTAGACTGAGGGAGGAAACTGGAGTACCCAGAGTAAACCCACCAAGCACAGGGAGAACATGCAAACTCCAAATCATACCACCTGACCTCTATGATAGGTCATTATATTCTGTTTCACTTGTTGCCATAGCTGTTTCCACTTATTTATAACAGCAAACTTTTTATGAATTCGCACACTCTTAAAATACCTGTAATAGGAATGACTATGTAATAAAAAGAGAAACAATGCATTAACCAGGGTATGTCAATGGGGGTGCAGTGATACCTGCTGACGTGGGCTCATGTGATAGGCCTGTCGACAGATTATCAATAAGAAACCATCAGAAATAAGAAGATGAATCACTTAGAAGTTATTTAAAGGAACAGGGAATTCTGTTTTGGTGAGGAACTGAAAATTTCAGGTTTTGTTTTCGCTTCATTCATTAACCAGCAAGATTGCAAATAAACATGCATTTGGCCTATTTTATTACACATTTTTGACCCTCTAATATTTTCATGTATCCATGACACAAGACTCAGAAAATGCAATACTGTAAAGGTATTTAAAAAGATTTATTTTTTTAATTATTATTATTTTTTATTCCGGGGGGTTCAAAATGTGTAGGACTTGCAGTGGATGAAACTGGAAGTCTTGCCAAGACTTTTTGTGAGTCATAATCACCATCTTTTCCCATCTTTTTCAAACTGCTGTCCAATGTAACCTCGACTTTGAAAAAATAACATCACTTAACATCTCTACTTTGCCGAATCTGTTATTGTTTGCTTGCGTTTCTTTCTTTTCAACACTGTTAGTCGGGTTATTTCCTCAAACAATATACAGATCCATAGCACAGTGACTAATTTCATGAAAAACATGCATGTTAAAAAGACTTCCTGTTTTTTTTAGTTTTGTTCTTTACTTTTAACAGATTTACTTTTGTGGGGATTTGTCATATTACAAAATTGTTTTTAACACTCAAATATTCAGCCCTTAAAATGTCATTTATTGTATAGTTACAATTATTTATTCGTTTTTTATTTATTTAGGTAAAATATAAGCCAAAGTCACTTTCAAGAAACTGAAGCTGTTTGCAAGCACATGAGTAGTATCTCAGTTATAACACTCTATTATTATCAAGAAGTCAGATGGAGTGTACTATTAGCTAAAGATAATAATGCACACTGAAACCTATAAAACACTGTAAAGAGCACCGTTAGCAGATATTTAAAAAATAAATAAATGAATACACATGGTATATAGGCTACAGACGAACGTAGAAAAGGCATTGCTGTTTCAGTGTCTGACAACAAATACATAATAACAAATAAAGGCCACTAGATGGCAGTGTGCTCTTTTGAAAAGCAACAAGCTTTCAAAATGTCGCATAAACAGCCTTCTGTTTCATCAGTCTGATCTGAGTACTGTGTGCATTGTAAGAGAATTTTGTCCAGGTTTAACTGTTTTAACTTTAGATCAATGTTGTCAATTAAACTATAAAACTTTAATTCTTTCTTATAAAAAGGTAACAATGGCAACTTTTCCTGCCCCCAGTTCCTGGATTTGTTCTATTTATTCATGGTAACTAATTGTGCACTAATCCCCTGTCTCTCTTTTGAAAGGGGTTTGTCGGTTGCTTTTCCCATTTAATTAGAGGTGTCGCTCCATGATCGACAGAATTGGTTATTCCTCTGAACACAAATCCTGTTGCAGCATGAAATTTTCCTGCAAACTTGTTAACTCATAAAGGCTGCAAAACTGTCAACTCTCACAATCACCATCATCAATGTGTACATTCTCTAGGTTAAGAGCAACAACAAAAGAGAAGTTTCTATTGCACAATAAATTGTTTCAACTGGAGCAAGAAATTGTATGTGAGAGTATTAACTTTAGTAAAGAAACGTATAGGATTTATAATTACATCAGTCCATTAATAGTATAAGAAGTCTGTCTTTTTAAGCTCATTTTCCCTCTGTCTAGTCTGCAATAATTGGATGAGTGATTTCTCTTGGAACTGAATAGAGATGTTGTTCAAACCACGGTGATTTCCCCGGGGCTTGGCAATGACATTTGTCAAAGATATTCTGTTCACATTGGATGGTCTCACATGAGCCGTGTATACAGCACAGCTCCAGATAATGACATCAGCAGTGGGAGAATCTTGAATGTACTATTGAGATGCTGATAGTGTGGGGGCCTGTGGGTGTACAGACTGAGTGGTAAGAATAGACCAGGCCACTTGAGGGGGTTGTGTGAGGGCCCTCAGGCGCACTTCATCCTACCCCAAGATGCCAGCGTTCATGTTCACACTTACTGTCAAAGAAAGCCACTCAGTGTCTGCCAAAAATTAGACAGCAGTTTCCAGACAGGGACAATGTCTCTTTTGTGCTCTAATTATAAAACAGGGCCTTTCCAAATATACTTGTGTTTTATGAACTTTAAAATAACAGCTTTGTGTCTTTTCTCCTCACTTTACCAACTCTAAAAAAAAAATTAATAAATAAAGGCTAGGTTTAATTGGTTGATTAAGGTCCTTTCACTTGCATAAAAAACATTTTTGTGAGTCTTACTCCTTAAAAAAGAAGAATAAAAACATAATGTAATCAAGGTTTATTTGTATCATGCAGCCATAAAGGATTAGGCTCAAATTTCAAGTGTACACTTTAAGTGTTTAACAGATAAACATATTGTGAGCTAATGACCCTGATGGGAGTTCAAATCCCAGGACTGCTATAATAGCACAAACCATGAGCATGAGCATGGCATTAAACCCTCAACTTCTGTTCAACTGAAACAACTGCCAAATGAGCAAATGTAGATGAATATTTTATTTGCTTTAACACCAAACTACTTTTTACTACCACTACTTCTACTCTGAGAAATACTAGTAAGACAGTCTAAACTTCATATAAAATCCAACACTACACGTGGTAAGAGATTTAAAACGACTATTTGTGTAAAGGAAACGTAGATGCGTGATTAGGAATAATAATTTAAAAAATGTTTAAAACAGGAAGATTCACACATGTATTGTCTTGAATCTCCACGTTTTCAGGATAGCGACGGAGGCGACGCTCTCGCTTTCTGCAAGTTCATTGGCCAATCAGCACGCCCGTCACTACGCTCCTGACCAATCAGGTGCCACCATTCATGCGCACCACCGCAGCCGCGTTTCCCCTTCGCTGGTTTCCCAGAACCCGGCCCCGCCTGCGAGCTCACGTTATTCGCCTCCTGCTCGCCTAGAGACCATCATATTGGCTGTCAAGAAAGAAGGAAGACACCGCCGAGAGACGGAGGCTTAAAAAAATCTGGCCCTGGATCAAACGGGCATTCCGGAGCGCCACAATTATATACAATTAAAAAGTTTCTCCTCGTGTATGTGTAAAAAACGGGCCTCAGGAATGCCCAGTCGGGATCTCGCGCGTTATAACCGCCACGGGAACTCTTCTGTAGCACGGCTGCGAGTCTGACATCTTTACATAGCCATCTTTTTACAGACAAAAGAGGGCTGCGGAGACGCCGACCGAGCTGTCCCGAGGTAAGAGCCAGCACACGTTTGAGTTCTCGTCGAAAAGAATTTGTCGGTGTCTTTTGGCAAAGCGTGTTATTTCCGTGTGAACGGGTTTCGGTTAGGAGTTTGGTTAGCGTTAGCCTGTTAGCGAACTCTCCGCGCTGAATGAATGTAACGGAACGCGAGAGCGATGTGTCACTCAGATTTGCGGCGTGAGGGCTCTGCGCGATACCCGGACACATCCTCCGTGCCACACTCGTTTCATTCACTGGCTCTTATATTGTCCTTTGTCTTTTCCACTGGGAACATGGGTGCACTTTTCACTACGAATACACACACACAACCTGAATGCAAATGTGATGAGCTGACTAGCTCGAGAGATTAACAGTGTAAAATCAGTATAATTACAGCCTGATATGAGACTGTCTGAACTTGGCTGGCTTTTAGACTGCAATCATTCATTATGAAATATACATTTCTGTTCGTATGAAGACGTATTAGGGAAAGTATGTGCATATTAAACTTTTATTATGTATTTTTTCTATGTTGTCAGGAGTACTGTTAAAACATTTAGAATGATCACACAGATAGATGAGTCAATGTTCAGCAGCATCCCTGTTCTACTATAAAAAATATCATGCTTGCGAATGAATTCATTTTCTTAATGTGATTCTTCACAAGTTTGATTTTTGAATAATAGTTCAGCATTTCTGAATCTCCACATTTCTCCATGCCACTCTTGGGATCCAGGTGCACTGCCTGATTTTGTGCTTTTCCTGTTCAAACACACCTGATGATCAAGTTGGATTATTACCTGACGATATGGATAATGTGTGTTAGTGATAGGAAAGCACACAAAACTAGTAAATGCCAGCACTGTCATTGAGGTTCGTGTCCTTTTTTTTTTTTTTTTTTCAGAAAAATTCACAACGCCTGGGCTTTATAATTATTCTGAATGTTAAAATGTTTATATAATAATAAAAATAAAAAAGAGAGAAAGATATTCCTTGTAAAAAGTTAATATTTTGTATTCATGTGAGTCTTTATGTTCTTTTACTGTTGCATTAAGCAGTTGGAAATGTGCTGCCGCCTGGACACAAGACCAAAGTCTTGGTTTAGAGTGCCAGCAGGGTACATGAGCGAATACCAAACTGTAAAGGGGACCTTTTAGTCAGTAATGTAAAGAGGAATGTTCAGAGAGCACGTAGAGCGAGTATGCAGAGAGTTACTTCTCAGCCTCCAGCCACTGGATTCAGCCATGCGAAAGCCTTCTTGTTTAGAAAGAAAATGATCAGAAAAATATCCCATTTGCATCCCATGTAAATATCCTTAATTGCATGGCCTAAACGGTGTTTAGAAATACTACAGGTTTATTTTTCATCAAGATATTTCTACTACAGATGGCATGACAAGGTGCTGCTTTAATATATGTGCAAAAAAAAAAACTCAGCAAAAGGACTTTCTGTATCAGATCCAAAACAGATTGAACTTACCCAGCCTCTTACAGCAGCTCTCCCAAAATGAGAAAGGCTACCACAAACATCTCATTTATCCTCAGTGGAAAAAGAAAGCGATTACGCCCTTAATGTTGTCCAAAAGCCAGGCCACTCATCAGGACCCTGCGAGGGAAGGCGTACCGAGCTAAGAGGAACTGCTTTTTTTCATTCTTTCTTTTTAAAAAAAAAAAAAAAAGGTTAATATAATACAGTGCAGCATTGCTGCAGTCTTCTTGTGCTACCCCAGCTGAATCACCACAACTACATCCATGGCAA
Organism: Clarias laeviceps; assembly: GCA_030014305.1. Classification (NCBI taxonomy): domain Eukaryota; kingdom Metazoa; phylum Chordata; class Actinopteri; order Siluriformes; family Clariidae; genus Clarias; species Clarias laeviceps. Next base: position 22,723,901 of record JAQMYJ010000039.1, read on the forward strand.
GGTCTCTTTTTTTGCCATGTGTGGGCTTTTTGATGTAATTGTTCATCCTGTGGAAATGACTCACCATGGTCTCCATTTTGTTGGTGACGAATCCATTGTTGCAGTTAACAAGAGCGGCTTGAAGGCAGATGCATTTTTTTTGTCCACTGTATATGGGTCAGTATAAGACTTGGGGCATACTGTATACCAGGGTATTGGACAAATTTGCAGGAAATTTGCATTACTGTTAATGCCAACAGGACAGCAGGTGGCAGAAAAAGAATAAATCCATTCACGTAGCATCATTTTTGCAATATGCTGACTCAGACCTGACCTTGATTTGCTCGTTGTACCTCACATCCACTCACTCACTCATTTTCTATACTGCTTTATCTGTATTCAGGGTCACGGGGGGCCTGGACCCTATCCCAGGAGACTTGGGGCACGAGGCAGGGTACACCCTGGACAGGGTGCCCAGGGTGCCAATCCATCGCAGGGCACACAGACATACACACCCTATGGGCAATTTGAGAATAACAATTAACTTAATCTACATTTCTTTGGACTGTGGGAGGAAACCGGAGTACCCGGAGGAAACCCACCAAGCACGGGGAGAACATGCAAATTCTATGCACACAGAGACGGGAATCGAGCCTGGCTGGGAATCGAACCCGGACCCTGGAGGTGCAAGGTGACCGTGCTAACCACTACACCACCGTGCCGCCCACAACCACTCAATTGAATTGAAAAAACTGCATTAGAAATAGAAATGTGCCTACAGCCTAGCTTTAACATCTAAATATTTGTAAGATTTAATGAAAGGATATTCGGTTACATGCTGGGAGAGGGATGGGGATAAAGTGTGGTGTATCATTTGCAGTGAAACATTCCTTGTGTCAGGGGTGCAGTTATTTGTGTTTGACAGAATTGCCAGTGTAGGTAGTGTAGCTGTATACTTTAAAATGTTTGACCTCATGCTGTGGTGATAGAAGCTAAAGCAGGAGTCAGAGCAAACACAAATAAAATTTACCTGGCAGAAAAGAAAGTTCACTGAAAGGAACAGATTAGGGTACAAGGAAGACTGAGACTGTGGTGTCTTTGGTCAAAAACAAAATTGAGGAACTGCAAAATCACAACAACATACAATCAACATACTAGTAGTTTTACAGATTTGTATAATCAGTTAGTGTAGTTGCCACCAAAATAGTCAGAGTGGATCTTAGTGGATGTAATTGTTAAACGTATACTAAACTAAATGAGCATTTTGATTTTTTGAGTATTTTATATTTCTGCATCAATAGACAGGTCACTCAGTAGTACAGCACATGTCTTGTCTGTCACTGTTTCTCTTTATTTTGTTTTATTTGCAGGAGGTAAACAAACAAATTTAATTAAAAACTTTTAAAATATATTTATACACACAGGTAATTTGGACAGAGCAATCTGATTGGACAAGAGGCATTCCACAAGTGGAAGTGTTCTAACAACTGTTATATAATAATGTTCGAATAATTGTTAATTACACTAACTGTTGGCATGGGTGAATGTAGGTCGGTACGGTCCGCCATACTATTCTGCCACAGATCATATTCAAAGCCAGTCATAGAAGCACTTTCAGCAAGAAAACAGATCTGATAACTCCTTACAAACTTCTTAATAACTGCTTCTAAGTTGTTCCGAATCACATCAGAACTGTTATTGTTTTTTAATTTACAGCTACAAAGCTAACTAGCCCCTAACATGAGGCTGAATCCCAAAGCCCAAAGCAGGGCAGGGTCAAAATTCAAAATGGGCATGCAAGGCTTGGTAACGACACTGTGAGCGTATACTTCGCAAAGGCCGGAAGTGTGTGAGTTTCTTTTATTAGTGTCTAGTAATTAGACTCCGGTGTGTTAGTATTCAGGTGAGCAGGAGCATTGGTGTTGGGAGTTGTAGTTCTTTGTAGTTCTGACGGAGTGTGGGACAAGGGATTGGCATACCTGTTGATTAGTCTATCTTTAATCTAAGGCTGAAACGATTAATCGAGTAATTTGATTACAAAAAATGATGGAGGCAAAATCTTCTGCCTCGAAGCTTCTTTTAATTAATTTTAAAAGCTTGCGTTATGTT
>JAQMYJ010000039.1:22734405-22754723 GCA_030014305.1 Clarias laeviceps
AGGAGCGGATAGCGCTGTTCCTCCGAGTGTGTTACGCTGCCCCCAACGGTGCGTGAGCAAGCAGTTCGAAAAAAATGTCGGTGACGTCACGTGGGTCGGAGGAAACACATGGGCGGTCTACGGCCATCCCTACTGAGTGGCGTTGTGAATTTAATGTGGGAGCCCCTAGTGACTGGGAGGAATTGGACACAACAAAAGTAGGGGAGAAAATCAGGCAAAAATTGGGGGAGAAAAAAATAAAGTAAAAAAATAAATAAATAAATCTTTGGGGTGACCTGAAGGGGGTCCTTGCATTTTGACAGATTTGGAGCTCTTTTGCAGGGAAATGTGAGACAAAATTTCCAAGTCAAACGTGGCATATTGATGGACTACAACACCAAAAGACAGAGTGCTGTTATAAAAAGGCGCTTCAACAAAGTATTAGTATATATATTCTGATAAAAAATTCTATTAATCACTATGTAAAAAAATATTGTTGTTCTAATTTTGTACCATATTGTTGTATAACAAATCAGTGTTGATTTGAGCTAGGCGATATGGCAAAAAAATTTTTTTTTACTTGGTGATCAATATAAATTTTGTACCATGATATATAATTTGATAATGCCACCAGATTGCAGAGTATCCTGATAATGACTGAAGCCCAAAGAAAGATAGTTTAATAACAAAGATGGTATAGCAAGGAAAATATGCATTATATGCTAGCTTACATTGTAATTTATTAAACTAATTTTAATAAATGTAAAAGCCCTGAGGACTATCACAAATCTCTTTTTCAGGGCCTGCAAATGGCATGTTCAGTCAACGCGCTGCCGCTCCTCACGCTGCTCTGATGTTTCGGCAGATATTTTTACCTTAAATTATTACCTCACAATATGACAAAAAAGGAGGTGATGACGCTGCCCACTGTTAAATTTGATGACACTGCCTACTTGACATGTTGAGGGATGCCTGCCACACCGGCTGCCCGCTACACCAAACAGAATTTCTGTTTTATATTCATGGATTAGTTACTCACAGCTCCACCCACATGCAGATCTTGACCCCGATTGTTGATGATGCTTCCTACTGCTACAGTTTCTCACAGGCTCAGAGTATTCAGTTTTCTTGATCTGTATCTCCAACAGTACTTTTGGGGTAGAAAATGGGCACGTATTTTGACATGTAAGCCAAAACCTGCACTCATTGGCTGTTGTCATTCAAATATGTCTGCTGTGTGATTGGCACTTACATCTATCCATATACAGTAAAAATGTCTAAAGCAAATCATCTCTATCAACATAAATTTTATCACAATGACAATTAAAATTTGTTTATATCCTCCAGCTCTACTCCCGTTTTATATATGGGTATGTTTCTAAATAAATAATAACCATTAAATGTTTAGTAAACTATATTACGTTTGAAAATGTGCACAAGGAAATCAGGATTATCAGTTTTAATGAAGCTGATGCATCAGATAAAATCTATAATAATTATATTTATAACATCTTCTGGCATCTAAGGCATCTAAGATATAATATGATATCTTTATATCTATCTATAACATATATACAATTATAATAACAGCCACAAATACATTTTAACAAACAGTTGACATAACAATAGTTACAGATGATGGGAGGATAGTTAGTGCAGTTATAATGACAGTTGCACATGTTTCAATAAATAATTAGCTGACTTAAAAATAAAAAATTGCACAGTAAATGAATTTGCAAAGCAAAAAGCTATTATAAAAATGACATGTAATATAGTTAACGCAGTTGATGCAGTTATTACAGCAGCACACATTTAATAAAATTTAATAAATGGGATTATAGAGTAAGAAACAAACTGTAATAACTAAAACTAGGTAGGTAGCACTCTTGGCACAATTATAATAGTATGTATGTGGAGTTTAGTAGCATTTTTTAATAAACAATCAGGTTAATTAAAAATAAAGGAATGACCTTATACAGAACAAAACTAACTACAATAAATAAAACAATTACCTCACTTGGCACAGTTACAACAGCTGCACACACATTATTAAAAGTTCTGGTAAAAGCAAACTCCTCATCTTGTACATGATGTACAGTAGCCAGCCTTGGAGAAATGAGCTCTGATGGTGTTGAGTATGCAAAGGAATTGTTCGGCTGCAAATGCCAATTCAGGGTAGCGGTTGCTGTTTTGCTTCCACCATGCAAATGGACTTTTGTCATGTCATTTAAATGTTGCTCTATCTCATCATGTTCACACAGCTGAAATCTTTCTCATTTTGGCCTCCCTATAACTGCCACAGAGAACTAAAGCGTGATATTCACTGCGATGAGTGAGAAGGATGTCAGGCGCCCAAAGTGCGATATCGCTTGTGTATTTCAATATTTTAATAGGGCAATTAAAATGTGTATGTTACAAAAATGTGCCAGTGAAGTATATTTTGCAGCCCCTTTACTGAAATCTTACATTTAAAAAAAAAATAAATAAATTGTGAACTAGACAGAGTAACAATATGGGTACAGTGCTGCTTAATTTTGCATCATGTGACCACCGTTGTTCAAACAGTTAAGACGCGGCTCTTTGTAGAAAGGAGAAGAGAAACTTTTCATTGTCTGATTCAAGGCTTGAACAGACAAATGGCAAACCTTAACTTTTACTCTTATCCTCATCTGTGCATAGACTCCCATTAGTCAGTAATTCTCCCTGACAAGCTTCTGCTTTTATGACAGGGAAAGTTCTTAGTCAGGTCTAGACTGGCTCAGTAATACATTACATACCAGCAGATCAGCTGGGAGTAGATGCTTGGGTTCATTTATAGCCATGGCCTTACATTTCTGCATATCTGCCTGGCAACTCTATGCTCATCGTCTCGCTCTACACGCCACACAGCTTTTTTTATGCATGCGCACAGTACATACGCGCACACACGCGCACACACATATATGTCATGCACCCTCTCTTCATCTGGCTTTTGTCCAGCAACTAGTACATCATCACATTGAATGTGCAATTTACTTTATAGTCAGAAATTCCATACTAATACAAATTGTGCTGTAAAGTGCCTAAATGTCTTTTAATGCAATTATTTTATCACTGTTTATATCGTTCTAAAAGTTACAAGTGTTTTATTGGTTTTAACAAAATAATCACCTCATAGTCCTAAATGATTCATCACATTTTTAATCACATGAATTTTATTACGTTTGTACACACCTTTCAGAGTGTCAAGTTCGTAGTTTTCATAGTGACTTAATTCTTTTCCATTTTCCCAATAGGTCTCCAGTCTATGGAGAAAGTGGGAAGGATGTGGAGCAACCTCAGAAGCAGATGCCAAACCCTCTTTAACACCAGTGGTTCAGAAGCAAGTGTATGGAATATGGACATGGATCACATCCACTGTGTGGTGGACATAGAGGCACCTCCTCATGGAGCACACACAGATGAATCCCAGGATGATCGGGGCTCATCTCCTTCACAGGTTACCTTACGAGGAGGGGGACGTAGAGGCCACAACTGTGTGGCAGATAGTCCTCAATTTGTTGAGATCACAATTGATAAAGAAAGTGAGGAAACACGAAGGGTCCCACTTGTCCGTAGAGATTCTTATTCCCGGCATGCTCCTTGGGGAGGTAAGAAGAAACACTCTTGCTCCACTAAAACACAGAGCTCCCTGGAGGCAGACAGGCGGACAGGACGATCAAGAGGTGGCTCAAGCAGGCGAGAACGTTGTTATGGGTCCAGCTCCATCCAGGAAGCGGGTGATACTGGAGGAGGGGTCAGTGAGCGGAGTTTAAGCGTTCGCTCTGTACGGCAGCGGCTGAAGGACACTGTAGGCTTATGCTTGCCCCTGCCATCGCCTCGCCGCCCTCGGCCAGCCAAAAGCCAGGTTTCCTCTAAACGCAAGATTCACATAACAGAGCTGATGCTGGAAACTTGCCCATTCCCACCGGGCTCTGATCTGGCCAACAAATGGCATCTAATCAAGCAGCACACAGCACCAGTCAGCCCACATTCCTCCACCGCAATGCTGGACGCTTTTGACTCATCAAATCCGTCTCCAGAGGATGAGGAGGAGAGGCTCCGTGAAAGACGTAGATTAAGTATAGAGGAAGGTGTTGATCCTCCTCCGAATGCACGGATTCACACACTGGAGGCTACATCACAGAGAGCTACACTTTACAAACTGGGACCAAAAATGGCCCCCTGTACTGGGGAAGGACATGGGGAGGTCAAAAGTTCGGGGTCTGGAACAGTGGGTTTGTCTGGGATAATGGCCCAAGTTGGGGCGAGCGCCTCAATGCCGCCCCCGCCTTTTGATTGTGATTCTGAGGAGGACTCAACCATGCTGTGTTTACAGGCACGGAGGCCCAAGCAGAGACATGCCTCTGGAGAGGGACATTCCTCCAGGCAGCCTGGACCCTGGAAGGTTCACACACAGATTGACTTTATCCATTGTTTGGTGCCTGATCTACTGGCCATCATGGCACTTCCCTGCTATTGGGGAGTGATGGATCGCTACCAGGCCGAGGCACTACTGGATGGCCGACCAGAGGGCACCTTTCTGCTACGTGACTCTGCCCAGGAGGACTATTTATTTTCTGTCAGTTTCCGCCGATACAACCGTTCTTTGCATGCACGCATTGAACAGTGGAACCACAATTTTAGCTTTGATGCACATGACCCTTGTGTCTTCCACTCCTCAACAGTCACAGGTTTGTTGGAGCACTACAAAGACCCAAGTGCCTGTATGTTTTTTGAGCCGTTGCTAACAGTACCCCTACACAGGACCTTTCCTTTCAGCCTGCAGCATCTAGCACGTGCTGCCATCTGCAGTCAGACCACCTATGATGGCATTGGTGCCCTGCCACTGCCACCAGCTATGCAGGATTTCCTCAAGGAGTATCATTATAAACAGAAAGTACGTGTTCGCTGGCTAGAAAGAGAACTACCCTTTAAGGTCAAATAAGCCTTGGCTCTGTGGCTGATAGAGGCTAGAGCATTAAAGGCAAGAGATTCTGCCTTGTTGGATCATATCAACACCAGGTTTTAGAGAGATGGCATATTCATTTTTTTTAATAGAAATACTTGGAATACATGGTTGGTAATAATCAGTATGTGCTATTAGACAAGCACGTTTATTTGCTGATCGGGACTGGACTGAACTAGTTTGCTCAGCATCTTTGACAATAACAGATATGCTTCAGCCTGCCTGCTAAAGTTTCTACATATCGCTGCATTCTCTTTTTAATTTCACATTATGTGGTCCCTATGAAATTACAAAATAACCTAGATACAGTAAAGGCTAAAATATTTTTTTAAGTGTGCTAACTCTAAGTTACATTCCTTTAAAATAAAATTTAAACATGTAATACAAGATGCATTACATTAAACATGGCTAATTTACCAGCAACTAATAAAAGTTATGAGGTGGAATTAATACTGGACAGTGTGACTTTCAGCAACCTTTAAAACAAGGCTTACCTTTTTAAGGCCTAAATATATATTTTTTTTCCTTGGCCTTTGTCCCCTTTATGCTTGGGGTCGCCAGGCGGATCATTCGATCCACAGAATCTGGCACAGATTTTTACGCTGGATGCCTTTCCTGTCACAGTCCTCCCATTTTTTCCAACAGGGATTAGGACCAGCCCTGCATGCAGTGGCTGGATTTTATGGGCAGTAGGGTTAAGGGTCTTTCAACAGTGGAAACCTGGCAGTGCCAGGGCTCAAACCCCCCAACCCTCTGATCAGCAATCCAGAACCTCAGCCACCTGAGCCACCCCTGCTTAGAGCCTGGCACAAAATTCCTGATAAGAAAAATGTCTTCTTATCCACCAGCTACACAGATTAAGACAGATACGTGCTGTATTGTAATCACCATATAAAATTGCCAGTTGATGTGTTTTTTGTGAGTGAAGGACAAACAGGCACTTTTTAAGCAAGTAGCGTTTAAATTGAACGTATGCAGTATCAGAGTGTTAATTTTTCAACCCTGAATGGGTTCATAGGTGTCAAACTGTAAACTGGTGATCTGTTTTTAACACTGATCTGCGTTGTCTAGTTATTCCTTTTTTGAATTGTTAAATATGCCTGTGGTTTTATGGGGAAGAAATAGGTTATATTTGAAGGTGTGTACCTTCAGGTCTTCACTATAGACACAGTATATAAAGATGCCATTTGAACACTTATTAGTATTGATGGCCTGTTTTTTTTTTTTTTTTTTTTTTTTAATTAATCATTTGTGGTTAGTTCCACTTAAAATGCACTTTTACTCATTGTGGAGCATATTACTTCGATATGCTTCCTATCATTTTTGTCTGCACTAAAGAGTGATATTCATATAACACTGTAACAAATTATGGCTTAGCCAGCTCTTTTAATCTTATAGCCTAAGGGCGGTTTCACAACTAATAGTCTGTTTGCTAAGACCAAATTTGAGTGATTATTATACTTGGTTTGGTTTCATAATGCACATAAAAGAAATGAACCAAAAAAGCAAAAACACTGAAGAGTGTGTACATCTGAAAAGTGACTTGTGAAACTCTTTCATTTATTGGTCAGAAATACAGAAGAGCCCATAGAAGTCATGAAGCTTACTTGAGCATGGCGAACACAATGCCAGAGTCAAATAAACTAGGTATATAAATATAATTTTGTCTAACACATGCAGCAATGTCAATTTAGATTAGTAAAACAAATGTTACCCGCAATCTACAGTATAATACACATCTTATCTGGTATATCTTATCTTATTCCTGCAGTGTTCCTCACTGCAATCAAACCGTGCTAGAATTCATTGCAAACAGACGGTCTTGGACAGGTCGCTGTTCTCCAAACTTGAGTGTTTTGCTGTGGTCTTACTTTCTTTCCCTAAATGGCCCTCACAGAGGTGGGGGGAAATGCATCAGTGCCCAATGGAAACAGACTAAATGCTGCATTACGTGAAAGCATCCTTAGATTAAATCATTGGAAAAGTTCATGAATATTTTTGATATCGGACAAAGGCCAACCTAAAGTCAAGTCTTTAGATTAATGTCATAAGAGTATACAGTATTAATATGTATAGCTGCTCAGGACAACTCAGAGTTTATCTTCTGCGTAATAATTATGCTTCAGTAGAAGTGATCGTTTTAGTGTTTGTGTTTTTAAAGATCATCGACCAAAGGTGTGTTTGTGAGCTTTACCTGTATTTGAGAGGTTTCCATTATGTCTCTCTAACTGTTTAACCGTTGCAATATTTCAAAACTGGGCAAATGTGTTGTGAGCAATATACGCTTTTTGCAATTTGAAAGTGTCTCCAGGAACCTGATTGATGGGTTAAAAAAAGAAAACATCCTCCATATTTACCCTATTTTCACACTTAATTATGGAGTGCAGTGACTTCACACACAAAAAAAAAATCTGTTACACTTGTGTTCTGTGTGCTGAATTGTAGGACTGTAATCTGAATAAGGTGTTGATGTATTGCAAGTTAGTCCCTAAATTCTTAATGACAACCTGTGCCTTATTCCTCCCAACTCCTGCTTTCACACTCAGGTTTTGTACTTTTGAATGATGTGGCCTGCTCACACGTACACATGGGTCTTTCTGTTCTACCACTCAGCAAATGAGCTTCTCCTGGCAGAGTTACACCCTGCCCTGCCCTACAGGCACTAATCACAGGCTAAATTTACTAACCTAGCCTCTAAATTTACCACCTGCTAAAAGGACCAGTCTGTGTTTCTTGATGGGCTCTATGAAAATATAGAGCACAGGGACTTTTTTTCCCCTTCCTCCCCAGTCTGACCACATCCTCAGCATCACCCTCATTTCGGATATGTTGAGCTGAAAGCAGAAATTCTGTTGTTTGTGTAGTCTGCCCGGCTTCCACGCGATGCTAAAGTTAGCATTAGCAAGAGGCTAACACAGGGCTCTATTGAAACATTTTGAGCAGCCTGTTGTCTTGCTCTCAGGAGCAGGGTGGAGTTACAAACCTCAATTAGCCATTATTTGGTTAAGGGTTGAGACGGTATGTTTAATGGCCATTGTATATTTAATACACTCCTTGTCTTCAGGCATTGTTGGGTGATTTTGAAATAGTCAAAGATGGTGATAAGAAGGAATAAAGGGTTTTTTTTGGTAGTAGTTTAAACTGTGCCTCATAATTATGATCTAAAACTGTGAGGTCTTCTGTATCAAATGTCTCGTATAATCTGAAGCTTCTCTGTACTGGGGAAACTTGTCCTTCACTTTGTTCCCTATGGGAAAGTTGCATGTGTGAGACGTAGCAGTGCCACGTGTTGCCCATATGAACTGTAAAGCAGGCACAGTGCCATAATTACAGAAAAATAAGGGACGTCGGTTCTCTGCTTTGTTCACAAACATGTCTATATAGTGTTCTCTGATGTCCTATAAAGTGAGGTCTCAGTGTTTTCGTTGATAGGAGATTTATTAAGAAGGATGACTTTTAGGATTGACTTTAGGAAAGCCTTCAGTCCTGAGTATGAGAGGAGCATGGTCTCTAGAAAGTAAAGTCTCAGCTAACACTTAGCTTTGGTCATAGATAAATTTTAGAATTCCTTTATATATAAATAAAAGACTTTTGGATTTGTGTTTTTTAGAATTATTGTCAAGAGAGTTGTGTAATACTTTCATGCAAACACATTAACAAGATAATTATGTTTACATAACTCTTCTCCCTAATATGCAATGAGTGTGATGTAACCGTGGTTCACTATAGCGTCACTTTAATGCTCTACATGCACATTTGCTGCTGTATGAATGCACGTGACGTGCTGACAGGGCTTGACAATGATGGGCACTAATGGTTGTCATTGTGCATCCCAGAACGCTTTATATGTCCTGACCAATTACAAAGTCCGTATCAAAAGGCACAGGCTGGAGGAGCTCTTATTAGACAAATATAGACTGACTAATTATATTCTGCCTTTTTGTTTTGTTTTTTCTTTCAGCTTTCACCTTTCTAAAACCGGCGTGTTTCAATGATGAAGTGTCTGTGTTTACACCCTGACCTTTTATTCTTTTAACTTTCCTGCTTTTGTCTTTTGCATAATTTCAGTTTTATTTTGAAAAGCCAATGAATACAATGCTTGTATTTGTCATTATTGGTGCTTTGCGAATGCTTCATTGTCTTAATACTACCAATAAAATCATCAAGTGTATTCCATGCAGTAAAATGAGACCCCTTTATTGAAGAATATGTTTTCCTATCCTCTTTTACCTTGTCTACAGATATAGTTGCATTGCTAGGCTAGGCATTTAGAATTTACATCATTTCTGCTGCTAAACTGGAGATATGAACTTGGGAGTCTGATAAACTAGCTCAAAACTGTATTATTTGCCCATTTTATAACCTTATAGTGCATAATAATAACAATAATAATAATAATAACAATAATAATAATAGGCCCAAGCAGCAATCAGATATTTCCAGTTAGTTTTATCAATTTCATCTTCAAAATTCCAGTAATGATATAAACAGATGCAGGATACCTAACTTTATTGAACTTACGGTTAGTGAGAAACATTTATCTGAAGTTATTATATTAATGGCCACACCCGAGCTTGTGACATCAGAATCTTTTTCTCTTAATGCCTTTTGTGTTTTCACTGAATACTGTAACCAAACATTATTATAGCTGTTTGACTAAATTAGGCTCCACCTAGAACTGATGTGAAAGGCATTTTATTTTTTAAAAATCTCAGTAGCTTGACATGCCATTTAAGAAGACGGGTCAAAAAAAATCTTTGGACTACTTTTGTAAATGCAGGTTTCATTTATTGTGCAAATTAGCAAAAATATCAAAGTGGGAGATGTAAAGTTATTCTTGAGAATTTGGGTTGATTGTGGTAACCCAAGGAATAGGTGCAAAGAAAGAACTGGGTGTAGCAATCGTACATGAGATGGATCAGTCAAAAGTAAAACACTGCACTGTAGCACCCCCAGTTGGCTGAACAGCATGAGGAAACTGTTGAGTAAGTGTCATGTCTACTACTTATTGGTTCGTCTGCATGATTTGTTTTTAGGGAAGAAGAATAAGGAAGGAAAGTAACAAACCAAAACAATAGGGTTCCATCAGATCATACTGTACTTGGACCTAACACTGTGTAATGGTGACTAGTTTGTTCTTTAGTATGCTATTACTTAAATCTCGAATGGATTAAGCGGTGGTTAGTGATGCCTGTACTTGTACCCTGTTTATAAAATAAGTAGTGCAGAACAAACCCTCTCTCACTCATAAAGGTCATAGTAATGTTGCTCTCCTGATTTCCGCTCATACTGTCTGTGGTCTGATACCCCTAACCTGAACAACAGACCCAAATTGTACACACTGCAAATGAACACTCCACTCATACCATAGCAACCCGCCCCCCCCCACCAAACCATCAACCACTGCAGGATAAACTTGAGAGGGGAAGCCTGCTGCTACTTTCACTTTGGATGACTTCCAAGCCTTTGGCGGCAAAGAGAGATATGACCTCTCACTCACCTCGTATTTAACGCATGCACTCGTGCGCACACACAGACTCCCATCTATATTTCATACCAGAAATATATCCCCCAGACACTACTTTACACCCACTGTGGACGACTGCAGCCAGAGGATGGCTTGGAGGAGGAACCAGGGCCTAAATCAAATTCCAGTGCTCCAGCTTGCCTGCTGAGACAAAGAGAAACAGCCGGCACCATCGCACCATCATCTGCAGGAACGTGCCCTACTCCCTCAATATAGGAAGAGTAGATTAGCATGAGATGTGAAGAGACAAAGATAAAGGCTGTATCACTAGATAACAGGCTGTGATTAACAATGGCATGAGATATTAACATTATAAGGGTTATACAAACAGTTTTTGCAAAAAGATACAGTTTAATATGGATAAACATTGATTCTATTGAATGTGAATATATTAGATATACTGTATATATAGTGAATCTACCTATCTACTGTATCAAACTTTTTTTATTTTTTTTATTCAAGCACTAAGATTGATTTATAAATTTTGATATATATTAAAATGTATAAATCCAGTAATCCTGGTCAGGGTTTTACACTGGGCCCAGAGCCAACCCCAAAAACAATGGACACTACCTGTGAGCATGTTTTTGGCCATTAGGAGGAAACCAGAGAACCCATATGAACAGGAAGAGCCACACAGACACAGGGAGAATATAAGCACAAATATTAGATTTACATTTTACAATTTGGTTATTAAGTGTCTGATTTCGATCGTCAAAATGCCCTCATTCTTACTTATTTTGTTCCTTTTCTCAATCCTGTACCCTTCTCCATGTACTGGATCATTGCTGTTTGGCTGGCCTTCCTGTAAACTCTGGGACTGTGAGCTCTGTTCTCTCTCACCTCCTGCCTCCAGCCGGCTCTGGAAAGTTTTCCTCAGTCTGAATGCTGGCACTGAGTTTCCACTCTATATACATGTTTATGAAGTCCTGACAAAATCCTTCCCCTTCAGCCTCTCCCTCTCTCCTTCACTTCCTCTCTCCCTCCCTCGGGGACTTGACAGCCCGGTATTTAATTTCAGCTCTCTTCCCCAATAACGACTTCTTCAAGCTCTGCAAGCTCTGTAATTGAGTTGTGTGTAGACCATTTTGCGAAGTTCTGTGACATCTGTGGACAAGATCATAGACAGACACGTGTTCACTCCGGGTTGTAACAACTGGGGCACTCTATTATCCCTGTAATGGGGTTTGGGTCAACTTCAGTAGCCTCTGTTTGCTTAAATGTATACAGTAGGTCTAGGGAACAAAGTTTGTTGGGTTGAAGAATCCGATGCAAAATCTATTGTATTTAGCACTCATATTATGGACTTTATGCTGGTGGGGCGTTACTTCTAGCCAGGATTTGTGTTTCAAGTGATCAAACTGTAATATTGGTCCAAGGGTGGAGCACACCGTTGCTATTCCGTGCCAGTTCATTCTGAGCATGTACATCTTGGAAATCTTAAAAAGATGAATGTTTAGAGTGTTGGCCATAGTTTCAAATGCATGATTCATTAAATACACACTGGGACATTTTATTGCTTTCATTAACAGGATGGAACAGACTTGTAAATCTCTTACTGGATGCACTTCATAATGCTTCATGGAGGAAGCCAAGACAAAGTCTTAAGGCCTTAATTTTCTTCTCACTAAACCTGAATACATCGTCAAAATTCCAAGTAAGCCATTAGTATTTGTAAGCAAAGAACACCATTCTCCCCAACACAACTCAACCCCCCCCACCCCCACCCCACACACACATATCCTATTTTTTGCTTACGTTTACATTTTGATTATGAGTTGGATTCTGAGCTCAGGGTGCTGGCAGAATTTACGATAAATTGCCCCTTCGGTGTGAATGAATGTATTAATGTGTGAATGTGTGTGCATGCCCTGAGGTGGACTTGCCGCTGCATTACCCAGTGTTCCCAGGATCTACTGCAGGACTGACCAGGATAATACCATAAGTGAGTGAGTGAATGCTACAGTATAAGTGCCTATAATGTAAAGGTTACTGTATATTTAGGTGTATTCAGTCAGCTCTTAAGATTATTATTATGGGGAAAAAAACTTTCTCTTAAGAAAAGTTATGGAAAAAATATGACCAGAAACAAAACAAACTGAAACCCATTTGTTGTTATTAGCAACCCTGTGTTTAGAACATTACAGCACTGAGTTTTGTCCTATAATGTTTGATGTGGCTGAGGAAAACAGGGCAAGGAATCTCCAATCCTCACTACAGAATCATAAGATCCTTGTGAGTCAATGAAGCTCTCTTCTGCACTCTTCCTGCTTAGCCCACCCCAGTGTTTTCAGTACGGTTTTGGTTAGGGCCTGGGATGACCATATCAAAAGCTTGATTCTGTGGTCATTCAAAAATGTTTGTGCGACCATCCGATTTGCACATACAATTTTGGCACAGGCATTATGGAAGGCATTATGCCAAATGCCCTTCCTCACGCAACCCTTCTGTTCCATCAGTGCTTGAGACCAGCATTAAGGTTGCCCTGCATGCAGAGGCTGGATTTAAGCATTGGCTGAGAATCAAACTTGGGCTTTGTGAACAGCAGTCATGAAGCCCACCACTGAGCCACCAGTATCACAGATTCTCCACTATATATAACTGTGGGAATTGGGTTCTTCTTACTAAAAGCCTGTGTTGGCATGAAGGTGGCTAATGATTGTAGATTTGAAGATTTGTTGATCCTAAATTGTTTCCCTCTTCTGAAAATTCTCCAACCATGATCCTTGTGTAGGGGGAAAAATTAATCCATGTTCTCTTGCAGGCACGGCTGGTATATTTTAAATCTTATGTTTACTTGGCTCTTTTGTAGATCGATTGACTTATTTTTTAATTTGACTTATTTTTTTATTTTGTCTCATTTGCTTTTTTTTTTTTTTTTTTTTTCAAAATCTTCCCCATTTTAAAGTCTAAAGGAACTCCATCTTTGTGTGCTCAGTAAAAGTTGAAAATTTAGGTGACCCTATAAGAGTTCCTAAAAGGTTTAGGTGAAAAAAGTAAAATACCAGTGTGTTACATTTAGTTCATGACATAATTGTGATGTGTCTTCGTTGTTAAAAATACTTTTTTGATAACGGTCTATTCTATCTTTGTAGAATTTACTCTTAGACTAAGTAATTAAAGATTAGCTTTACATATTTTGGTGCAGAATTGTACAATAAAACAGTTGTATAATTTAAGGAAAATTTTAAAACAAATTGAAGTTTGACTCATAGGAGCAATCGTGCTCTTTGGTTGCAACTCTGAGAGCACAGGATTTTTATTTTTTTTTGTGAGTGTGTGTTCTTTCCCAGAAGGATGAATCAAAAAGGGGTGACCGCTGAGTGGTCCTGGCTCCTTTCATCCCTGTCTTAAATCTCCCAGATCACTGAAGGGGGTCTAGGACCAAACCATCTTTCACTCCCGGGGGATTCACTGGACTCTCTGTCTCACACAGATGTCTGGGTAGCCCTTGCCAGGATTTCAGCTCATGGGACAGAATGTGGAATCTAAACCAACATTTTCAATGAATACATGAAGTCTGTAAAATGTGCACATGTTTCTAGGTCCAAATGAGTTTCAGATCGCTTTTGAAAGATGTCCATTCTTTCAAATGAACTTTTTCAAACTTTCAGAAAGACTATACTGTTATAGACTGGTGTCCCATCCAGGCTGCAATCTGGCCTAGTCTCCAGATCCACGAAGACCCTGATGAGAATAACATACTTACAAGAGAAACAAATTGTAATATGTGTTAAATCCAGTGGCTTTTCCCCCTTTTTTTCAGTCAGAATATACTTTTTTATCTTTTGGTGTAAGCCATAGTGTCAGCGCACACCCATTAGGTTCTAATTACTGATGTGTCCGCTCACGACATGTTACTGATATGTCCGACCTACGGTGTGGCTTTAGGTAGACGCAACCTTTTTGTACTAATCATAGGCATAACCCTAGCTTTAACCATTATTTAAGAAACTACAGAAAGAGTTCTCCTTTTAGCATGAGATCTCAACAATGCATTCTGGCCACACTGGGCCACATTGTGGACTGGGTATTGCCTCCACCAAGGCCCAGCTCCATAAAGCTCTGCATTGCACCAGCAGCAGGAAATGACCAAACCCTGACTGTGGGCTAAAAATAAGGCTTGTTGTTAGAGGAGAATATGACTAGGAAGGCGGCAAAGTACAGCAAATATTATTCCCATTGAACCACTGGTCTACCACCACCCTGAGGTAGAAAAAAAAAAAAAAAAGCAGAATTGGTGGACACAGACAGAAGGGCCCCAAGACCTAGATATCTGACCAAGAAACCCACAGAAGGTAAGGGCAGGGGAGGGAAAAAGGAATAAGACAGCAGCTGCTTTTCTCACTTCAGTATAAGGAAGAAGAAAGACACATATTCAAAACCGATCTAATTATATTCTCAAGTAAGCGTTGAGAAAAACGCTGACTAAAATACTGTCTGTGTTTTCTTCTTCTTCTTTTTCTGAGTGGCTTCTTTGCCTTTTCTCTGGTTGAAAAAAGGGAAAAGGAAAACTTTTGCCAAGCTGTAATGTTGGCACTAAACCCAAGTCACTGCCCCCTCCTCGTTCTTTGGCAAGCTCCATGCTGCCTGGCGCTGCGCAGGGCTGAACTAAGAATGGAGCACTCCGTCGCCTCACGCAATGCGGTGTTCTGAAATTTCCTGCAGTAAAAGCCTGATTGGGAAGACACCCATTAAAAATGTGAGGAAAGAGCTCCAGGCACGAGAGAGAGAGAGAGAGAGAGAGAGAGAGTAAAGGTAAAACCAAAAGAGGTGAAAGAACAAAATCACAGTGGCATGTGCAAATAAAATAAAAAAATCCGATCACTTCTGTTTCTCAGCACTGGTAACTTTCTCTCATCCCTTTCCCTCCACCTCCTCTCCACTTTTCTCAAACACTGTTTTTGTTTAAACTGTGGCAAAGCTCCCTTTTGCCATGTTTCCCAAACCGAGAGCTATTTCCTGATTTACTTCATCTTTTATATAATTATTCCACAAGCTTATGTTTTCCTCACCCCTCCCCCTCCCCTCCACCCTTCCTCAGCTTTCTTTTGCAGTGTGGCATGTTTTCATTTTAAAGCAACATCATGGCTTCTTTAGGGCAGAGGTTCTTTTTGTGGCCTGGCACACATCCACAGAGGTCAAAGTTCACCAGGGATTGAGGAGAACAGAGAAAGGAAGATATCCGAGGAAACTGTGGTTTATTTAGAAATGCCTGTACATATGCTAAAAGAAGAGCAGTATCTTCAACTCTGACATAAATGTTGGAATAATTTGTGTAAATATAGTTGGTTGATACTATGTTCTGCTGTCAATTTAAATTATGTTATTTTTCTTTTTTAATTATTTGGGCTATAGTAGCTTTGTGGTGGTGGGTTTTGCAGAGAGATGCTATTGAGCCCTTGAATAAAGTTTATCAGTATATGCTTGGATTATAGATTATGTTTTTTCTTAAATAAACAGATTTGCCAAAAAACTAACATTACGTTTTTTTTTTTATATATATATTATTATCAGACACAACAGCATATCCTATCATGTGGGATGGTGGTGGCTCAAGCCTCTGAGCTACTCATCGGAAGGTTGGCATAGCCCCATCCCACACCACGCTGCCACTGTCGGGCTCTTGAGCAAGGCCCTTCTGCTTCAGGTGCGCCATATATTGGCTGACCCTGCGCTCTGACCCCAGTCTGCTAACAAGAAACTGGGTTATGTGAAGAATAAAGAATTTCCCTGTGCACATATATATATGTATATCCAGCATCATTCATGTTACTCAGTTTTACTTCGTTTCATCACTCACTCACTCAATCATCTTCTATACCGTTAATCCTGTATACAGAATCATGGGGGGACTGGAGCCTAGCTAGCCCAGGAGACTTAGGGCATGAGGTGGGGTACACCCTAGATAGTGCCATCCATTGCAGGGCACACACACACACACACTCATTCACACACTACAGAAAATTTAGGAATGCCAATTAGCTTTATCTGGATGTCTTTAGATTGTGGGAGGAAACAGGAGTACCTGGAGGAAACCCACCAAGCATGGGCCCAATGCCACTTGTGCAATAAGTCCAGTTGTGAAATTTCCTCGCTATTAAATATTTCAGAGTCAACTGTTAGTGGTATTATAACAAAGTGAAAGTGATTGGGAATGACAGCAACTCAACCACGAAGTGGTAGGCCAGATGCTGAGACGCATGGTGCACAGAGGTCGCCAACTTTCAATGGGTACAGACCTCCAAACTTCATGTGTCCATCAGATTAGCTCAAGAGTGCGTAAAGAGCTTCATGTAATGGGTTTCCATGGTTGAACAGCTGCATCCAAGCCTTACATCAACTGCAATGCAAAGCATTGGATGCAGTGGTGTATTGGTAGTTAGCCAGGAGAACAGGATTTGTCTGACTACATTGTGCTAAGTATAAAGTTCGGTGGAAGGGCTTATGATGTGCGGTTGTTCTCAGGAGTTGTCCCCTTAGTTCCAGTGAAAGAACTTCTTAATGCTTCAGCATAACAAGACATTTTGGAGAATTTCATGCTCCCGACTTTGTGGGGACAGTTTGGGGACGGCCCCTTCCTGTTCCAACATGATTACGCACCAGTGCACAAAGCAAGGTCCATAAAGACATGGATGAGCGAGTTTGGGGTGAAAGTACTTGATTGGCCTGCACAGAGTCCTGATCTCAACCCAATAGAACACCTTTGGGATGAATTAGAGCGGAGACTGCGAGCCAGGCCTTCTCGTCTAACATCAGTGTCTGACCTCACAAATGCGCTTCTGGAACAATGGTCAAAAATTCCTAAACCGTGTGGAAAACCTTTCTAGAAGATAGGGGTGGGCCAACATCACATCATATGGATTACGAATTGGATGTTACTCAAGTTTATATTAATGTGAAGGCAGACGACCAAATACTTTTGGCAATATTCTGTATCTATTCTGTATCTATTAGATATGTTAGTACATACTACTGGTATGGCATGATATGCCTAAAAGCAATATAATATTCATCCCAAGTAAGGTGGTACACACAATTATAATACTACAGTACCCACTGAGGAGCCATAGCACATACTCTGGTACTCTGCCCGAGTACTAGTCTAGTCCTATGATGCCTACCATGGTAAGGTCTGAAGTATCATAGTAATTGTATGTAACTTAGTACCATAGTAAACTATAGTACATTGCATAGTAAAAAATTTTTTTTATTTGATTCATTTGATAATTTATTATAAAACATTAATTGATGTTAAACAGTAAAGTAAGTTAGAGGGTGTGAATTGTTAAATGGTTAATATGGCATAAAATGGAGCAAAAAAAAACAAAAACTAGACATCAGTACAACAGATGCAGTATCCTCATATGTAACACATTTTATAACCACTTTGAAAACTACTGGGCTGACCAATGCATTCAAGCCAAGAATAGTGTTTTATGTGATACAATGAAAACATGTACATTTTAATTTAAATAATTCAACCACAAGATGTATGTTTGTTGAAACCGCCTGTCACAGATGTTTGTGGCAAAACATAACAAAACAAAAACCTTCAAACAAGAAAATCCCGCTACAAAAATTCCATTCTAGATTTCATCCAGATGTTGATATTTGTACTGTATGTCTTTTACATTCTGAATATTAAATAAGATTTAGTGATCTACACATATTGGTTTACAGCAATATGTATGATATACTAAATACTATATTATAATAAAGTAATATACTAAAGTTATGATAAGTAAGGAATAAAGCATGACTCTCAGTGATTAGTTATGCATTTAATTATTATTATTTTTTTGGTTATTTTAATGAATGACCTACTATAAATTCAACACACTTTACTGAATTTTAAAATATAAAATCTTGCTACACTTATTTTAAGGTACGTATTATTGTGTGTTAAAATATATTTTGATGTTAAACAGAAGATTAAGCCTTGATTGATGTTATATCAGTTAAAGGAAGTCAACAAAGTGAAAAGGTAACAAACAGTGGATATAAAAAGTCTACACACCTTTATTAGAACTGCAGGGTTTTGTAATGTAAAAATATATATTTTTTATTTTTTTGCCTAGCTTGTGTTTTACTCCTTTTTTTTAAATGGAAAACTGCTCAAGATATCAAATATCAAATAATGAAAAAATTTCATGTGCAAATCCCTGTTAAAGTCATTACACATGTTTTACTTATCCACTATAAATTCGATGGACTCTGAACAAGTAATTCCAAAATGTTGATTTTTCTTCTTCTGAAACCATTTCTTTGTTAAGTTAGGTTTGTGGTTTGGGTTGTTATTGTGTTGGAAGGTGATCTTTTTCTTCATCTTCAGCTGTCTAACAAAGGGCTGCTGGTTTTATGTTAAAGGAGTTTGATATTTAGAGAAGAAGCAGTACTATAGCATGATGCCACTGTGCATATGCTATTCTTTGGAAGATAAGCTCACACGTTTTTTGCCAAATATATATAATTATTGCTAAAATTTTCTACCCTGCTCTCATCAGATTTTTTTTAGTGACAAAGGACTTTGGTTTTGCACTTGGTTTTGCTTTTTGTTTTTCTGTAAACATTTCCCTGTAAACGATTCATTTAAAGAAACCCAGGCTGGTGAGAGGACCAATTTTTTTTTTTGACAGTTTTGCCTGTATTTAGCTGGTCTCCAGAAGGAAAAACTGTCTAAAAGTATCCATCCATCATCTATAGTCCTTTTCCAGGAAACTTAGGGTGCAAGCTGGGGTGCCAACCCATTGCAGAAGACAAGCACACACTCACACCACAAGCAATTTGGAAATGCCAATCAACCTATACTGGGAGTCTTTGGATTACAGGAGGAAACTGGAATACCTTGACAAAACACAGTAAGCACAGGGGGAAAAAATGCAAACTCCATATGAACAGGACCAGCAGCAAGATTCGAACCCCAACCCATGCTGCCTGACTTTAACTAAAAAGAAAACTTAAAGATCCAAAAGGGTTGAGGTTATATTTACTGTAGTTATAGGCATGGCATTAATTATCCACATTACTAATAATGTCAATGGAAGATCCTCACAAGAATAGTAAAACACTGTGGTGTGAGTGCATACTGTATGTACAATAATCTGAGTCGTAGATTATATTGCCAATACATTTTTATAGATTACAGTAATTAACTATTAGCAGTGGTCACTTCCGTGTGTCATCTTTGCCAAACCTTAGACGAAACCCACCTGACTATAGTGAGCTGACAGTGGGAATTCAGTATCCTGGGCATAAATTGCAAATATCAATGAGTTCCAGGCCAAGCAGACCAAAGGAATGATGGCTCTCCTTAAATCTAAAACCTATTCCAGAAAGGCTGACCTCCATGTTAAATTTATATCAGCCTTACTGGAATAGTTCTTGCAAGAAATATTGTAGTATTGTCAAGTGCATTTGCAAAACCCATCAAGCACCATGATGAAACTGGCTCTTATGAAGACATTTCCAGGAAAGCAAGACCAAAACTTACCTCTGTTGCAGAGGTAAAAAATCACCAATTAACATCACCTCAGATTAGAGCTGCTATGAAGGGTTTACACGTGAGCAGCATATACTGTACATAATATCAACTGTTCAACAGAGATTATTGCATATTTTGGACACAATCAGTAATGTAAAAGGAAATAAAAATCAGGAACAGCCATAGAGTTAGAAAGTGATCCCAAACTTTTGAGCGGTATTGTATTATATATATACAGTACACTACCGTTCAAAAGTTTTAGAACACTTTCTAACTCCATGATAGTTCCTGATTTTTATTTCTTTCTACATTGTAAAGGAATGCTGAAGGCGTCCAAAAAA
>JAQMYJ010000039.1:22767821-22780198 GCA_030014305.1 Clarias laeviceps
GAAGTCAATTATTTTGGGTTTTTTAGTAAATGCAAAAAATGGATTTTGATAAACTCCTCCTAGGTGCTTTTTTTTTTTCTTTTTTTTTTTTTTTTTTAAAGCATCATGCTAAAAACTTATGGAGTTATGGAAACTTGGTTGGACTGCAAAAATTCCTAAATGGATGGGAATCATGGTGACTGACATTATAGAGTGATGCTTTTTTTTCCCAGCATCTCGGTCTTTTTGAAGATCACAACTGGTTGTATGGTGCTCATACTTGGGTGGTTCTCATATTTGTATATTTATTTTAATGTGGACAGACTGTTTAGTTTGTTGTATTTTTTTTTTTTTCACCGATTTTGTTTTTTAAATCTCACCTGCTGTATACATCCATCTAGGAACCTCTGTAGTCCAACTAGGGACCATGGTGTCCAGTTGTATTTATTCCCATTTTCACTGAATGAAAAAAGCTGCATACGGACCAGTAAATTCCACTGATTTTCGGATATATTCAGAAAAATACTGGCCGAAAATGGCCACCATGTCTTTCATACTAAACATTGCCTAATTGTCAAGCTACCATGATTATGCTTCGCCATACAGTACTACTCTGCCCTAATGAATTCATTACGTTTACGATTCAGTGTTAGTAAAAGTACTTCACATCTAAATGTACTGGTTTGAGGTAAAACTCACTCTTTGTCCTGTACCATGTTCTTGTCCAGGCGGGTGATGGGAGGATGTAGGTTTCCTGACACCTGACCTTGATGATCTCCATGTGAGAGAACACAGAGCACACAGCAGGACAGCAGCAGCAGGCAACTCCATAGCTGCCTCTTTGTAGACCCCATGATGATGTTGATGTCCTCTTAAAAGAAAAACAGACAGTGTTGTGTTATCTAAATATCGCCAACCTCAAAGTTATTATTTTTTTAAATAATCTTTGCACAAATGATTGGTACATGTTTGTAACAGGTTATGAGATTTAACAGTTAAAAACACTGAACACGTTAGATTAAAGAAAGGTGTATGAAAATGAAATTGAGATGTTTAAGCCTTTTTGTTTGAGGTAAGCAGATTGTTGGACAGCTGGTATAGCAAAAGGTTTGTTTGGAGAAAGCATGGTTCAGTGAAATTAGTCACTAATAAAACAACAGGCCATTTATCCTCTACATTCCATCAAAAACGATTTTATCTCAGTTTTATTTATTTATGACATATGCAGGTGATCCTCGAAATAAGAGCATAATTCGGGTTCCCTCACCTGCTGCTGAAGTTCTGATGTATTCTTCAATATTTTGCAGGTTCTTCTAGCAAAGTGTCCAGTAAGAACTCACGACCGTATTGACCACACATTTATAGCCTCCTTCGCTTGCCGTAGTTCCCTTTCACCTTCTGGACACGACAGCTAATTCTGATTGGTTGCTAGCAACACGTCGCTCATCTATAAAACGACATCTTTCTTTATCCTGACAAAATCCCGCCCTACTTCACAATGATTGGTCAGTAGTTTATACGTAGGACGAGCTGATTGGACATTAAACTCATCAAAATAATATTGCCCAATTGGACAGCAGAAGTTGATGTTTGTCGGAAGTGATTTGAAGAGAAAGTCTTAGGAATCACAACGATTGTATTCTAGTTCATGGTTTTGTGAATCGGTGAAGTAAATCAAGAGTAGTCTTCACGCAAGATTATACGAACATTACCAGGTGTAGAGAGGCGTCATGTCAGTCAGTGACAGCATCGTCTGTGCCGTTTTTTGAGTAAAATGTAAAAGATTGGAATCTAGGATTCGACTCCTGATCCACTGCCTGAAATCTAGGAGTCGACTCTACAATCAGTGCAGACAATTTAGTGAACACTGGGGATTCACTATCTGAACTTTTGATTCTGTACATAAAATTCAGGAGCCGACTCTAGATATACAACGCAAAATATAGGAGTCGACTCCTACATTGTATGTACTGAATTTAGGAGTCGACTCCGGATTCATTGCCTGAAATCAGACCCAGAATGTGCTTTATTGAAAAGTATGTTTGTACATATTAGGGATTTGTTTTGGTGACAGAAGCTTCCAGAGTCGACAGCAACAAACACAACACACACACACACACAAAAGACAAAGTATATAAAATATAAAAATAACAATTGTAGCAACTACAATATAAGTAATCTACGAGTCGACTCTAGATATCTAGATATCCTGCCTGAAATCTACAAATCTAATCCTATATTGTATGCACTGAGTCTAGGAGAGTTGGCACGGTGGTGTAGTGGTTAGCACTGTTGCCTTGCACCTCCAGGGTCCAGGTTTGATTCCCGGCCAGGCTCGATTCTTGTCTCTGTGTGCATGGAGTTTGCATGTTCTCCCCGTGCTTGGTGGGTTTCCTCCGGGTACTCCGGTTTCCTCCCACAGTCCAAAGATATGCAGGTTAGGCTAATTGGCATTCCCAAATTGCCCAATTGCTCATGTGTGAATGAGAGTTGTGTGTATCTGTGTGCCCTGCGATGAATTGGCACCCTGTCCAGGGTGTACCCTGCCTTGTGCCCTAGGTCTCCTGGGATAGGCTCCAAGTCCCCGTGACCCTGAATACAGGATAAAGCGGTACAGAAGGTGAGTGAATCTAGGAGTCGACTCTAAAATCCGTGCATAAAATTTAAAAGTCAACTCTGGATTCACTATCTGATAGATTCTGTACATAAAATTTAGGAGCCGACTCTACTGTACTTGTCTTACACGAAATCTAGGAATCGATTTGTAATAAAATATTGGAATAGTATTGTAGAGAATTTACCCTGGGAGGCAGTTTGGTCCTTTTTTGATTTTTTTTTTTAGGAAGTATGTCCTTGCCTCAAAAGTATCTTTTAACGAATAAAGTAAAAGAAATAACATACAAATTAATTCACAAATGTTATCCATTCCAAAGCCTTTTTCTTTTCTTTTTTTTAAAAATATAACTCAGACATTGAAGTGAATCGTTCTTTTTGTCAGTCTTTGTTCCTACACAAAGACTTTTTGGTCAGAATTCTTAATATTCATCCAATCTTATTTTGAAAGTGACTTTTCTTAACGATGTTTTTTGGTTGAAAAAAAAATATTTAAAAATTTGGTTGGAGAAAATTACATAATTAATAAATAAATAAATAAAATTACACAAAATTACATACAAAATTACATAATTAATGTGTTTATTACTAGCTAAATATAATATTCATAAACAAAAATTTACTGGCTCTAAACCAACTAAAACTCTGAAACTCTACAAGACTGTTAATCCTAAAGCAATAAAAAACGTTTTCCCTGTATTCTTCCTTTGTGTTGTCTTAAGTTGTAGAATCTCCATTTTGCGGTTGTTTTATTATACCCTGGCTTCATATACACTCATACACACATTTCTTCTTTCCCTTTTTTGTTGTTGGGTTTTTTTGGCTACTCAAAAGAGAAAATGACATTATTAATAAATAATTAATTAAAATTACACACAAAATGACGTATCTATTTCTTCTTCTTCTTTGCCCTTTTTTTTGTTGTTTATTTAATTGTTTGTACCGATTTACATGTCGATTCTACAAATCGATTCCTAAATTGTATGTGCTGAATCTAGGAGTCGACTCTTGATTCATTACCTGAAGTCTCGTGCGTTATAATCCACACCGTGTTCACATTTGAGGGACGAATGTTTATATCTACATATTCACGGACATTCTCGAGTCAGCAGACCACCGACACTTGCAAATGCAAACCTGTACACAGAACACGAGACCGCTAAATCTCTATTTCGCCGCCTGGAGGTTCAGTTTACAATACTGTGTAGTTTAGCTGTATATTAGCAGAGAAGCGTGTGCTATAAGCTCCCAAACCCCGTAGGTAACCGAACAGCACCCTGTAGTGCCCTGGAGTATCATGTAGACACATGCTTGTCATTTTCACAGTAAAATAGTTACTGCTATTCTAAAATAGTTTTGATCAGATCTCTAAAAAACATGCATACTATTTGCATATGTAATATTTACACACCATAGTCTGAGATTATTAATTATCTTTGTTCAGTATTTGGAGTGATATTTGACACATTTTGCAAAGAAATTCAAGGAATAACGTTAGTCCTAATTTGTCCATAAGATGGCACTAAAATCAAAAAAGTTCAGTAACTACAGTGCAAAATTTCCCCAAAGCAAAATGGCATGTTGAATTACATGAACTGAAAAAAAAAACTTGTTGCTATAAAAATGTTAGATTTTTCTGCATTGCAATTTGATCTGAATTGAAAAAAAGCTTACAGCGTTTACAATTCTTAAAAATTTTGGCACTGCAATTTATTGTGGTTGGATATTTCAAATGAAAATGTAATTCAAGCATTTAATATGCAATGTAGTATTGAATTTCAGAATTGGAAATGATGTAAGGATTTTTTCAAGTCAGATCAAATTGCAACGCAGAAAAATTCAAACATTTGTATTGAAACAATTATTTTTTTCAGTTCACGTAATGAACTACTTCGTGCTTTGGGGAATTTTGGCACTACAGTATCATATTTCCATGAGTAACTTTATATTAGCGTTCATCACAGTATGTGTCATGAGGGATTAGCAAACACAACTCAACATAGCACTTAGTATCTGTCCATGTTATGCTGTCCACTGTTATCTTGTCTAATTTAATTCCCCTACCCTGTAATTGGCGGTACGGTAGCGGTACAGTGTTTAGCACTGGCACTTTGCGCCTCTCAGGGTCTGTGAAGTTTGCACGTTCTCCCCATGCTTTGCGGGTTTCCTCCGGGTACTTCAGTTTCCTTTCACAGTTCAAAAACATGCAGATCAGGCTAATTGGCGTCCCCAAATTGCCCGTAGTGATTGAATACGCATGTGAATGTTGACCAGAGGTCAGTCTAAAATGTGTACCTAATAAAGTGGACAGTGAGTGTAGGGGAGAGCAAAGTAAGCTGTTTTATGTCAAAAGATGTCACACCGAGGTACTAACGTGAAAATAAAATAGCACTTTAACAGCTCCCTTGTACTGAGGCCAATTTTCTGTATACATGTAGTTAAGAGTCAGTCAAATCACACATGAGCAAACTATTCTTAAGTTTGACCCTCAAAAGTAAGAAAAAATGCTATATCATATTTTAAGTAATGAACATTTTTATATACGTATGAACATACGTATGAACACTGTTGAAAAAGAAAGAAAGGAACAACATCAACACAATTACAATTACAGGAAAATCCAATGAAAAAAACTATAAAGTAAGGATCATAATTTTTAACTGTGTTATGTAGCAGAGTGACCATTAAGTGAAATGGGACGACAAATATAAGATAAGATAAGATAAGATATCCCTTTATTCGTCCCACAACGGGGAAATTTCTTTGTTACAGCAGCGAAGAAAAAATTGTGTAAATAAATAATATGCCAAGGGTTGAGTGTAAGACGTAAGACTATGTATAAGTTCACAGTGTGCTAACAGTGATACAGTGCAATAATTATACAGTAAGTGCTGATGTGAATATTAATAGGATATATATATTGAAATAGGCGGCATGGTGGCGTAGTGGTCTGCGTACATAGAGTTCACATGTTCTCCCCATACTTGTGGGTTTCCTCCGAATACTCCAGTTTCCTCCTACAGTCCAAAGACATTCAAATTTGGCTAAATGGCATTCCCAAATTGCTCATAGTATGTGAATGAGCGTGTGCCCTGCAATGGATTGGCACCCCGTGCGTAGTAAAACACTAGGCAGTGATCAGTCTGGCTGAATGTGCTCATTTGATCGGACAGCACACTTTATGTATTGGGTAAAAAGTTTTTAAGTCTGAGGATTGAGTAAAGTTTAAACTGCATCCTCCTCTCGGCCACAAGATGAACAGGGTCCAGCTCAATTCCTAGGGTAAGATGGCGTTCTGTCAAACCATGCTGCCTATCTTTTTTTTGGTACTTGTAAGGGTTCTGCACATGCCGAAAGGCCGACAAGCTAGGCAATTGTTTTATTCATTTAGTTAATTATGAATTGGGCCATTACTTGATGGGGATATTTGCCTGTCAGAATATGCTATCTCTAAATTCTCCACAAAATGTATGTTGTGATAGATAGATAGAGAGAGAGAGTACTTTATTAATTCCAAAGGGAAATTGTATTGTAACAGCAACCAGTTCACAGATTATATAAGAAGTAAGAAAACATCGTAATAAAAAAAATAATAAAGTTTAAAAAAGCCTAACAAACGATACACTGTTTATAATTTAAGGTGCATTAATGAGGTACAAATGGTAACATTGAAATAGTAATAACAGAAAGAAAGAACCTGTAGATATCAGGCCAAGCTCATCATTATTGGCACCCCTTTTTCACATAACCTGTTCCTGTGTTTTTTTCCTTTTTAACCATTCCTGCAAGCTTTTTGATGTCCTGTGTGCTTTGGGTCTTTGTCTTGCTGAAGGACCCATGATCTTAAACTCATAACAAAACGAAAGTTATGGTGTCTTTCTTGGCCTTCGCCCATGAAGCCCTGCTTAGTTTATTGTGCGCAATATACAGTAGTACCATAACCCCAAACCTTCAGATTTTTGGATGTTAGATGAGGTGTTTTTTCCACCATTCACACCAACCTTCAATGAGTTCTCTTGTCAATTTTCTTCCTTCCCCCACTTCCAGGGAGGTTCTTGACAGTTCCGTGCTTGGCGAACTTCTCAATAACATTGCGCACTGTTGAAACAGGGATACCAAGATCTTTGGAGATGGTCTTATAACCTTTGGAGGTCTTGTGTTTACTAATAATAGCACTTCTGATGTCCTTAGACAGCTCCTTTAGCTTCACCATTATGATAAAGGAACAGGGAGTAAAATGTAGCTTTTTAAAACAGTCATCATTCAGTGGCAAAATTATGTGACATGGGGACTGACAATTTATTAGGTGATTCAAATTTATGATTTATCACAGGTGAATCAAAATGTATTTCCATTGTGATTTATAGTAAAGGGTCCCAATACCAATGTCACAGCAACCTGTAAGTTTTTCTTCATTTGTTTTTTGTCTTAAATTGTTGTATATAATTTGCTCTTTTGTATAAAACACAGGTTCTCTATAGAAAAAAGCTGTTTCACTTGATAAATGTTTTAGGAGATATTCCACATTATGTACGTAATGTTGAGCAGGACTGTATATGTATGTACAGTATATGGCCAAAACACAGTAGTGGTGCTGATTTAAATTTTTTATGTTATATGTATAATGCAAAAAAATTGTGTTTCAGAGAAGCTACTTTAGTGACTAATCTTGCTTCCCTGAAGACCCTATCTGAAAATTTACTTTTTCACATAGATGAGCACCAATAGCATTTTTTCCTAAAACATGCTATTGGTGCTAAAATGTCTCACCTACGTAGGTGTAACTGTAAGTAGACTGTAAGTATCAAAACTTGCCCCACTTACTATTATAGCAGTTCCCATTTTTTTGATAGATCATTGTGAATCTATAAATTTACACTATGGTAGCTTTTTTTTTTGATGCGGCAGCATAATTTGACACCAGACCTCCTGATTCATTAGTCCAGTCTATTTTTGCATGCCACATTCATGCCACCTCATGCAAAAGACCGCATATGATAATTCACTGGTGCAGTAATTTTTCCATTTATTCCTTGCAGATCTGGCCCCAGTTTACTCTTTGAACTTGGTGTTAAATTCATGTCTACTGTTTACAGACATTTGACTGTTCTGTGACCTTGACCTTGCTTGAAACAATTCAAATATCGAATCAGTTCATCTGCTATGTACAGTAATATAATTCCATATAAATCCTGCACACATTTAACTCGTGTGTGTAATCATGTGTGACCTAATATACACTGATGGGGCAAAAAAGTGCACATCCTCTAACTCTAACCTTTAACTCTATTTAAATCCGTAGTGAAATACAATATGAATCTGAGAATTCATTCTTTCATTTGGTGTAGTAATATTTTATCTATTGTAACGTACGAAAGAATGGAAAGTGTGACAGCACGCCTTGATCTGCCCCCAATTCCTTACATACTGTATATTACAGTGAAAAAGAAAAAACGAGTATATATTAAGCTAAATGATAATTTTGCTAGAGGGACGATTCTTCCTACAATGTACAGTAGAGCCTCCTTTAGAGTCGCGCCAGTAGCTCATGTGCGCATGCTCAGTGCTCACCGCGCTGTGCCGTGTGACAGCGTGCAGTCAGTGCGCGGCTGTCGGCGGCACCGCTGGAGCTCGGAGGGATGTCTGCGCGCCTCTCGCTGTCTCTGTACCGCCTGGAAGCGGAGATCGAGCGCTGCCGGGCCGAGTGCCAGTGGGACAGGATCCCTGCGCTGGTGGAGCAACTGGCAGCTGCTCGCTTCCACGAAGACGGTAAGTGATGGAAAGAAAGATGAAGATGTCATTAGCGGCGTAAGTTACTGCTGCGCTGGGTGTTTGACTTTCTTCCGTGTGAACTTTGTACTGTGCTGTTGGGAAACTCCTGTCAGGCGCAGTTGCATCAGCATTCCGCTTCTCTGTGACACTTCAAGTACAAGTGTCATAAGTGGACTGTGTTCCTGTAATGGAATTGAATTAGGTTAAACTGATGCATAAATACTTTTACTGGTATGTTGTCTTTAGTATTGGGTCTAAAAAGTGCACAGACTTTTATGGGACAATATGTAAAACTTTTCAGATGTAGGAAACAGGACAGAAAATGATATACACATGGATATTAAAAGCACCATGACTTTATCTATAAGGTGTACGAGGTGCCTAAACATATAGACACAACAGTTCTCCACTTGATGCAACACAGCAGTGTTTCAGCTGAATCCTGTCACAGACATAGAATTAATAGTGTGTTGACCAGGGTACGGTGAGGGATTGCATCCATGTAGTTAAATGAAATCCCGTGGGAGGACTGGAGGAGTCAACTGTGCATTCCGGATACACTAAGCTTCATAATATGCTCTTAAACTCATAACAAAAGTTTTTACTGTCAACACAAGTACAGTAGTTAAACCACCTAATCTTAATATAACAACACCACTTTCAATTACAAAGAGAAAGATTTTCATAGCTTTTCATATACTTTACACTTTGATTACAAGGTGCAATTTGTCATTACAAAGTGTTACATAGCTGCGTTTCTTTCTGCAGATCAGCTGAATCACCTCACAGTTTTTAAATTATTAAATATTTATATCATTATGGAAATAGTTGATATTCTGCAAAAGACTTAGTGTGGTATTTGCGTTAGGTTTAGTATTATCATAGATAAATATGCTACTGCTGTTACTCCAGTTGTAGGTTATTTTTCCTTCTTTCTTTTTTTTCCTTCGCATTTTCTTATTGTTAAGAATCTGGTTTCCAATGAACAGGTTTCCACAGGTTTCCACTGGGACCAACTAAATGTCAACACAAAAGCAAAGTTCTCTTTTGTTCATTGAGATTATACAGTATGGCGCCTGCAAGAGTTCTGAACACATAAGAAGCCACATGACCATTCACCTTGCTAAAGTAAACAGAACCTCAGCAGCGTGATGTGTGTTGTACCAAAACAACAAAGAGTTGAGCAAAACCCACAATACGTATCCCACAGTAGTGCTGTTTAATATGCTCCACCTAAAATGCTCTACGTACATTAAAGCTGACCTAGATGGTCACTAACTCTTTAGTCGAAGATTTCAAGCCCTGCCAACTGCAGTCCAACATGAAACTCGGAAATACCAAAACATTTTATTCGGCTTTCAAAGGAGCAGTCATTTTTAGAGCCTTCTGCAGCCTACAAGGAGCATTGCGATGCAATAAGAACTTAGATAAGCCTTCTCCTTTATCACCAGTCAACTCTATGCTCTTCCAGCTTTGGGCTGGCCTAATTTATGGTACACTAAAGCCTTACAATTAAATCTTCAGGGAGTTTCACTCATTAGTTTCATGAGTTTTACTTGAGTAAGGTGATGGGTTATGATGTGATTTAAGGAGTTCCTGCTTCATTTTGCCTGCAAGTTCATTGTATGCGGTCAAGTGCAGTCTGCAAGTTGCTTTGGATAAGGACATCTGTATATGTACTGTATATGTAAAATAAGCTTGTTATTAATAAGTAATATTTAATCAACAATCTTGAAGGCAAGTTGCACAGACTAACTCTTTTCTGGCTTCTCTGTGTATAATTTTGTGACTTGGTGTGTTTTTCAAGTGTTCATTTTTTATTTTATGTTTGAGGTGATATTAAGTTAATATATAACTTTCTACACTGTCTGTATTATCAGACATACCAGTGTTCAGCGGAGAGGTGTAAGAACCCAGACCAAACAGGAAATACAATATGTATACAGGATCTCTGAAAAAGGAAAAAGAAACAATTATCTTCTGGTTCAACTTTGTGCCAAAACAAACACAACTGAAGTTGTTAACTGTCATTAAACATAAGCAGACTCTCCGCTCCAAGATATCTTGGAAGAAAGCATTTCAGTTTAAAGGCCAGTGGGAGTGAAGCACAACCAAGTGGTGCCTGGCTGCTGCTTGGATTTTAATGACCTAATTCATTGTACAAGGGACATGTGTTGAAATTTCTCATGAAAGAAAGTGTAAAACTGATTGACATTTACAGAAGCCTTCAAGCACAAGCACAATACAGTGAAGAGACTCTTAAAGAAGGCCGTACGTCCGTAAGAGATGAAGCCGACCGAGGTGGCTCAGAGCCCACTGCAGTCGTTCACTCTGCTGGGAGTTATTGCCACACCCCCCCGTACAAGCAGTCGGATCATGGATCCAGCGTACTGAGAAAACGTTTTTACCTTGATGGTATCCAAGCACTAGTGAAACAATGGGATAAGTGTATTAGTGTGGCAGGGGAATATATACTGTAGAGAATAAAGGTATTTTTTACTGTCATAACTGTGTTCTGCTATTCTGCTAATATTGTTTATAATGTTGTTTCATGAAATCCTGCAATTTGTCCAAACAACCTAATCAGGGTCGCGGGGACCTGGAGCCTATCCCAGGAGGCTTAGGGCACGAGGCAGGGTGCAGTATATCTAAAGCAGTATAGAAGATGAGTGAGAGCGACTGAGATCCTAATCAGTGCAACCACGCTTTTATTTTATTTTTCTAATAGACAATAGTGTTTTTTTTGTTTTTTTTTTGGTGTATTTGGCATAAGACCACTGTGCAACACTGCCAATGTAGTAATCACTTATGCTTAAAATAAAATACTAACCTGAGTGCTTACCTTTAAAAAATCAGTTATTAAAGAAAAAAAATGCACATATAATCAATGTATTGTTGTAGTCTACACGGCTGACACTGCCTTGGTCAAGGGTTCGTTTTCCTACAGTATCTCCATGTGTTATATCTTGCATGTTCTCACTGTGTTAGGTGGGTTTCCTCTTGGTACACCAGTATCCTCCCACAGTCCAAAGACAAACAGATTAGGCTAATTGGTGTGTCCAGATTGCCCAAAGTGTGTGAGTGTGTGTATGCTTGTGCCCAGCACTCTGTTAAGGATGTACCCCGCCTTGTGCCCGAGTCCTGTGGGATAGGCTCCAGGCCTCGCGTGAGCCTGTACAGGAAAAGCTGTATAGAGAATCAGTGTGAGAGTGAGAGAATGTTATAGTCTACCCCGTAACTGCTGAAATTTTTGTGAGACTTTTTTTTAATTGTACTTTTTAGTCTTTCAATGAAAAGTGAATTATACTTATCCATAATACAAAATTACCTTAAAAACATGTTTTCACATTCGGACTCAAGCGCTAGGAAAAGTCATAGCGATGAAAATTTCCACTAAAAGCAAAAATGGACTGTCTCTCGCTCACATTCTCTCTCTCTCTTTCTCTCTCTCTCTTTCTCCATGGTTGTGTGAAGATGACTACGGGTTGCTGCTTCAGGCTGAGGCTCTTTTGGAAGAATGCCTGCTAGAGAACGTGGCTCTTCTTAGGAACTCCACCCCTTTGTCCGAACACACTCAACCCAAATTAGCCCAAGCCAAAAGCCATTTGAACAGCCTACTGAGCAGAGGACGCCTGGAGGTGTGTCACAGCGTCTCATCACTGTTACGTACTGTACATACGCTCCATGTGTGTGAAGGAGTGAGAGAATTTGAAGTTATTGATGGTACTGATGGTAGTGGACAGGATTCTATCATTAATAGCCATAGAAACTCCTTGTATCTTGTAAAACGATTCCATTGCATAAATTATTAATGAAAAAAAATTTGTGATACAGTACGGCTGCATCAGAAACAAATATATCAGGCTTAAGATTTGTTAAAACTGTTTATTTTTTACCATTACATCTAATTTGAAGTAATTTCTTTGAAACAGAATGTACAATGGAACCTCGGATTACGAGTAACGCGGTTTACGAGTGTTCCGCAAGACGAGCAAAGATTTTTAATAAATTTT
>JAQMYJ010000039.1:22789215-22811678 GCA_030014305.1 Clarias laeviceps
TAGGAGACAGTATGACTGCACCAATATCATAAGGGCTACATGCCTCTCTTTCCAATTGGATCCAAGTTGAGTGTGCTTGATGGCTGAAATTTTGACCTATTGTCTAATATTTATCTTTTGAGCTCAAACCCAAATGTCTTTAGTGTACAGCAAAAGAATTGGCCTTGCTGTACTTTTAAACTTCAATACCTTTGAAAGGGACTGAGTGTTCGAATCTAAAGAACTGCATGCAAAAAGAACATTTGAATACAAAACAAATCTTTTTTTGACCCATATATAGGCATTTTAAATATGCAAATAAGCCAGGCAAACAGAGACAGGGGATCTGTAACTTTTTGCGAACAGAAAATACAGACTCAAAGAAAACCCGAGAAAGGAATATAAAATACCAAGTATTGTACAAGAATAGAATTTTCACAATACTTGTTGAGGAGGTAATTAGATTTTTATATATGATAGTGTACCTGTTGATCTCTACCTAAATTAGAGGACAGCAAGAACAGGTGTTTAGACAGAAAGGAGATCCTCATAACCTTAAAATATGATGGTCAAAGCATGCAGAAAGGACATTGGAAGGAAAAATCGGAAGCAGTTAGAATGGCTTAGAGGGAGTCTAAGAAACAATAGGTACTGTGTGAAAGACACCTGAGAGTTTTCCATGACCAGTGGAGCACTTCTCTGTTACAGACTGAAACATGCAACCACACACTCACTCACACACACACACACACACACACA
The DNA here is from genome assembly GCA_030014305.1 of Clarias laeviceps. NCBI lineage: Eukaryota > Metazoa > Chordata > Actinopteri > Siluriformes > Clariidae > Clarias > Clarias laeviceps. The sequence goes on from JAQMYJ010000039.1 coordinate 22,789,954, forward strand.
CACACACACACACACACCTTCATGACGTCTTCTTCCTGTTTCCTGCAGTGCGTTCTGTCCACAGGACGTGGTGGAAGAGGCTGTGCTCCTGCTGCTCATCACCGAGTCAATGGTGAGGGACTTTTTCACGCTCCTCTCTCTCTGTCCCATTCTTTTGGTTATCTCCATTACTTGTTCATTTCTTCCCCTCTCAGGCTGAATACCAGCTGCAACAGACAGCTAAACATCCCTGACTAATAGTGTGGGGTAGCATTTGAAATCTGATTAAGTGCTATGCAGCATTTGTGCTGTAGGTTGGAAGGACCATGTCACAGTTCACACTCTCTTAATACTACGGTAACCTGCCTACTCACCATACTTGACCATAATAATTGGCAACTTAATCCAACGTTTTATTTTCTTGGGACATTATTCCTTCACTCAAATATTAAAGCCTATAGCATTTGCAAACACATCTGGCCAGCATGCAGAAATCGTCTGTTTATCTCAACGTGCTCTTTTACAAAATATGCTTACACTCCACTACTAATTGGTGTAAAACTTCAAGCGACGACTAAAGACCTATCTGTTTTTTAGGTATTTGGGTTAACTCTCCCCAACCCAAAAAAAATGTCCTTCCTAACAGTTTTGTCTGATGGTACAGTACTTCTAGTTAGTACCCTAATGAACTATCGTAAGGACGTGTTTATTTATGGAAACTTCAAAGCACTTATGTAAGTCGCTCTGGAGAACAGTGTCTGCCAAGTGCCTAAATCTAAATGTAAATGGACTGAATGTGCTGTCTATTACACCGATGTAGGCCAGCGCTGAGGCAGTGATCAGCCGCACACCCGAGCACAAGGAGGCACGTGAGGCCAGCATTCAAGATGCTTCCTCTGTATATGACATGCTAAGCATTGGCATGGCCAGGAGGGGGCAATATGCCATGCTCTCTGAGGTAAGTTTAGATCTCAGTTCAGGGACAACAATGGGTACAGGAAGTGTGTTAGAGTCTTGATTTTCAGGGTTTATTTGTATGCTAGATTGACTGTTCCTTTTATTTGCTTCTCTTATGTGCCAGATGGTTCTTCTCTATTTTCTCGACTCTTAATCTTTCCCACCTTTTCATCAGGCAGTGTTCGTTGTAGACCAGGTGCAATCCAGCCCTCTCAGGTGATTTCAGGAATAAAGATAAAGAATCTTATTCAAACACAAATCATCTAGTCACTTTACTCATCTCATTCCTCATTGTTTATTTACTAACAGTGTGTTCAGTGCTTACTGTGAAGTGCTTAACTTACAGCCCTGGGGAACCCCAAGTTAATAAAATGTCATTGATTCTTCTATTATATGTATCGTCCTAAACCAAGCATCCATCTCATTATCATTCTCAAAGCTAAATCCACCCGTGTCATTAATTTATGTTTAATGTTGTATATATAATAAATCATTCAAAAATTCAATCAGGAATTTAGGATATGTTTATGTGTGACAAGATCAGTTTGGAATGAGGAAAATAGAGCATCAGATTACAACTCAGGCCTAAATCATTTCCAAAATGCCTTAAATACCATGTAATTAACACCCATTTAGTCATTTTAGAGTATGTCTCCCTTTTCATTCAGAGTGTCAGTTCAGGTGGCAATCTTTTATGTTTTATTTTATATTCATTGTAATTTGTAATTCCTGGTTGAAAATTAAACAAACTATATCATATATACAGTACTGTGCAAAAGTCTTGAGCCACCCCTCACCCCATTCATCTTAAATTAAATTTAATTTAAATTTCATTATGTAGATTAAATTAAAGAAATGAGAACAAATGTTTTCCTGTGACAGGCTGTAAAGTGCCTAAAGATTCCATTTACAAATTTGTTGTTCATATACCAACCTACCAACCTCAGCAGCAACCTCATTTTCCCTCTCGTCTACAATCGTCTGCATCACTAGTATATTAATCACCAACCTGATCATCTGTCATCATCTGCACCTGTTTCTCACTGGTTCATGCCTTAAGTCAGATGGTTTTTATGCTTGAATTATTCACTGTGTGGCTTAACAAACATAACACATTTCTCTGAATCTGGTCAGGTACATGAACTGGACTGAAAATGAAAGAGAAAACGTTCCATAAATGAGCGCCTAAAAAGTCTTTCAGGAAGCTTGGAGAAGTGTTTCTCAATACTACATTGAAAATAAAGGAAAGTCTGGCTCTTTGAAAGAAATATACAAAGAAAAGATGAGTGGCTCAAGACTTTTGCACAGTACTGCAAATACCTGACCGTTTTACAGTTCCTTGTGTTAACTGTAAACTGTAACGGACTCCATAAATATGGGAACTTTTTTTTTTTTAAACAGAACATCATCTACATGATTTACTTTTTTGTAAACACACATGAACTTGTGTTAATGAATATGGTTTTATCTAAGTAATTGTTTAATTATGCTATTTGCCCTATCTGCCTAGATTTTTGGGAAACACTGTACTGTAAATGTCATGCATAGCAATGTTATGTTGTAATTGTGTATGTGTGTTTTTGTACCAGTGTTTGGAGCGAGCTATGAAGTTCTCTTTTAATGAGTTTCATCTCTGGTACCAGCTGGGTTTGTCTCTCATGGCTAGTGGAAAGGTGAGATCTAAAACCAGATCAATCAAATCCAATTCATTTAAAACACAACACACAGGTCTACTGCATGCTGTCCTATCATGTCCTGTGTCATGTCCAATCACTATGCTTCTATGTTTTACATGGTCTTAAGTATGACCAACAAAATCCTATAGCCCTAGGCTGTTTATGTTAGTGTGCCTTTGGATGTTAGAAAAACTGAAATTTCAGCCACTCCCTCCTTTCCAATCACTTGAAAGTTATGCAAAGATAAATTTGCTTCCCAGCCACCAGGAACAGCACAACATGTACAGCAATTTACCCTTAGATCTTCTCTGCCTCTAGCCCTGCAAGATCAGTGGCCCAAGCAACTCTGGGCTAAATTATCGGCTATGTAATTGTATTTAAGGATGTGATGCAGTTTAAAATATCTTGGCCTTGCAGCATATCAACTTTATGACCTTAAGAGTGAACAGTTTGTCTTGTTTACATAGTAAATCAAATTATTATTACTGTAAAGCAAGGGGAAAAAATTTCATCCACAATATGGGCCTTTTAAGCCTGGTTCAAACTAGTATTTGTTGGGCTGAAGGCAGGCTACTGCATAAACTATTAGAAACAAAATGCTGACAATGTGCTTGCACTTTAATGTGTATACACTGGTGTTTGCATAGCTAAATAAAGGACGGATATTATAAATATATAGTACCTATATACAGTGTAAACTTGGATTGCAAGACGAGCAAAGCTTTTTTATAAATTTGGTTTTGATAAACGAGCGAATCTTGATTTCCGAGTACCAAATATCATCGAGTATCATGTGGCACGCATGCGCTTCTTGTTTCATCTCTCTGGTCTCGATCACTACAGCTAGGATTCTTTTACATGATTGTGTCAAAAACTAATGACACACACGCTCTCTGCTTCCCGCATTCAGCTGCTTTGTTCTCCGATCTTTTTGAACATGCCAATCCTTACCATTACCATCACTACTGCCATCGAATGGATAGGTGAACAATAAACCCACCTATGCACTAGATGGCAGTAGTGAGTAGTGAGAACTGGAATTTCTGCATGGCAATCGAGAAACCTCCCACTGAGCCACCAGTGCTCCTATAATATTATAATATGTTGTAGAAATATAATTTTATTTGTTTCATAACAATAATATGAACTCTTAACGAATAGCACATTTCTAGCACTTATATACTATGACAATTTTCTGTTTTTGTTAGCTCAGATCATTTGTCTCATGAGCAAGAGACAACAGTCCCATGAGCAAGAAACCTGAATGATTTAATGGTGCTACTGGATTTCAAGAACACAACATAACTTGGTCACAGGATTATCTTTTTCCTTTAAAGCAACCTCCCAAAAATATTCAGCAATGCACAAACTGCATGTTATGGAGCAGACCATCAATTGATTATTGACTGGCTAATGCTGAAGAGCAATATCTGAATGCACAACATGTCGAGCCTTGAAGCAAATTGTCTACAGCAGCAGAAGACCACACTGTGTACTACTCCTATCAGCTAAGAACAGGTAACCGAGGCTACAATTTGCATGGGATCCCCAAAATTGGACAGTAGAAGATTGGAAAAATGTCTGATGAGTCTTAAATTCTGCTGCAAAATGCATGGATCCATTCTGCCTTGTATCAACAGTTCTGGCTGTTGGTGGTAAAATGATGTGGGGGAGATTTTCTTGGCACACATTGGGCCCTTTAGTACCTAAGTCTGGTAGTTGACCTTCCCTTTATGACTACAGTGTACCCATTTTCTAATGGTTGATTCCAGCAGGATATCAAGCCTTGTTCCAAAGCTAAAACCACCCAAATCGGATTTCAAACCATACATTACATCACCCGCAACCTGACATGGAATCATGTCCATACATGATCACGTGGTATGGACATGATTGAAAAATGAGTGGGAAGACGATGGAAGTAATAATTTTGTAGAAACTTAAGTTGCTATGCTTTAGAAGGTCACAGACGGTCTTTTTTCCGCTTTTGTTGGAAAAGTATGTAAAAAAAACCATGTGAATTTTCCATGTGCCTAGATTAGCTGTGTTTTCAGGAAGAGCGGCTGGGTTGACTGCAGTATGGAAATGGAGAACAATAGTCCCTGGACAGAGAACAAAGTGAAATGTGTGATAGCACTTTGGGGGATGTATCAGTGCAGGCAAAGCTAGAAGGAATGTACAGAAACAGAGCGATATATGAGGAAATATTGTGGTGCATGCAAGCCTCCAGCGTCGTTACCACAGCAACCAATGCGGATAGGCCAACAATGTGACAGATTTGGGCTGCCAGTCTGAACAGTATATGTATATTGTATAGTGGCCAGTGTAAATCCAAACTTTTATGTTGGTCCAGTTTTACCAAAAACAATTTTTGACTGGTTTTGTCAAAATCTGTTTATTCTGTAAATTCATGCAAAGATATTAACTCATCGGTTGGGTGATCACTACAACTGTGTTTTCCTTTGTTGAGAAAAGTTCATACAGTACGCTTTAATCATGTCAGTACAACAGCCATTAAAGAAAAAAAAATTAAGTAAAACTGCAACTTCTATTGTACAGAATTGTAATTACTTATAAGAAATCACCTTTTTGTTATCAGAGACCCCCAGATTCCATTTATGATTTGTGAATATTTTCCATCAATGCTGATGAATCAGCAAAACTGTAGTCACGAAACATATTGGCCAGGCCCTTATATGACCTGGAAAAAATCTGTTTTAGCAGCTGAATGGAGAATAATGACAAAATCTGATAGGATAAGTAAGAGTACTTCAGTGTTATTTTATGTCACAGAATGAAGGTGCGGTGTCTGTGCTTAAAGAGTGTGCCAGGATGAAACCACAGGACCCCACACCACCAATGCTGGCAGCCAAAGTGTGCATTAACCAGCTACACTGGGTAAACCACTTAAACACACACACACACACAGTGAGAGAGAACAAATCCATTCTTGTGTAATTTCCCTGTGTTACAGAATATCCATTATGTAAACAGCCCTATGTAATGATGCAATGCAATTACACTGGTTTTAGTACAGTATCCATCACAAGCTCACCACAGTCTTCTACCCACAATGAAGACCTTAATAAAGAAGAGATTAGTTCATAGCTGATGACGGAGCAGAGAGCAGGGCAGATATCTAGAGTACATAAGAGTCTGGCCAGGCTACTCCCTACTGATCTGTTGAACTAAGGACACCAGAAGAGTAAATTAAGGCAGCACTTTGGACATACACTGCCTGGCCCCCACAAAAAAGTTGACATTTTAGAAGGGTCAAATTATTGACCTACCTCAAGGAAAGAACATAACTAGGGACATATTTAAAATTTCTGGGATTTGGTTAAGAATGTCCAACATTTTATCAAATCCTGAAATTTTATGTTAAACCATCAACTTGTGGAAGAAATGTGGTTGTCACAAAATCAGGAATGGTGATCACTTTAATGCTTGGTGAAGTATCATCTTGGTTACTGTATGTTTAATAGGAAGAAAAAAAGGAAGAGCATTTCCACATGACAATACGGCTCAACAGTGGTGTGACCATGTGAAACCTGTTAAATCAGAATATTTAGAAAAAAAGACTTAAATTTGTTAGGGGGTATAAAGATTGGACTTTCATCAGTGGAAAAGGATCATGCAGTCCAGACTTACTCTATTCCAGAGTAATGAGCGCGTCAGGGTAAGAAGGGAAGTGCTTGAAGCAATGCACCCATCATGCCTAGTGCCCACTGTACAAGCCTCTAGAGGCAGTGTCTGTGGTTGCTTCAGGTGGTCAGGTCTAGGCTCAGCAACATTATGTGGCAATAGAAATAGTCAGCTGGAAACCTGAATGTACTGAATGACGAGCTTAAATCATCAGTGGAGTTTTATGCGCTGGCATATTCCAGGACTCAAAATATAAAAGACTTGTTCTGGAAGAATGAAGAATCATTTCCACACATGCATTGACCAAGTCATTGCACATTTTAAACAAAGCTAAAGCATTTTCTAGCATCATACTCTGTGTAGCTGAAACCTGCATTGCAATGAAGATCTTTGTATGAGATACATGTGTAACTTTGTGCTTTATAGCTAGATGAAGCCGAGTCTCTTGCAAAAGGTGTGGTTGCCTTGGGTGATGGAGCTGAGGAGCATCTTGCTAGAGGACACCTGGCCATAGGACTGTGTTATAGTCTACAAGCTTCAGATGGTAAATTTGGTTGTTTTCATTAGTGATCTTCACTCATTTAGGTTAGTCAGTCCCGACTTATTCATCAGACTCGATATACTCCAATTTTCCTTAATGTTAATGTTATGTCTGACTTATCTTGTAGTGTTGCTGAAAGGTGAAAGAGATGAATTCAACAGAAGAGCTCTACATGCGCTACAGACGTACGTTTTATAAGTAAGAGTGATCCTTCTTTGCTTATTTGTTTTTCACTCATTAATGACATGTTACTGTGTGTGTTTTTTTTTTCGTCCTGTTTTCAGTGCTCATGCAGTGGACCCTCAGGACCCTCAGATTGCCTTCTACCTCTCTCTTCAGCTTGCTTTAGTGCGACAGGTGATGCATACAGTATATTCTATCCGGGGGCACATTCCTTCTCTTCACAAGAGCCAATCATTTCTATTACAGTATTTTAAACATTGTATACTGTAACATTTATTTTTTATGGAAATGCAGTGTAAAGATGGCTAATCAGTGTCATTTGGACTGTTTGAACAGTCATGTGAACTGCAATAAAACAAACAAGTAAACAAACCTTTATAGTAAACCTTTATAGTAAAGACTCTCCTTCATGGCTGCAGGTTTACAGCATGGTAGCTGATAGTGATAATGTATGCTTGAGAGATCGACATTGGTGCAAACAGGTGCGCAGTCGAAATGACGTGATCGTGGTTATTGCGGCAGCACTTCGCTGCTTTGTGGCCAGCCATAATCCAGTTAGAACTGCACCGCTCCACAACAATACAAGATATATGTAGCAGTGTTGTATTAGGAAACAGAAGAAGTTTGAAATAGAGACTGTTTCTCTTTCTCTTTGAAAGGTGTCGGCAGCAATGGAGCCTCTGCAGCTGGCTTTAAATCTACGCAGTGATGACCTTCAGTCCTTACATCTGCTGGTGCTCCTACTTAGCGCTCAGAAACACTACCAACATGCCCTAGACACACTTGCCCTCAGCCTCAGCCAGTATCCTGATGACTTCAAGTATGTGTTTTCATTCTAGCTAAGGGTGCACAGATCTGTATCATGTGTGTGGAAATATATGTATTGTCATATATATATATGCCATTATCTTTTAGATCGCTCAAAACAGAACCAACATTCCACACCAAGTGTTCCCATTATTTACAACAAAACAACCAGAGCAGCAAAACTGGTTTTATTGGATGACTAACTAATTGGCACAAGATGTTGGTCTCTAGCACCACCCTTTATAAAAGTATTATAATAATACTAATTATTATTATTATTGTTATTATTATGATTATTATTATTATTTCTATTATTGTTATTATTATTATCATAAGATGCTAAATAAAATACTGTTGTACAATGTGATCTGCCAGGTAACTATTTTTTCAGGTTTGTCCTTGAGCAACCCAGTGCCTAGAATACTATTCTGAGCAGGGCATGGCCTGTTTGGTTTTACAATGTTTTGATCTAGGAAGCATGTGTATGCGTGTATGTTGAAGGACCTCACCTGTAGATTTCAGTGCCAGATTGTCTCACTAACTCCCAATAGGAAATCCAGTTCCTTATTTAGAAAGGGCAATTGTGTCATTTCTGTCCACCTACTGTTATGTTAGAATGGATGGATGATGTTTTAGATTAGTTTAGCTGCGGAGAGGATGATAAAATCTTGACTGTAGTCTAGGGTGTTTGCTAGAATTGGTGACAAAGAGGCATGATGAGGGACTTTCATCATTGTAAACCACTTGACAACACTAGTCAGGCTGGTATAATCAGTTTTGTTTTGAAGAGGGCAGTAAATAAAGGAATCCCCCAAATATAGCAGTCCAAAACAAAAGTAATGATAACAGGATCTCAGGTTGAAACCCTCCAGAGTCTCCCTCCCCTATGCCAGTGTGAGTCACATTTTCCTTTCCAAACACTTACCGTTCTCTCAGGGCAGATGTAGTGCTTCTCACTGGTTGCAGGTGGTGAAGAGCGATTATGGAACAATGATTACTAACTCTGTAAAAAATTAAAAAAAAAAAAAATAGGGCGCCTTTATGAGTGGAAACTACAACATGGTATTGCTTTGGTTGAAATTAGTGACTCACTCGTGGATTATGTCAGAGTGGTTACTATAGTGTCAGGAGCGGCAAACAGTTTTACTAGAGCTCCAAGAGAAATATTAGCCTTACGGTTATCCTCACTGCACTGGTGCACTGCACATTTTACCCATGTGGGGTCAGTGTTGTTCTCTAGGGTAACAGAGGGACATAGACTGATTTGTCTACTTTAAGGAGCAATAATAATAAGCACTGTATCAAAAAATATTCAGTACGCTATAAATGCTTATTCAGGACACTACATAGGACTGCATAGAAAAATATTTACTACAAAATAAGGAAATAATCAGGATTACTCAATCTATAGAGGAATACTGAGGACTATTTAAAGGAGCCATCAGGATCCTTAAGAGAAATAATTAGGTCTCTGAAGACAAATAGTCAGGATTCTATTAATTCATTCAAGCCATCATCAATAGTGCTAATATCAAAACAATACTAATTTATATAAATTAAAAACAAGAGACATTGCTGTAAGAGGGCCATATGATGCCTCTTGCAAGCTACAGGCATACACACATTCACTACAGGCAATTTGCAAACACAGAGGACGCAATGAAGCACAGGGAGCTCATGAAAACTCCATGCTCACTTTCTTTTTGCACCATGGTAGTCCTCTTTAACCTTTGGTAATCCGAAGCGTGAACAGGGCTGTGTTTGCTCTGTTCTGTTTGAACCCGGGCTACAGCCGTCCCCTCTCATATCATATAGCTCATTTCACATGGCTTCTATGACATCGAGATCAACCAGGTACACCATGACTGACAGATCAGGTTTTGTTTTGCAGGCTCACTTTCACTATCCATCGACAAGAAACTGACCCCAAACAACATATGATAATGCGTAATGACACGAATATGCACATAACCTCCACCGTCCTGTCTGCAAGTCATTAAACTTTGATGCACGTTTTTTGGGGGCTCTTTGATCTTGTACATGACTGTGTTTATAACTATGGGGCTAAATGACTGCACATAGTGAGAACCGTGAGCAGATGTTATTTACTCAGGAGAATGGATTTTCTGTGACAAAGCACTTGGACATTAATGCACATGACATGAATATCATTTGTTAAATAAATGATGCAGCTTTAGGAAAAATACATGGAATGAACAATAGATTAATGTTGTTGTGAACATGCACTTACAGTATTTTAAATAGCATCTTGTTTTACCTCCCACACAGTACTTTTGCACTGTATGTCTGTCTATCTATCTTTATCTTTTAAATTTTAAAAACTTTGTTCTTCTCCTTCACATGCCATGCTTGTGTTAACCGATGATTTGAATGCACACACCCCTCTCCGTATATGGCCCCATCCACCCACTGATCAGCTGCTAGGGATGCATGCTTTAGTGGGTGTATGGTCCTTTGCTGCCGCAGTGTTGCTGTCAGCAGAAGCCTGGCAGAGGGTTTTACACACTACAGTCAGCAGCAGCAGCAGCAGCATCACCCACACATGTACTCATCGTATTAGCACAGCTGAAGCACTTATGCCCTTAAACATGACAGCGTTTTTACACTGACATGACTCACTGATGTTTTGTGTCCGGTTGCCTTGTCATCAGTCCACTTTATTAAATTGATGTTTGTGTATGTATGTATGTGTGTGTGTGTGTGTGCCTTTTTTGTCTGTCTGCTGCAGCCTGCTCTTTACTAAAGTGAAACTGGAGGAGGCTCTGTTTGGTCCAGCTGTAGCCCTGCAGACATGTGAGGAAATGCTACACTTGTGGCAGAATTGCTACGATTTTGCTCGGCCAAGGTAAACGTGCGTATTTGCTGTAAAGCAGCCGTTTAGTGTAAAGATGCATCGGTATGAAGCAGAACTTGTTGTTTCAGTGAGGCTGATGACAACAGCAGTATTCCTCCTCCTGAGCCGGGCCCATTAACCAGAAAACCCAGCGGCCTACATCTCACTCTACCAGATTTCCAAGAGACAGAAACTGGTCTGTATTGTATGTGTGTGTGAATTGTATGAAATGTTTATGTGTCTACTGAAAATGATTTTATTTAGCACGATTTGTGTGTATGTGTGATGTATCAGGCTCTCAGAGTGCTCCGTCCTTGGCTGTGTCTCGGCTAGAGCAGGCCATGTCAGAAGTATCTGCGATCAGTTCTACACAGAGACATGGCCCCGTTCACATTTGGACCACTCTGGAGCGCATCTGGCTGCAGGCAGGTAAAGAACTCAGGACTGCTGCCTGGTAATCAGTCACATGTTAATTAAGAGCCGAAGGTTTAAGCCATTCCTGCAAAATGTTATATATAGTATATAATACTAATATAGAGAATGCCTTCCTGTTTCATGATGCTCTAATGATAAATTCATTTAATTATCTGAATAAAGTATTTCATATGCTTGTGAACACCCATGAGTGCAGAACATATAGCTCATGTGTATCCATGACATAACCCACACACTGTTATTAATGGTATTTGTATACAGCTGTATATAAAGTGCATTTTCCCAGGGCTTTAGCTCACAGTGTCTGTGCCCTCTCATTTTTATTCTCAACATTCCTCTGGCTTGGGCTCATTTCCTGCCTGCAATGGGCCACTTCTATCTTTCGTTTTTTTCACAAAAGAAGAAAAAACAGTAAATATGATGTAATACAGGAGCTACACCAAAGCCATTGCTCAACTCATCTTTACCATTGTATTACATTTAGAGAAATGAAAACACTTCATCATTACTGATCACTCATAGCTGTAAAATCCTAATACTTCTGAATTTTCCCATCCCTGTAATCTGGGTTATCTTGAGCTAGTTGACTAACCCTGGAAAACGTGCAGTGACGTCAACTGCTTACTTTGAACCGACTTTATTTATTCCAGAATTGTGTTGTACGGAATATGAAACAATCAGTGGTTTATTTGTAGGATCTGTTATAACGTCTCTGCTTTAAAAAAAATTCACACGCCCATAATGTTTTGAAGACATGTGGTTATGATTTATTGGTTTGTGGTTGTAGCAATGGCCTGTGATGAAGAAGGGGTTACCCTTGCTCATTACATCATACAGACACAGTGATGAATATTCTACATTGTTTTCTTTGTGTATATTTACATTAGCTATTACCTATATAACGGATTTAAACAAATATCTAAATAATGTTATGTATACATACATATGTGTATACATAATTGAAGCAATTTGAAGTTTATGACCTACTGTACAAGTGCAGTAAGATGGTATTTGAAGAAACCTACACAGGGATTTTTATAACACACTAACTTGCATAAATCGTAAAAGTAATGCCATTTCAGGATTTATGTGAACATATGTGCATGGAAGCTTTCTTTGTACTTTATGAATGTGCCATAAAGACAAAGAGGTTCCAACAGTAGGATTAAAAATGACCGTAACACTTTATTTACGTACTGTACTGTAGACACTTTATGAATCATCTATATGCTTTCAACATAGTGACAGGTGAAGTAAATCTAAACATATCAAAAATTTATGTACGTTGATAATTAAAGGAAGAATTATTGCTTGATGTGCTCTCGATGTGCTTACCGTCATTGGAAGAGCCATAATCAAACCTGCACATGTAATAGGGGTCTTATGTTCTATTTTATAGAGCATATTTAAACGTCAGTCAGTCGCTCTGTTTCACGTACCTCCCATACATTAAAAGAACAAACGTCATTAACATTTAAGTCATATGGAGAGTCGGAGACGGACAGATGACAGGAAGCACATTAGCATGTTCCGGTTAGAACAAAAGAGTTCCAGCTGTAGGAAGTATTACCATATAAGGAATGAGGAAGCACAGTGAGGGAGTTGTTTTATGGGCATTTTATGACATACAGAGCTCTAATATATAAAGGCGTGGGAATGATCCCAGAATGTCAGATAACCTTACAATATCTACAGACGTACAGTATAAACATTTATGACCAGTCCATCACCATCGGCATGTCACTTTTGTCTCCCGATTTATTTGAATGGTTCAGTTCATGATTGTTGATTATTATTAGAACATGAACAGGCTAAAAACTCTTCCCAAGTTCAATCACAATTTCAAATTCAGTTCATGTGAACTTTGTTGACACTTTTCATATGTGATTAAGAATCAGACATCGACATGCTCCATCACTGTTTATAGACTTGCAGACTGCTTATGTTCCTTATATTAAGTTACGTCCATTACTCATCATTGGTATAACAGATTGCCCATTGTGTGTGTGTTTTGTAGGTGAGCTCTTCATGGCTGGTGGACGACTAAAGGAGGCTCAGTTTTGTGTGCAGGAGGCCGGAGCACTTTTCCCCACCTCACACTCCATGTTGCTGCTGAAGGGTCAACTCGCTGAGCGCAGAGGCAACGATACCGAGGCCAAGAGTTTGTATGATGAAGCTCTGGCTATCAACCCCACGGGACACCATATACTAATCCATCTAGTAAGGAACTCTCTTTCTCAACACGTTATTTCATAGCTAAAATACTTTCTTTGTTTTTTGTTATGATTCATATGGCATGGTGGTTTAGTAGATAGCACTGTTGTCTTGCTCTCCAGTGTGGGCGGTTTTGCATGTTCTCCCCGTGCTTGGTGGGTTTCCTCCAGGTACTTTCGTTTCTTCCCACAATCCATGCAGTCTAGGCTGATTGATTTATCCAAATTTCCTGTAATGTTTGACTGTGTGTGTGTTTGCTTGGGGGTTGGCACCCTATTTGGGGTCTGCTCCATCCCACTCGCTGAGTTGCCTGAGACAGGGATTAGGCTCCCTTTGACCCCACACATGACAGTGGTATAGTGGTATGTACATTAGTTCCTTCCACTGAATCACTGCTACCCCTAGAAGCATACTGGAATGTAACCATAACTATTATAAAAACAGTTTAAGCTAGGTGCATACTATCATTCATTATCCTGTTGTCCTGATATCGCAGTGGTAAATATCATTCATTAGAAAAGTAAATGCCATGGATTTTTTAAAATGAGTTTGATTTATTTCAAAGACTTGGAAGAAATATGTGGAATTGATACCTGATTGATACCGATTTTCAGTTTTATATCGTTTTCAGTTGTGAGTAACAAAATATACAAAACATTACTAAGTGCAGATGGCGTAGGTGATACAGTGCCTGACTCAGTGCTCTGATATCAGGAAATAGCAAAGCGCTCTGCTTCATATTGTCATGGTTTTGCCCCAGGCCTTATTTACATGTCTTTTGACACCTAGTTGGATGTTATCGCTCACGTATCAAAATCTAATTGAACAGGCACTTATGCCATGTGTTTGCACACCCATATCTTCAGCACACATGGACATGAGCTAGCTTCACAGATGCAAGATAACTTCACAGATGCAAGATACCCAGCGTATGGTCTTACCCACATTGCTCCATTGTGTTCCATCTCATACCTCTATGAATCTGAGGAAATATTCACACCACAACAGATTTATGTTGCTTAATGAAACAGAGAGACACACTTAACACCAGTGGTGGTGTCATTTGACACATCTGTGATGATGTCTACAGTGTAAATAAACATTTGTACTGTCTAGCAGCTGTTGAACTTAGAGGTAACATCCTGATACAAAAATGGACTTGGTTATTAGGATTCAGTTATTTGTCTCATGTACTTTACAGCACAGTGGAATGTTTTTTTTTTTTCATACCCACTGGAGCCGTGCTCAAGGGCTCAGTAGTGGAACCTTTCAATCAGTAGCCCAGTAACCCACAGCCTTAACCATTTGACCCAACACTGCCGTATTGATGGGGTATATAGAAACACCCAAAAGGTGAATTTAAGAGAAAATTGTGAAAAAACAGGCGTTTTACTGTACTGATTCTTACTCAAATTCCAAACTTCTGCTTGTGGTTCCCAAAATTAACTAATTCATGTAGCTATCATACAAATATACATCATGCTAACTTTGCTTATGATGTAAATCCCTTCTGCTTTCATAGTATTACTGAGAGTATAACATAACTGGATAAGTGAGAATACCGGCTTTGTGAATATACTACACTTGCTGTAGCATGTGGAGGCTGCAGTTGCAGCCCACATGGAGTAGGTGAGCTAATATTAGCGCTGCCTCCACTCATTGTGACTCCATAATGTCAAGGTCTTCATTACTCAGTGCTAGAGTAAGCGCTCCCGAAGCCAGGCCATTTTCTCCCTATATTTGGCCAATCAGAGCACATTTCAATGCTATTTCTGGAGAACAGGCATACTCTGTCAATCCCCAGAGGTAGTAAAAACCTGAATCACTGCCAGCTTGGTTGACTGAACATCATGTTCAATGTGTCTTCGTTACAAATCAACAGCAGTCTCGGGCTCATAATAGTGAAGGAAGCAGCTGTTTTGCCTCTTCAACTCAGCAAGTTCTAGCAAATACTGAAATTCACTGTGTTCAAGCATTAGCCTCCTGCTTTTTGGAGTGGGAGTACTGCTCAAATATGACTTTGCCTTTCCAAGCTACAGATACTTTAAGAATGATTCAACACATCTCTGAGTCGGCAGAATGATGTCAACTTCTCCTCCTTCCTTGCTAATAGCCTGTGCTAGCTAGAGGAAAATGTCTGAAGGGCAAACATGCAGAACCGTTACAATAAAGCATTTCTGTGCTAAGTACTTCCAAATGTTGTTGTCTGGGCTAGGAAGCTGGAGACAGAGATCTCCAGATCTCCAACCTAGTCAAATCCATGGGATTTTTCTTTCTTCCCGAATCCAGATTTCATCACAAAAAGATTTACATTCAAGTTAAATTCGATTTGGACTCAAGAAAATAAGCTGATAGACGATTAGATCATCTGCTTTCCATTCTCAGTGGCCTGTATTAAGATGAATTAAATGATAACAGCATTTGTGAGTGCTTGACATGAATCAGAAACACATAAAGCTCTAATGCTTTTATTTCCTCTGTTATCAAATTACTTTTTTTATCCTGGTGTACTGATTCAGGGGTTTTCTTTCACTACATATGCAATGCTTTAGAGCTTTTTAAAACATGCTTTTGCATACCTATAGACATTTTGCATCTGCCATCACAATGTCCATCCTCTGTGGTCCGCCCACTTTCAGACGGCAAAAGGGACTTTACTTACCGGATGCTAGTACAAAACAAATATAATAGGCAAGGCATGGATAATATAGCCTTTTATTTTTTACCAAGACAGAAAAAAGGCAGAATTACCATGTAATGATATAAATCCCAGAAGCATTATATACATACGGTATATTACCATAAATCATTGCCATTATAAGTTTCTTGCTCTGTACACCGACCATGAAGTTTATCATTTGGAATGTGAGTACAATGTCATTATAGTAATAGGCACCGAATTCCACAACCATCGTTCCATGCAAAAATACATTCCAAAGTTTAGCAGTCCCACTGAGCTAAATCAAGTTGTTATCTTTCAAATTTATGGTGTATTCAGTCCACATTTTAACTACTTTGATGTTGTGCCAAAAAGTGAATGGCTGCCAAAGCCTGATTGGACTCCTTAGGAGCGCAATCTGATTGGACCCCTGCAGAGACAAATCAGATTTCACTTTTTGGCACAACACCGTGGAAGGATTTTCTGCAAAATACACCATAAATACATTATAACATGGAAAGATATCAACTCAGTTTAGCTCAGTGGAACTGCATAACTTATGATGTTACTTTTGGGATTTTTGGGCTCCAAAAAATACGCCTTGGAAATACATACTAGCCTAATGTCAGGTAATGGTACTTCCACCGTCCACTGTTGCGATTGACGTCATGGAAGTCACATGACTGCAAAAGGTCTGTATGGATTGCAGGTGCATGTGTTTGTGACCCATTGGTTTGTGCAGCTGTTTGAGCTAAATTCAATGAAACTCTTGTGAAACCAGCATGTGATATGAGTTTAGCCACCTCATTTCAGCCATGCTGCCTCACTGCACCTTTAGTGTGACTCAGCACTGTGTCTCTGTCATCCTGCTTATTGCAGACACACACACACACACACTGTCTCACACAGGCAAATTCCTCTTTCTTGCTCTCTCACTCTGGATGGGGTCGGCAGTGAGCTGATTAGATAATGCAAATACATTATTTATAACACTTCACTCCTTCTCAGGCCGTTATGGGATTGCCTAGCAACTGGGGGATTGTATTTCACCACCAAGAGGTCCACTAATGAAGAAGAGATAGCAGGACAGAGAACTGTATTGCTTAGTGTGTGTTCTTTTTATCTGCACATTTGTTATTGCACAAGTCTACATATGTTCATATGTGTGTGTGTGTGTGTGTGTGTCTGTCTGTCTGTTCCCTCTGCTGTTCTGTAATAGCTGGTGAGCATGGCTTGGGTAATGGCAGCTGTGCCACACAGGGATCAGTTCGGCATGCAGCAGGATTAGCACATTCAGATGCAAGCTGTGCAGTCTTGGAATTCATTCTCACCATGTGCCAATGACCCGATAAACACCAACACACTGCACTGGCTGAAAGCTCCCTGTCTTACCTCATGCCCTGTCATGTTCTGTCCCTGTTCTCAGCTCCAGTGTGGATTCAAGACAGAGCTTTGACATTGTATAATAGAGCCGTTTTCATATGTCATGCAGGGCTTAACATGGTTCAGGACTTAAAATATTACATACCCTTATACACTAAACAAACCATTTTTAAAATGCCTAAACATGACACTTTATAAAGGGAAACAAAAAGCACTGCTCTTCTGCAGCCAGCACACATGTATTTCCTTATGCAAATATACCAAACAGGCATGTCGCCAGTGCAACCACTGATTGATTTTAAAGCAACTGCAGTACAAAAATACTAGTAACTATTAAATCTTACTTACAGGCTTTCATATGGGGGCCACTAGCAGTAATTACACTATAAGCTGATGTTGTAGAAATGTTTTCTTCCTTCCATATAGGAAAACCCAACAGAAACACTAATTTCGGATGAGCATATATACTGTGTATATATATATATATATACATTTTTTTTGTTTGTT
The DNA here is from genome assembly GCA_030014305.1 of Clarias laeviceps. Lineage (NCBI taxonomy): Eukaryota > Metazoa > Chordata > Actinopteri > Siluriformes > Clariidae > Clarias > Clarias laeviceps. Next base: position 22,807,794 of record JAQMYJ010000039.1, read on the forward strand.
TGTTTGTTTTGTTTGTTTTGTTTTGTATATAGTATGTAATATAGTATGTAATCATGCCGTTTTTGAAAGTTAAAACGACTTTGAGATAAAATAACATTGAGATAACATAGAATGAATAACCCAAACACAATGTTGCAAATGCAACCTCAAAACAACCCCTATGGCGCATTTATGCTGATTATTGTCCACTCCCTCAACATCCAAGAACAACCATGGCCCTTTAAGTTTATAACAAAAATTCTGATTGGAGATCACAGTGAAAACAGTGTGTGTGTGTGTCATGTCATGCATCTCTTAGTGTTGTAATGTTACCTCTCTGTTTCATCTTCTTTTGGAAATATTACTCTATCACGTCCTTTTTCACATAACAGATCTCAGATGCTAAGTGTTTTTTTTTTTTTTTACCTTTTTGTCTGCAGTTCAATATAATATTTTGATAAATTGCTGTGTTGTGGCACTCGTCGTCTCCTTTACTAGCAACATCATTAAACACATCTCCTGTTATACTGAACTTCCAGCCTCCTAACACACAGTACGACTGCAAATCAATCCCTGTTATCACCCAAATAAGGATGGGTTCTATGTTGAGTCTGGTTCCTCTCAAGGTTTCTTCCTACTGCCTTCTCAGGGAGTTTTTCCTTGCCACTGTCGCCATCGCCCTTGGCTTGCTCATCAGAGACAATCTCATTATTTTGATTTATACACATTCACATATCATACAAATGTCCATAATGTTTTTAATTAAAAAACTTTAAAAGTGTAAAGCTGCTTTGCGACAATGACAATTGTTAAAAGCGCTATACAAATAAAATGTAATTTCATATATATATAAATATATATATATATATATTTATTTTTTTTCATACTCATATATATATATATATATATATATATATATATATATATATGAAAATGAGTATGAAATGTGTGAAAAAATATGTGTAAATCAAAATGATCAGATTTTCGCTGATGAGAAAGCAAGCCAAGGGCGACAGTGGCAAGGAAAAACTCCTTGAGAGAAACCAGACTCAACAGGGAACCCATTCTCATTTGGGTGACCAACAGACCAACGGTATTAATTTATTATTTTTTTTGTGATTTTTTGTGTTGGGGTATTCATTATCCCATATTTTGTAGTCAGTGTCATTCTGATGTTTCATCAGTTTCATCAAAGTAATTCTAACTTTCAAAACCAACCTAATACTGTATCAGCATTGTCCTAATGATGTAAGGTTGCCAAGTAGACGTCACCACAAAATTTTGACAACCAAAAATTCCTGCTATGATTTGTAAATACATTTTGAAAAGCCACAACTACAGCCCTGTTCAGAGAACATTAGCTCCTAGAAATGTGCCGAGCAGCAGCACGTCTGTCTTCATTTTTCTGTTGTGTCAACAGATCTTGGCTACCATGTCATACTGGTTTGTAGGGGTGGAATTGTGTATAGTAAACTACAGAACCTCATTTCCCGAACCTAATAATAATCTTGTACTTCCTTATAATTTGTAAGTGAGTGCCTTGCTTTTCATTTTCTCCTCCTTCTGTCCCTCTCTCTATCTCTATCTCTCTGTCTTTTCCTACCAGGAGTTACTCTCTTCTGCTCTCAGCTTTTGAAGTGCCCGCATAATCAGAAGCCATCTGTTGCCACTGAGAAATAGCAGAGCACTGTGTGTGTCACACTTCTGCTATCTTTCTCTCTCTCTTGGCCTCATATTATTGTTCTTATTATTTTGCATGTGTGTGTGTGCGCGTGTGTGTGTGTGTGTGTGTGTGATGGGGACAGTGTAAATGTGGGTACATTTCAGTGGGTAGATAAGTCTGTTGGAAGCAAGAAACACAACATAAACTCACAAATGCACACATACCCAAACACACACATACAGGATGTTCACACAGCTACACTCACACATCCATGCTCGTGTTCTTTCTCTGGTTATTATAATATGCTTTCTTTAAATGTCATGTCTACTGTCTCCTTCAGAGTACATGGGATGAGACAGAGCGAGAAAAAAGGCCTATGCATACATTTATTTACACAGCAGTGCAGCATTAGCTGTTTGGTATTTACAGTGAAGAACATTTTTGCGATTCAAAAACCAATTTCATGCACCATGCAGAAGACCTGATTCTGCAGTCCTGCACCAAATAGGTACTGCGTAAGAGCGGAGATATTGCTTGCTGTGGAAAGTCCAGGGGGTGGAGCTATACCTGATCTAACACCTCCCATGATACTAACCTCTAATGCCTGGTATAAACAACCAATATATCTACTGTAGCCTTATACACACTTATTGGAGTTTTGCTTTGACTTTGCTCAGATTGGGGAATTCAGATCTGGACCTTTGGTTCTGCAGCATCTAGGTAGACGCTGGATCACAAGGGGCACAAAGCCAGTACATAGAATAAAGCTTATATATGAGATATGAAGTAGAAGGAATTGAAAAGAAAGAGAAATGTAGAGAATGTAGAATGTAGACCATCTACATTCCATGTTACATTCAAAGTAACATAATGTGTGTATTACCGCAGAGCATATTTTAGTGTTGTTGTCTTTAGCCTATACTGGTTATGTCATACTGTATAACTGAAGAGACAGGTCATGCTTATTTAACCACATCTCAATACACACAAACTTACACACACACTGAGTCTAATACCAGTCTCTTCTCTGTGTGCAGGGGAGGCTGTTGGTCCGCATGGGCCGGGTTGGTTTAGGAGAGAAGGTGTTACGAGACGCTGTGCAGACCTACAGTCTGGCGCATGAAGCGTGGAGTGGTCTAGGGGAGGCGCTGCAGAGCCGCGGCAGCGCTCAGGCCCCTGACTGCTTCCTCACGGCCCTGGAGCTGGAGTCCAGCTGTCCCATCAGGCCTTTCACTATCATCCCCCGAGAACTGTGAGAGCAGATCCCCAGCAAGTCTCTCACACATACACTCCCACATATGTTATCCCATGTTATATTTACAGTGTCTCACTTTTGTACTATCAGGAATTTTTTTATTTTTTTTTGTCAAAAGTGCTGATACTGTAAACAGGTTATAAGTTTAGTATATTGACTATGTTAATCTGAAGCTACATACGAATTTGAAATCATGCATAAAACAAACGCACACCATGCAAGAACATGCTTTTCTCATGTTGATGCACAGTTCAATTTCCAACATGAAAAAAAAACAGCAGGAACACAGCTACCACACCAAAGAATATGTATAAATGTGTTGCTGTATATCTGTACTGTATAATGCACACACAGCGTGCTAAATCATACTCATTTCATAGACATATGACATATCACTATGTCACTTTAAGGTTTGTAATTTTGGATATGTGAATGTTAACCCTTTCTATAAAGAGTGATTCTGAGACCACTGTGTGTGTTTGTAATTTGTTCTTGTGTGTGTGTGTGTGTTTGTAATTTGTTCACATGACAGTATGTGCAGTCCTGTAATTCAAGTGTTGTACCTTGGTGCGGCCGTGTGTAATATTTCCTGTGCTGCTGTAAAACTGTAATCCCCATTTACTTTAAACAAGGCTGCTGTGGTTGCCTAGCAGCCATCCCCTTATGTGAGTTACTGGGGAAACTGGGAGAGTTTCAAGTGTATGGATCTTCCAGCACTAAGGGCTTTTAGGAGGAAAAAAACACTGCTTTTTCTCTTTGATGCACAAGTGCAGGCTGTTAACGAGAAAGAGTAATATGTGGCACATGAAGGAATTCTGTTATGTAAGAGCTGTAAGTGGGTTTCTTAAAGTAGAATGTCCTCTTATGCATGATATATATATATATATATATATATATGTTAGTCTTTGGGCATTGGCTGGGATTCGAACCCGGGCCTTTCTCATAGTAGACGAGGACCCTACCACCAATGCCCAGTGTGTGTGTGTGT
>JAQMYJ010000039.1:22811778-22869168 GCA_030014305.1 Clarias laeviceps
TGTGTGTGTGTGTATATATGTGTGTATGTGTGTGTGTGTGTATATATGTGTGTGTGTGTGTATATATGTGTGTGTGTATATATGTGTGTGTGTGTGTGTGTGTGTGTGTGTGTGTGTATGTATGTGTGTGTGTGTATATATATGTGTGTGTGTATATATGTGTGTGTGTATATATATGTGTGTGTGTGTGTATATATGTGTGTATATATGTGTGTATATATGTGTGTATATATGTGTATGTGTGTATATATATATGTGTGTGTGTGTGTATATATGTGTGTATGTGTGTGTGTGTGTATATATGTGTGTGTGTGTGTATATATGTGTGTGTGTGTATATATATGTGTGTGTGTGTGTGTGTGTGTATGTATGTGTGTGTGTGTATGTGTATGTGTGTGTGTGTGTATGTGTGTGTGTGTGTATATGCGCCTAGTTTTTCAAGTGGGATTTCCACCTCCTGGTTAGAAACTGTATTATATTATCTTAGGGTGATACTGGTCAACTGAGGTATGACCTCTCTCTCTCTCTCTCTCTCTCTCTCTCACTCACTCGCCCTGGTTAACATGTGCATACACTTATTCTACTTTCCCTCAATTTCTTCACCTCTCCCTCACTCTCTAGCCTTAGTTAGGGGAGATGAATTGACCAAACAGCCGTGCTCGTGGTGGGTGATGTATTGGGCCACATGGGGAGGTCGTGACAGCAGCTGGTAAAAGGAGACAGATTAATGAATTGCATGGCCTGCCACTTTGACATCAGCTGATGAAGAGTGCTAGGCAGCACCATTCATCGCCTTGACTGTCTGAATAATTAGGCAAGCCAGGCTGGCAGATCACTGCAACATCCCTCTGCTTTTCCGTCCTAAGGATACTTTCATCCAGAGAGTGCAATCAAAGAGAAGGACAACATGCAGGAAAGATGGGAATGTTTCAAACCGGAATAGCTAAACAACTCAAAACCTACAGTTTGAGGTGTTTTGACTTCATATTGCTGCTGTACTTTAAGACTTATGTTCACTGACTGTCTATGTTTACATCCTTTAGTAATTTACTTATGTTTACAACAAATGTAAATCTTTTCGAGCACATACAATATGCATGCTCCTCTAGAAATGCTATAGCTACTTAATATGGCAATTCCCCTAGCCTTGGTGTGTGTGTGTATGTGTGTGTATGTTGGACAGTTTGCCTCTCTGGTTACCACCAGACACCAGTATGGCTCCTGGTTCCTCATGCTGCAGTGGGAGGCAGGACTTTGAAAGGGTCGGGTGTCCAGACTAGGTTGCATGTCCCACACCAAGCAGCTTTACTGTTTAACAGATGAGTTTGTTTTTTTTGATAAGGATGAAACAATGCTATGATGTGAGAGGAAAAGCTAGCCATATGTGCTAATACCGAGTTCATTTAGCATACAGAAAGCAGCTGAAAGAAACTTGACTCTGTTATCGAGAGGAACTCGACTCCCTTGCCATTACCTGACACTTAATATTCTATTATCTAAATGATTGAATAATTAAGTCTCACCAATTAAATTTTTTTTTTTCAGAACAGTCTGTGCTTCCTGTGTGTCTTCAATAGCCATTCTGCACATTTTATAGTATGACAAGCATGACTTAATATTAGACCATTTATCTGCTCCAGGTCCCTCAAAGCAAAGAGAAGCAAACTAATTGTCCACAACTGGCTCATGTTTCACAAACACACACAATAGGAACACTCTCCAATGAGGTCCATTAAGCTCTCAGCCTCTTGAAAATTGCACGAGTCATTTAACAGGCCTCTGTTGTAATACTAACACACCTGTCAATGGAGGAGTCGAATGAACTGAGGCCACACACTGCCATTGTTTTGCTTTATAGGTGCACTAAATATGACCCTGGTCAAAATAACCTGCGAGCTGCCACGAGCCCTTGAGTTGTCCCGCAAAACAAAGGGTAGAGTTTCACTGCCACACATTCTAAATTTAGGAAGCAAAAGAACGAAAATGACAGTCAGTTTAACAAGGCATCACCTTGCAGGTGTAGGGCTGTTCCAGAAGTCATTTGAAACACCATACTTGAGAGTGTAACTCATTCTACGTCTAATAGATATATCTTTTTTTAACAGGTAAAATATTATCTGCGTAGTGGTGGTGGCTGGGTAGTACGCGGGGTAGCAACCACCGACAGTGGGGCTCGAACCTGGAGCCTCAGATCCCCAAACCAACAACCGAAAGCCCTACAGTACTGTGCAAAAATATTGGGCAACCATTTTTTAAAAAAAGGAATAAATGTTTTGCTGACACGGTAAAACAGACATTGTCTAAAGATAAAGATGTACAATTTGTTTATGGAACAACTCGAATGTAACAACCTCAGCAGCAACCTCATTTCCCCTCTCGTCTGTCCCAACCACCCAGCATTCAGCATCACCAGTATATTAATCATCGGCCTGATCATCTGTCATCATCTGCACCTGTTTTTCACTCGTTCATGCCTTAAGTTAAATGGGGTTTTTTTTAATGCTTGAATGATTCATAGGTCACTGTGTGGCTTGACAAGAAAAAATATTCCTCTGAAACTGGTCAGGTACAGGGACTGGATTGTAAAAGAAAGCCGAAACAAAAATGAGAGCCAGAAAAGTTATTCAGGAAACCTGGTTCCTGAGACACGAAAGTCTGACACTTTGGAAGCAAAATATGAAGAAATGGGGGTGATCCAAAATCTTTGCACAGTACTGAAGATATATAATATTCATGGATCAAAAATATTCTCCATTTACATACAAAAAGCAATGGAATGGTCTGGGACCCCTGACACACATTTCACACTCTGCACAGGTTGGCACTGTGTGTGATGACAAATGTTGGAAACAGCCGTTTTATTGTGTGACAGTGACCTCTTTGTTCCAAATAAATGAGCTATGTGAGCGTGAGAGTCATCACAAAATCTCGGGTATTATATGGATAGCTAGCTTGCTTTCAGTGCACCACATAACTGAGATTGCTGGAGGCACAGCAGCTGGACATGGAGCAGAGACAGAGGAGAGGTTAGATAACAAGCTACACTTTTTCCCTTATGCAAGCAAAGTACTACACTACTGTTTACTGCTATAATGATCCACTGAATGAATGCAGCAATTACTTTGTCTAAGCTTTCATTTTCATGTTTTGTGTAATACAAAAATGTGTGAAGAAAACAGGCAAGTAAGGAACATAAATTGTCTGCTTCTTTAATGTCAACATAACATGCATCAATACATATCTCATGTAATTTCATTTTTGCTTAACAGGTGATTATGCAGCATTACAATACATCACAAAAAGCAATGGATGTCTCACATGTTGTCCTTGGTGGCAAAGCAAGGGCGGATCTGCCATGGGGCTCATATGCGCCTGGTCCAGGAGTCCTCTATAGAAAACCCAATGAAAAGAAAGTGAAGCTTAGGCAACTTGTATGATATCCTTACAGGTGTGAATCTTTAAGGTTTAATTGTATGGTTATAAAGTCAAATGGTGACTTTGCTAACAGCATTTATTACGTCAGAGTAAAATATCATTTTCCTATTGCCAGGATATTGTAACTGCGAATCCAGATGATGCCACAGTGCCACAGCTCTCCATAGCTGGAAATCCAAAGAATTAAAATTTCCTGTGCTCTGGAGGAATGGTGTTACTCTCTGCTCTATCACTCAATAATATCAATATTAGTCAACTGTTGGAGTCTGAGAGCTCATGTTTAAGCAGAACATGGCATATTTTTCTCTGAGTGTGTTCAGCTACCATATGACATACTTAGCATGAACAGCAGTTAAAAAGATGCATTGGCTGACCTTGTGTGTCTATGAAGAAGCATGTACTAGCCCTCACCTTTCCTGTTGTAGAATAGGGGAGTGGGTGGACAATGGCAGATAACCAAACTGGGATAAAATCAAGTGAGGACAATAATAAGGAAATAAACACAGCTTCTGATGAGAAATACTTACAGAGCATATGCTGTAAAGACGTGGTGCTGTAGATCTGAAGCAAGAGGTAATGGCCTTAGCTCTGCTTGGATTCAGGGTGTAATGGCCAGGAGCTGGTCCCTCTTTCTATATATAATACAAATCAATAATAAAAGTCAGAACTAGCGACAATTAATTGTGAAAATTCCCGAAACATTTTTAAACAATGATCACTTGTGACCAAACAACAAGTGCCAACAGCAGCTCTTTTACAATTCACCTAGGATACTCTTGTAAGCTGAGAGGAAGAGTCTCGTAGCCAGTTCCCACAGCCCTGACCTGCATTACTTGGCTCAAAAAAAGCTGCCTACTATCATTAAGTGCCACTCGACTCCACCAGCAGCCTGAACATGATCCACCCAGCCTGAGCTGTAGTGTGTGGAGAGTTGAAGTGTGCCTGAGGTGTTAATGCAGCTGTATTTCCCAAGGGTTTTTTTTTAAAAGGGACACTGCCTGCCATCCTAATGAGCAGAGCAATGAATTGCTCTCTGCGGCATTGGCCTTATGCTACCCTGCATTCTTCTGGCTTGCTGCAGATAGTTGCTTCATAGCATAAATGTCTGCTGAGCCATTGACCTTTCATTTCATTAAAGAGAGGCGGTGTGGCCAGGAGGTGCGTCGGCCTGCGCCCTCTGTTTGCCCACAGCACAGGAAGCTTCCAGTAAGTTATTTTTGTGGTATCAATGTCCCAGCTGGACTTCACTGCTGAAGAAAGCAGGCCTTTCAGTGAATTCAGGCTTCAAGCTGAAAGGCTGATTTGTGCTACTCAAAAGTCTGGAGTTAAACAAAGCTTAGACACTGTTGAGTCAGAGCTGGGTACTGTGGTAGGACTACTCGAAAAAACAATGCCTGGCTTGTACAGTGTGGTCATATGAAATGCGGGGACCAGGTTCCACCTTCTTTCGCTTGGAACAAATTCCATTTTCAACAAATTTAATCAGTTTTGATCTGCCAACATTAGACTTCTGTCAATCACTGGAAATACACAACAAATAGTCATACTAGTAATCATGGCCAGCTGGAGCCCCCATTCATCTATGGATGTTGTTGTTGTTGAAGCCAAACAGAACCATCAGTGGCCTTTAAAACATATGCACCCAGTGAGGTTCATGAAGACATGGTTTTACAAGGTCAGATTGCAAGAACTTAAGTGAACGGCATAAAAGCCTGACCTCAACCCCACTGAACATCTTTGAACTCAGCTGAAATACAGACGGCACACTAGGCCACTTCACCAGAAATCTGTGTTTGACATGATAAGTGCCCTTGAGGCTGGATGGGCAAATCCCCACATCTTCAAAATTTAGTGGAAATCCTGCCCAGAAGGTTGGAGGTTATTATAGCAACAGTGGACTATATCTGAATGGGGATTTCAGAAAGTATATATGAGTGAGATGGCAACAGTAGTTTCCTGCCAACATGCTCTATGTTTACATGATGGTGCAAAATGCTAATTATTAAATTTGTATAACCATATAATGATTGTAATGCAGATTTATTGAAAAGCATGTTGTAATTTCTCGACCAGCTGTGTTACTTGGTTGTCATTGATTGGAAAACAAATATGCAAATAAAAATAAAAAAACATAGTCACAGCATTTTGATCTAGTGAAGGAGCATTTTTTGTGGATACTAAAATCCGCCATTTTATCAATGCACAGACTCTCCAAATCTTGCTAAATTCAGTAGCATAGAATGCTTTTTGCTAGACCAGAAGAGTCAACCTTATTTCATTTTCTCCTTTTACTTTCTTTAACACTCTATTTCCCCAACTAGTTTGCACAATGTTGAACGTAAATGGGAAAAAATGAATTTGATAATGAGTATCTAGAGGATGATTGTCAAGAAGCTGTTAACTGTATCAACACAGTTTTCACTTGCAACAGACTCAAGGAAACACGTACAAAATTCTCCACAGATTACACATAACTACTTCAATTCAGAATAAGATGGACCACAGCTTGTCCATTCTATGCATAATATGTATATTTTTTTTTAAAAACTGTAATTATTCTTCTCTTCTGGCATTGTAAATGTGTATTAAGCTTTTGGAACTGCATTGCCATGGAGCTTAGTATAATTTTCAAAAGAAAAATTACAAAGGATCCTCTGTTCTTTTATTGGGTTTACCCTCTAAACATGTGTCACTTCGCCTTTTAACATTAAAATTGCTGAACAAATTACTGTTATTAGCAAGAAAATTTTGCTATGATGGTTAAGGAGACCTGTCCTACTATTAAGCAAAGAGATATCCAATGTTCTACCACATGAGAGGATTAGCTCTGTGCTAATAGGTCATGACTGGTCATTTTTGAAGATCTGGAAGCCCTGCGGAATGTGCTGATTTGCTATCAAAAGCATTTTCTTCCTTAAGCTGGAGACCTTGCAAAATGTAATTGACTTGGACAAGCTCTCTTGGATCAGGTCTTGTTGAAAGGCACACAACCATTGGTAGATTGAAGTAAACCTTGAGATTTTTATTACCTTTTTATTTGTTTGTTAATTAATTTTCACAGTCTGTAATTTGCAATGCATTGTATATGTAATGTTGGTTTAATTGATGTAAATGAAATAATCATTAAAAAAATGATAAAATATTCACATGCTTTGGTGAATTATTATGTCAAACAGACTCAACCGAAACGCAGCTGTATACTCAGCTCTCATCATTCAAATGAAAAGCTTTGCTGCTTAAGCTTTGACACGCCACATAGCTTCCTTGAGATGATACCCTGTTGAAATCAAACAAAGCCCTAAAATGCACCCTGATGACACCCAGTAAGTGACTTACTGTAACACTCTCACTCATCTGTCAGCATTACAACAGCTGGCAGTCTGCCTCATGTATCTAGTCAGCATGACTGCCTCGCATAGTGCAGCATCACAATATTGTCAGACTTAACATTCAGGAAAACAGTAAAGCAAAACTCTGTCATATAAATTGACATTCTTGAACAGACACCTCTTCTCTTTTGGGACTTACAGGAAGGAAGATGAGGCGTTGCACAGCTGAACGGAACATGACATGTCTGTAAGGAGAAAATGATATATATATATTGGAGAACGTGGCATAGTAAGGAGAGAGTAGGGTAGGAAAGAAAGAAATTGAAAGCAAATTTGAATGGTGAAGAAATCAGCAAAAAGTAAAATATCCTTAAATCCTTAAATCCTTATCCAGCCCAGGATTAGATCTAAAGTAGCAGAAAAGCCATCTCACTTGCAGTGACAGTGCATCACAGTGTGCAGTGTAAATGACAAATGAACAGGAATACTAAAACTCCTCCATACTTGCAGGGTAATTTGGGAACAGGCTTCTCAATCACATCATAATGGCATGGAGAGAGGTCTATGTCCTAAAACAAAACGTACAATCGCATCATAAGCATTGCTAATTTTTTACACATTAATTTTAACAGAAACAAAGTTATAATACTATTATACTTAATGGTTCCTCACTTTATCTCGGATGCCCAGGGTGTAGTTTTTGGGTCTTGGACAGCTCTTAAAGGGGTAGGATGCTTGATATTGGAGAGCTTCTTGGGTACAATCAATGAAACTGTAAGCTCCTGGAAGAAGCATGGTCCCGCTCTGCGTATACCAAATCTTGCTGTTACGGCCTGTGTCCTTAAATCCATAGGTCTTTCTCACAGGATTGAGTCTTGCTTCCTCTATGAAATCACGTATGTGATAAGTGCCAGGGGGTGGGTTATGCTGGAAAACATTGGTTACAGTGCCCTCGATATGCAAATTATGTTGGGTTTTTGAAAATGGTGTATTCATGCTGTATCCTATAAGAGATTTAAGTATCATAAACATCAATATCAATTAACAAACAATATATATTAGATAGTCTTGTTGCACGGTAGCGTGCGCTCTTTTCTGCTGAACAGCTAGACATCAGAAACTTGTGACTTCATTCAGTGGGATCGGTACTTTGCATGAGCACAAGACATCACTTACCTTAATTGTGTCCTTCCACCAACTACTTCTGTCAGTCAGATTTCTCTCATAAGTCAGTTCGTTCTTATGAGTCTAAAGAAACATGTCAGAACTTCTAGACACTAAGCATCTCAGTCAAATGAATAAAAAAAATATCAAAGCCTTTTGAAGCTTGAACTGTAACATAATAACAAGCCTACCCACACTGAAGCAGTTTTATTGAACATGAAACCTACCGTCTGTGCTCCTTTATTGCTGTGATGAGGGATGTCTCTTATCATTTTTGTAACCTTGCTGTGCCTTTTTCCCGTCATGGCTCCAGCTCTTTCCACAGCACTGGGAGACTTTGTTCGTGGCAGGAAAGAGACACCTTCCTTTTGCCTGGAACTGTTGCATAGGTACGGAAAATAATGAACAGGTGTTTAACTATTAATAAACCCACTGCTTGTGCATGTGTATGGGCGATTTCTGGAAATATGTTCTAGCGTAACAGCTGTAAAACTGACACGTTTTGTACTTGGACTTGGACTAAAGCCCTACTATTTATTGTTAATATTTGGTTCATAGGGTTGTGATTTACATTCACAGACATTCTGTATAAAGATACAGATATAAAACAAGTTTATACAATAGTAATCTTTAATTTCTGAGAGAATACTTACGTTTAATGTACATGTCGTTACATGTACACAGATCCGCTATAACATTAAAATCAAATATTAAATCCCACTTAATATTGAATAGGCCTGGCTTGTGCTGCCAAGATCTCTGAAGGTGTGCTGTGGCATCTGTCACCAAGTCGTTGACAGCGGATTCTATTAGGCAAATATGTGATGTGGGGCCTCCATGGATTGGACTTGTTTGTCCAGCACATCCCACAGATGCACCATCAGATTGAGAACTTTGGAGTCAACACCTTGAGTTCTTGGTCACATTCATGAAACCATTTCTGAATAATTTCGCAGTGTGGCAGAGTTCATTATCCTGCTGAAAAAGGACACTGCCATTGGGGAGTACTGTTGCCATTAAGTGGTGGACTTGGTCAGCAACAATGCTTAAGTACAGTAGGTGGTACGTGTCAACATCACATCCACATGAATGCCAAAAGTCGAGGTTGGTTGCAGAACACTGCCAAGAGCATCACAGAGTGTATCACAATTAGGCCCCTGTCAAAGCAATTTATATTCTTACAGTTGCCTATTTTATTTGCTTCATCAGCATCAAGAACTGACTGCTCACTTGCTGCCTTATACAGCGTGGGTGAAAAGCCTACACTGAAATTGAAAGATTTGCTTTCATTTTCCTATGTAATAAAGTATGTGTACAATTTGTTTCAATAAATTTGTATTAGAAATATCAACTTTATTACCAATTTTTAATGCCTGGTTACTTTTCACCCACCCTGTATATCCCTCCCCTTGACAGGTGCCATTGTGACGGGATAATCAACATTATTCACTTTCATTAAATCTCTATCTCCTGGCTTCCTAAACCCACATTCTTTTTTTTCCCTTTTTAACATCAATAATACCGGTTTAGACACATGACGTTCGATAGATGTATAATGTACTATTGTTCTATTGATAAAAGGAAGGATCATTCATCTTCAGAATATTGATTAGAAAGCTTATGAACCATATTTGTTCTTGTAGCAACATCTAATATGGAGCAGTGATCAATGTGTTAATTTGGTGCACAGGAGGATGCGCTTGTGCCCCTTGCATCATCTCTCTTCCACTAGCTTCCCTGGGAGTTTGGGCCGAATGTTCTACTCTGTTGCTAGGCTACCAGGAACACTTGCTACCAAGTAGCTACAGTAGAAGCTTATTGCTCTCCACTTCAGTCACCCTATCTATTAAAACAATGACTATGAACACACACACACACAGCTAAAGGCAGTGCAGGCTTCTTTAGTGCCCTCGTAGCACTGTTGCCATTTTAGATCTTTTGCAGTTTCCACTGTGAAAAGAAGATTACCATATTCAAATACTAATTACAATATTCAAATTAATTTCTGCTGTTACTGAAAAACCACCTGAAGTCAGACAAAAATAGCCTGGTTTATTAATCCATGATTTCCCCACAAGTTACACCAGTTGCTTTGGTGCTGTCGTACCTAAAGAACCAAAACACAAAAGATGACAGACCACAGTTGTCTTTTAAGAGTACTTTAATGAACGTTTATTTTGCTTTGACAAGGAGAACACACCCCCCATCCTATCCTGTGATTACACATAGTAATTTGACCAGTTGACTCAGAGATACATTGTATGATGATTTACAAATGAACAATTTCTACTACAATAATTGTAAACATTCTGGTTGATGTAAGTGGATTGAAACCACTCGAAAATAATAATAATCAGCTCAGGGATGCATAACGGCCAACATACTGAAGACCTTCGAGTTCTCAAGGGCCTAAGGATGCTCTACAAACAAGGAAACCTTTCAATTTTGGGTTGTAAATTTTATTGGAAAACAAAAATATACAACTTGGAATGGATTATTTGAGGCATGACAATGATGTTAAGCTGTTTAAAAAAAAAAAGAAGAAAGAAAACAAAAGTGAAAGTGAATAAACCATTAAAAAGCATCAAAAGATTCAAACAAGTTCTCTGGTACAGAACAGCAGATACAAAAAGAGTTTATGTACGAGTATCTAGAAGATACACCCGTGTCTTTTTTTATATATTTTTTTCTTTTGCAGTAGTGCAATGCTGATAAATTTCATATATATTATATACTTTGTCCATAGTCCATGCAGAGTTACTCCTCTACATTGTTGCCCTGCCAACATTGTCGCCGAATGGCAAGCCAGCTGACAGGTCTCCACTCTTGCTACGCATCGGGTGGGGGGCAAACAGATGTGACGTGCAGGGTTTTGCGCGCCACCGCCCCGTATCGCCGCAACAAGCACCTGATCGTGTAACCGCACCGTCACTCCAAAACACACGATGACAGCAAAAGAAAGGGACATGAGGAGTTAGATCCTATGCAGTTTACATGCAGTTCCTTTGGACAGCCGGGAGGAAGAGGGGGGGACTTAACGTTTTACAGATAAATTAAACAAAAAAAAAAAAAAAAAAAAAAGGCAAATTATTTATAGGAGATAGAGAGAGAGAGGGGATCTGTACAGGGCTTTCACTTTGCCGTCATCATCTGTACAAACTCTGTGGAGACAGATAACGCAAGTTGTTAATCTCTACAGAAAATGCATTGTCCGTCTCTACCTATGCATGTTGTAGCTCTAAGTGTGTCAGCCACAAGGTGATTGAGTGTTTTCTATGGAAAGGTACTGGTCCATGACTATCACAGGTGTGAAGACAGACTCACCTTCATAGTTCACCTGTCCATCTCCATCAATGTCTGCTTCTCTGATCATCTCATCCACCTCCTCATCAGTTAGTTTCTCTCCCAGGTTTGTCATCACATGACGCAATTCAGCAGCACTGATGTATCCATTCCCATCCTAACACAAGAACATGTGCATCAGACATGTAATTAACGCAGGTAATTAACTTCTACTGTTCACTTGTTTTGCTCCCAGCATAAACCTTTACCTTATCAAAGACACGGAATGCTTCTCTGATTTCCTCCTCACTGTCTGTGTCCTTCATCTTCCTTGCCATCATGGTCAGGAACTCGGGGAAGTCTATCGTCCCATTTCCTATGAAGAGAAGCAGTTGTTAAAAAAAAATAATTATATATATATATATATATTTATCTCCAAGTGCTTCTGGGTCAGCCGGCAGTGTGTGTGTGTGTGTGTGTGTGTGTAAAAGTACCATCAGCATCCACTTCATTGATCATGTCCTGCAGCTCAGCCTCTGTTGGGTTCTGGCCAAGAGAGCGCATGACAGTCCCCAACTCTTTGGTTGTAATGGTGCCATCTCCATCCTTGTCAAAGAGTGAGAATGCCTCTTTGAACTCTGCAGATATAAAAAGAACAGATAAACTAGAAATTTAAACTCTCTAATGCATGAAATTCAGAGTAAAGCCTACTTCAGTAAGAACTGTTTGTCAAACTATTTGCACCTGACTACACTGACAAGTAACCAAAAATGGAAAGAAATAATACTATACATCCCACTACAGAGTACTTAACTGGTGGTTAAACATGCCAGAACACTTGAGAACTCTTGAGTCTATATCCAAATCGCAGTGCAACATACAGGCTGAATGCATCAATTCTCCAATCAATCAGTGGGCTTAGTTTAGAATACTTGTGCATTAAAGAGGATATTTGGACATGTTGAAGGAGTCAGACAGTACACAGATGACAGACAAACACAGCAAAGAGTAGCTGAAGTGAAGAAAGCTGATGCAGCTGATGGCAAAGTCACAGTGTGTACCACAACAAGCTGGCATAAACGATTATGATTTCCATAACCTGCACCCCCGTTTCCAATATGTATTAGTCACACACCAATGCATGCCTGTGGTGGAGGGTGGGGAGCAGCATTCAATACTGCAAAATAATATGACTGTAGCAACTCTGCCTCTTAGTAACAAAGTGTTTCTGCAAAAAAAATCATTGTTATGCAACAAGGAGTCATTACTGCTGGGTCACTTGTGTAACAAATGTAGACCATATTCCTTTCCATCACAAGAAGGCAGTATCTGTCCCAAACTGACAAACAGCCAACAAGGCTGGCTTCAACAGCTCGAAGGAGATCTGAAAATCCCAACGGCTGCCACGTTCTTACCTAAACAGGTTTACAGTACTTTTTGTACAGCACCACCTCTATTTCTATAGTGGTTTCAGTGTGAGCTTAGTCTCCTCCTGCTCCAGAGAAGGTTCAAAGATATTGAACCTTGCTCCATAAAAACACAGAACCTGACTGCACTGAGCTACAGGATACTCATTCGTGACCTCACAGCTCTCTGACTCTCCCCTCTCTCTCTTTTTAACTTTACTAAGCAGCACGGGAAGGAAAGAAAGCTGTGACCTCACAACATCTCCAGGGACACACATCAACATCTGCGCCTGTCTGGTCTCAACAGGCTACCCACCCTGACTTCACGGTCGTTATGGAACAGACCATTGTGGCCTGAACGATGCTATTTGGGTTTAGATTTTCCATCGTGACTACACTCCGGTGCGCTGATAAGCCAGAATATATAAGCGCAAAGACTCAGCTCAGCGTTTCGTCCTTGGTCAGGGCGGGAAAGGCATACTGACCCAGTCAAATTAGTTGTTTGATATTTCTGAAAAGGGGGGGGGGGGAAAAACTTAAGCTCAAACGAGATAAAAGCTTCAAGCAAAATGCAATCATTTCATCTGAACGAAACAGGAGGAGCCATTTTCAGAGAAGCCAGATGGAAGAGCCCACAAAGCGGACACACCCAAGCTAGCAGCTCGATCTGTTCTCTTACAGTCCACCACACCGTGTGCTTGATTTTACAACACTAAACCGTCAAATACCAAAAGGACAAACAGACAGAGAGAAAGAGAGGCTCGTTTTCTCCGCTGAGCTTTTAAACGGCGCCGTTTTCGCTGCAGCACTAGTGCGTCCATTCATTTCCCCGGCGCAGCTTTAAGGCGCTGCCATAAAAGGGAAAACCATAAATCCAACGCAGAGAGCGAAGAGAGGGAGGGAGAAAGGGAGGGAGGAGGGGTGGAGGGCAGAAAGAGGGGAGGAAAAAAGAGCCGAGATCCACAGCAGCGGCCACGTGCATGACGGCAAATTGCTTACCGGCAATCTGCTCCTCTGTCAGCTGGTCGGCCTGAGGGAAAGATTGAGAGAGAGAGAGAACAGATGAAGCAATGTTTAAAGATGAATAAAATTGATATATACATACATCTCGTGCCGTACGCAATCTGTGGAAGCCTGTCACATAACATGTCGAATTACTGGAAATGCACAATAATAATAATAATAATAATAGTAGTAGTAGTAGTAGTGTTAGAGATCGCGTTCTGTACGTGACGCGCGAACTGGAACGGCGCCGGAGAACAGCGCAGTCTGCTGCAGCCAGTGGCGCAGTAACACTCACTCCACCTGTCAGCAGCCGCGCTTTACCCACAAATACAACCGCCTGCAGGATGATGATGATGATGATGATGATGACACCGCGATCCAAAACGAGTTAACGGCGTTAATCCGAGCGAGCGCTCATGACCGCGCAAAAGCAAGCAAGACTTTGTAAGCAATGCGTCAGTGCTAACGCTCTTTGATTGAAGAGAAAATTTGTAACCGCAACGATTACGGATTCCATTTTGTAACCAGTTACCATGTAACAGTATCATTAATAGGCTATTACACACACATACACACCCTGAACCCATTTCCATAGCCTGTATAGGTGGATAAGTAGGTAAGGCAAGCGCTTAGTTTTAAAAAGAAATAATTAGAACCAACCAGAATGTCTTATACAAAGCATAAAATCATGTACTGTACAATATTAAGACTGAGCAAATAGAATGAAAGATTTTTGCCGAATTGCGCGCAACACGTAGCAGATATTGTATCTAATATATAATATATATTTGATAGATAACCAGCAAGACAGTCACGGCTTCTTCATTTACATAAATCTATCTATATTTTAGCATCGTTGTCGCTTACCATCGCGCTGTTTAATGAAATGTAGTTCCACAAAAGTCCAACAGTTCGCAGCTGGCAAACAAACAGGATGCAATACAAGAGAGCCTGGCGCGCCTTTAATGGTCGCTCTGAAGCCCCGCCCCGTCCTCGCTGCGTCCGCCACCACACTTCCTTGTGGACCACAAAGGATGATTACAAACGATAACTATTTCAGGTTTTAATGATGCACCCAGGTTGTACTTTCATTCCGTATCTCATCGCTCAATCCAAATTTTTATCGTGTGCAAACAAATATTAAGTATAGGTGTGCGTTTGGTGTGGGAACTAGCTCCAGGCGGAGGAATACATTCTGCTATTGTGTGATGCGTCGGGCGCAGCACAGCACGTCGTAGTGAGCAGGACGCTCCTGATTGGTGCGCTCGTACCTGCAATGCGCCACTCGCGCGGCGTTTCGGTGCTGCATTCACACAGTCAGTGTCTACAGGCTGCCTGAAGCGCCCCAGGCTCAGCATACACTCCACATGGACGTGGCGGGACAGTTCACAGCATATGTCCAGGAAACCACTCATTAAAATAAGCTGTTCACTTAGAATGTGAAATATGCGTTTATATTTACCTTGTTTAGTGAAACATAATTATTAAATAATGGCCAAAATGATCACAAATTAAAACATAGTTGGTTAATTAGTATGGTATGAGGGCACTGATTATGACTACACATTTGAGGTTTAAGAGCATGATCTCTAACACTGCACATTTGGGTGTCCATAAAACGATGCTTTACAGCACTCGGGTAAATTTAATTAGCTGTATTTGTGTAGTGCAATTAGTTTAATTTCCTGCATTTTGCAATGCTGGCCTGCAGGATGCTGCTCTCTGCACATTGACAGTATTGGGATGGGGGCTGGGAATACATCAGATGTCAGCAGAGATTAAGTGTTTAAAGCTGTACGTGAAAGCGATCTTCCAAAACAAGACCAAAAACACAAGGTTTAGATTAATTCCCCGCAAGCGTTTTATGTGGCGGCGCAGTAGCACTCATGACATGTGTGTGTGGATGTATGATGTGTCAGATGTGGTGTGTGAACTAGTAGCAGGAGGCCTGTGGGCTTACTGTGCTTTGAGGAGTCAGCATTATCTGATGCTCTGCACCTCCATGCTTCACTGTCCAGATTTCGTCCTCACACACCGGCTAACTGTCTCTATACAGAAATCATTGGCCACACAGGTAAGAGGGTAAACACTTAAGTCACATTTTAGTTTATCCAAACAATGTTCTCATACACATGCATAAATGACACCAGGAAAGTTTCTGGTGAACTGCATGCTATAGCCGTGGAATCAAAGTGCTCACATAAGCACAGACGCAGTTACAGTCGAGATAGTAAAACCTTTGCCACAGAGTCTCTTTCACACAGAAACAGGAAGTTCAAACATTTATACCACACACCCCACCCATCTACATTTTTAAATGTAGTTCTAACTTCCTACTGCTAAAACCAAGAGTTTTGTCTTACATCCTAGGAAGTAAATGTATAAGGGTGAGGCTAGTATTATCTAATACAAAGAGAAAATCAGTCACTCAAATCTAGGAATGGATTCAAATATTATGAAATGCAATAATAAAATATTATACAAACCTGTTATGTCAGTCACAAATTGTGAAAGTCACTATATTTGTACTATATTTCAGCACAGTTCTGGAAAAGGATAAAGTTTGCATTATTTATTAACATAATCCTGTTGATTATTCAGTTCATTAATGGTTTTTAGATACACAGATAATACCATGTGTAGCAGTAATGGATTTTGTCCTTTGCACCATGGGACCATAAGTCAAAGGTTCTAGAAAATTACCTTCCTGGTGTATATTTACAGGCTATACAACCCTGAATCCAAGTTCCATTTTCTGAAGTGGCTTGTCTCTGAGTACTGTTCACTCTGGTACACATCACTTATAAGCATACAAATTCATCATGCACATGTCCCTATTTCTATGTCCATATGCACCTGAAGAACAAGGATTTACAGATCTCTGTTGAGTTGAGGGCTTTTTATAGACTGTCTGAGATGGTCATGAAAGGGCTACTAATGTGTAAAGAATCGCAGCATTTCATTGCAATGTTTATGTAACATGTGCAAGCATGACTGTAAATGCAATACACATACTTTACGCTCTGCTATATGACATGTTTGTACTAGTATGGTAATGTATCATACATGGGAAATAATGTGCTGTATATGGATTAAAGTCTGAAGGCAGTCTATTATGTTGAAAAAAAAAATTGTTCCTGAAGTGACTCACTCTCTTTAACTCTCCAGGCATATTTCTCTTTCTCTGTTAGGCTCTTGGAAGGCATGTCCAAATATGCCACTGCAGTCTGTAATTGCGTTAGAACATAACAGAAGACAGAGTAGAAAAGGGTCAAGCTAAGGCAAACCTAGGAGATAGGCAGGGTCACGCTTTGCAGATACCTGCCTTCAAGTGTGCATGTGACCTCATTCTGCAGAGGATGTTGCTGATGTGTCCTCGTATGCAGGAGCATTGAGAATTGGGATACAGAGCAGCTGTAAACTGGTTCCTCTAATCACGGTCACCTTAGTAGGGCCTCTTAAATGCCCTTTCCCTTTTGTGTAGGTGTGACTGCTATTAAATGACGCGCCTGAGGTCCGGATTCATACTGTAACCAGAGGGCATGCAATTTTTAATGTATGAGGCTTCAAAAAGCAGGGGTCGAATCAGTTTTCACAAGTCTTAGGTGAGCGTGTACTTTAATACTTTGCTGTTGTTTGTAAGGGAACATAGCTGCACTTAAACTCCTGAATGCCATTTTATATGTATTTTCACCTAGTAAAAGTAGGTGTATGTACTGTATCTAATACTATTAGCATATTGCAACAAAAGTCTCTAAATAATATTCACATTGACAAACATTCATTATGTTTTCACAGATGATTTATGCAGATGATAAGGCTTCTGTGATATTAAAGAGCTTTGTTTAGAACCTTAGCAATTTATGGATTTACAGCTCTATAATGATAGCGTGTTCGAAGTCCAGTTGCAACATAGCAAGCTATTCAGTACCATTAGTTTTCCTTAAACCGATTCGGAGCTAAGCAGTGACCTTTCATTTAAAAAAACAAAAGAGAGATGTCTAACCTCACAACAAACCTGAAGGGGAACAGAATAAATTGCTTTGTGTGAATGAAGGAAGAAGTGCATGAACATTCATGCAGTGCTCTGTCCTTGAACCCCCTTTCCCTGTGTGGGGGACTCTTTGCAGTGCAGGACTGCAACCCTCTGATGATCTAATCTTGCAGGGAAGAACAACACACTCATACAATGCTCCCGCACACGCACACGCACACACACACTGTGCACCTTTGCTACATAAGCAG
Organism: Clarias laeviceps; assembly: GCA_030014305.1. Classification (NCBI taxonomy): domain Eukaryota; kingdom Metazoa; phylum Chordata; class Actinopteri; order Siluriformes; family Clariidae; genus Clarias; species Clarias laeviceps. Next base: position 22,829,645 of record JAQMYJ010000039.1, read on the forward strand.
ACCACGAGCTCCAGAAGTTCCAGTGTCTGCCAAGACTAAAATCCCTGTGATTGACTGCTCCTTTCCACAAACACTGCTGCATGCTGCCACACTGTGCTCAGATTTAGGAACTGCACCAGTCCTTAAAGGAACCTTTTAGCATTTACAAGCTTAATGCCACCTACTGCATCTGTGTTGTAGGTGCGATTGTCACAGACAAGAATTTTAAGATGTTCCTGTGCCCTGAGAAAGGAACACTCCAACAGCCTAACACTCTTCAAGACCTTCCTCTTAAAGTGAATTTCTCTAATAAGTGTTCGAACAGTATCAGTGATGGCTCAATGGTTAAAAACCTCTGTGTTACGGATAAGAAGGTCAGGGTTTCAAGCCCCAGCACTGCCAATTTGCCACTGTTGGGTCTCTGGGGAAGAACTCCCAACCCCCTCCACTTCCAAGGAGTTGTATTGTGGCTGAATCTCTGCTCTGATCCCAGCTAACAAGCTGTGATTTAAAAAAAAAAATAATAATTTCACTGTGCTGTAAGGTTCTATGTAACAAATAAAGCTGCCTTCTTCTAAAATATATAATGCACGAAAAATATCAGTAAAACTTTGAACATTTCATTCAGCTTTCAATATAAAGTAAAAAAGCTCCATGGTTACTTTGTGAGACATGTGAAACCAACACGAACTGTTGATTTATATTGTCAACATATAACCATGAATTCCTTCCTCTAAAAAAAAAAAATGAAATCATATCTCTGAAAGGAGGTATTATAAAGATTTATATTTAAAATACTTCACTTGAAGACCTTGTGTGTTACAAAAATATCTATTCATTTATAAAACATCATCATCATAATCATTATCATTTCAGCAACTTCCATTTTACTTCCAGTACAAATCAACAGGTTTTCCAGTTTTCCTCATCAATACAAATAAACATGTTGAAATGAGCGTTTCTGAAAATTGCAAAGTTAATAGAATTAGGGTAAAACTTTGGACTACTGCTAAAACTGACAGACTTAAATAATTTGTGTATTTAAATGCATTTTATGTACAACGTGTATGTGCATGTATGTATGTATGTACATCAGTACAACTCTCCATGTGTAATTAAAATATTTTCCATTTGATCAAAGTGCGCAATTAAAAAAAAGGATAGCAGTCATGAATATTTCATAGATATCTCCTTTTATATGATTATCTTCTCTTCCTCTGTATCCATACAGCTGCAGACATGAGTGCAGGTGGCAGAAGTGGGACAAACTGGAATGTGACATTTGTTGCTGGGTGTGATGTTGTCAAGGATACGTGGGCTGCAATGACTCTTGTAGTGCAGGGCAGGATTGCTGTAGTTAAAATGAGGGCTGAAATGCTCTTGTACATATTCTGGCAGTAAGTGAGGAATCCTTAAAAAGGAAAAACAGAAAGAGAAAAAGAGAGCATTTAAACCCCTGCAGACCAATAACCCACCTCATAAATACACACTCAGCTACAAGTGATGTTGTTAACTGTCCTTTGAACATCACAGCAGTATAGCCTCCTGTGAGATAGACCCTCCCCCCATAGCAAGCAATTATCAGAGCACATAGAGTTAAAACACACACAATGGATTAATTGTGCAGTGGGAAATACAAGACATGTAGGTGACATCACTATGTCGTACAGACACGTCTTGTTAGTTATTACAGTTTCATATCCGATCAAATGGATAGAAAATATTCCATGGTCAAGAGGAAAACAACCACAATGCAGGAACTCCTGAAATACAATACACATATGTTATTGTTTTTCATTTGTGACATGAGGACAACCTGCCACACTAAAATGGAAAAGCTTAAAGGAGACATATTATACGCCTTTTCCACAAATTAATATAATTGTGTGTAGTCTCAAAGAGATGTCTAGCTTTGGCAAACAAGCCATTTCTCACCCCGCCCCCTTTTCTGAAAGCATTGCCAAAGTGAGAACAACCCACCCAATATACAACCCCCCCCCCCTCCGTGTTTCTATGGAAACGGTGTTGCCAGGTGTACAATAATTGTCGTACAATCAATAATTGTAAAAATCCCTATATGTATAATAATTTCATGTCATAGTCTTTTTCGTGTCCTAGTTTAACAGCGTGGGTCTGATTTGGAACCAGTCTGGTAATTAATTTTATATACACTCATCACATCACATTTAATCTGTAGTAAATTAGTTAATCCACTGAGATCTTGTGAGAAAGCCGCTGTCACTTCCTAGCTAGCTAGTAGTGCACAGTGTGGCCTAGGTGGGCACGATAACTGATATGTAATGATAATTGTTTGAATAGTCTATTGCAGGTTGTGTGGTAGACGTAGTTATATAATGTATGTTGCAAACTTGGTTCTGGGGCGCTGTTATGAAAAATTTAATTTTCATTATTTTATAAAATTTAATGCTCACATATTTTAGCAAGCGATAAATATGCTTATTACGTGGTCACGATTATTTGGTTTTGACTATCTGACAATACTGTTTTAGCATGAATAGAAAAATAGCTGTGGTCAAACCATACATACTTGAGCCAGATTCATGTGTAAGTCATGTGAAAAGGCTTTCAAAGAATTTTAACCAAGGTTGGAGTTTTGGAATGGTTATTCATTAGTTTTATTTTAGTTTAAAAAATCTATTTTTATTATTTTTTGTTTTATAGAGGTAACATTAATGCTATAGCACATCCTTAACCATGACCTAGAACCTTACAAGTGATCGATAAACTTTGACAAAGCAACAGAAACAGCTTTGACGATGCTAACACAGCAGCATCACACAGAGTTTCTACTTTCTAACCTTTCCAAACTAACTTACAAAAAATCCTACTTTGAGTGCATGTTGTAGCAAATAATGCAGATAACTTTACAAGTATTTAACTCTGCTATTAGCTTGTTATGTGGCCAAAGTAACACACAGCATAGTGTTAATTAGTATAACATAGTGTTATCTTGGAATTTCCTCATTTTGCAGTTTGGCCACAGACAGTTGGCACTGATCCATTTTTTGGAAAATGTGGTGGCTAGGCCAGCGTTGAACTCCCCCAGGGTGGTGAAGCTGTCAGACACAAAGTGATTGGAACACAACAGTACGTTTTTGCTAGTTAATCCATGCAGCTCTTAGGTCTTCTGAGCCAGGTAGCTGATATAATGCTTCGTGTTGGTTTGTGCAGCTCATCGCAAGGCATACTCACACACTACAGAAATATGGGAACGCCAATTAACCTAATCTGCATGTCTTTGGACTGTGGGAGGAAACTGAGAAACAAACACATAACCCGAAGCGGGACTCGAATCCTTGACCATGGAGATATTGTGCCAGTGTGCATGTTCTTAATTAAAAACATAATACAAAATCTCATGCTTATGACAGTAGACATGGCTCCTCTGCTCATCTCTTATTATTCCAGACATCATGCTGGGAAAGTAACAGAGTAATATCACCATCTACTGGACATTTCAGGTAAGTATGTACCTGTACAGTACAGTATGTAGCGTAGTATTAGAATTTCAGACTTTATTTCCTGATATTTACATCAATGTTTTAAAGCACTTTTTGTTTAAATGCACCCATATCCTAAGATTAAAATAAAAAAGAATGTGATTTGTTGTTGCCCAGGATTGTTAGATTGTTGGATCATTTGTGTAAAAATTAATAATTCCTGGTTTGATTCTTGGTTTAAACTCTGGGGTTGCATTTTGGACAGAACTTTTGTTTAAAAATAAGGAAAAAAAAGAAAAAAAGACCCATATGAACGCCAGTGAGCTGTCTATGGGGAAAAAATAAACCACTTTGAAGCTGGGAAAACAAGGAAATATGATCAGAGCTATTGCATCAATTTGTAAACAATCCCTCTCACTGTATAGTGGTGAATTTCTAATTGTTTGGAGATGGCCTTATAACGCTTCCCAGATTGATGAGCAGTAACAGTGCGATGATAGCTGATACTCCCTTTTCTTGGAATGATATAGACCAGACTCACCAAAACACCAAACTGATAAAAGTTTGGCTTTTATAGAGGTAGGCACACTTCTTAATGATTAACTTATGTTTTGCATTTTGTTAGTAGCATCTAGTAAGGTAAATATAATTCCTTACTCTCTGTATATTTGTGTATGTGATTAGCTGATCGTTAAGTGCAGTGTGCTTTGTGTATGTCACACTCACTCTCCAGTGACGGTTTTCCGGTGGCAGCAGCAGAAGCAGGCCAGAGCAGCCAGCAGGAGCAGTAGGAGGAGGGGGATACCGATGCCCAGAATCAAGCCAAGAATCAGAGGCTTATTATCTTCCTGTGTTATAGCACCAATCACAACTGAGCTATTAAGATCATCCCTGTCTGAGACAAACAAACAAGTTCACTGTTACTCGTAGGCTTTAGAAATTACATAATTTTTTTTTTCTTGACGAAATCAGCAATACTTACATCGGTATTAAAGCTACAAACAACAATTAAACGAAAAACTATTTTGCAGTTGTAAGATTTAATATAATCTAAAAGTAAGCTCTTTTGTAAAATAATAGCTAATAGCATACTCTATGGTTAGAAACCTGACTTTCCTTGATGATCTTACCTAAAATGCAAGACTGCACCTCTTTTATGTCTGTGCCATTACACACACATCTGTAGCCTCCATAAGTGTTGTGACACACAGCTGGGTGTGTACACAAGGTCTCATTGGCGTGGCATTCATCCAGGTCTGAGAGAACAGCAGAATAATGTTAGATAAACAGCAATGCACTAAAGTCTAGCAATAATGGGAGTGCACAGATGCGTTTTCATAGCGCATGTCTTACAAGACCATGTTTATAGTGCCCAATATATTATGCATCATATTTAATTTTATGAGGACTAGAATCATAAAACTAGTATATAAGCCATTATACACATTGGTTACACTCTTTTACCTCCTACATAGGCTGATGTGATGCCGTAGTAGTGACCGACTCGGTTCAAGTAGTCCAGGATGTACCAATGAGGAGTATCACTGGACACGTTGATTCTATGCTCTTTCCCTTCCTCTGATCCTGAGCTAGGCACTGATATTCTGGCACTGTAGAATTTATTCTGGAAACCCATAGAAAGGATTTTCTCCAGCTGTAAAAGAATGAATTATTGTAGTCATTAGTTTTATAATGCATTCCAGATGCACTCCAAATGAGATGTTTTTCTGAAATCAATCCAAGTTACATTCGGTTTAATTAGGCTATAAAAACATGAAACTAGACACAATGGATAGAGAGTACATTCTGACTCTCTGAGGAACAGAGACTCAAATCACAATTCATGCTGTACTGCACCCCTCAGGTCTGCTCACCTGTTTCAGCTGCTGTTGTCCAGTCTTTTGATTGCTCCAGGTAATGGAAACATTAAAAATATTCCACCCTGAAAAAAAAAAGGTACACTTAATATTCTTTAAAAATACCAAAGTACAGCTACTACAGCTACTGTTTGGGTATTCTATAAGACCTAAAGGCCGGATTAGTAATTTTTACTGACAGCACAATGGTGGATGTGAATACCAACAACTCATAATAAATGCCGGTTATACGTATATATAAGTATAAATCTAACTGATTGGCAAGTTGAACCGAAGGGGTTTTAAATTATTCCAGTTACGTGGATGTCTTTCATACAGTACCAGTCAAAGGTCTGGACACACTAATCATAAGTTTGGACACAAATTTGGATTTATATTCTAAATTCTAGAACAATAGTGGATTTCTGAAATAACATAAAATAAAGTGGCTCATTTCACAGAGAGTGCCCTTCTGTCAGTCAGTGAGAGGCGCCATGCTGCTAGATCGGCTGGGCTGTCATCTGTTCTCATCCTCCTGGACCTTTCGGCTGAATTTGACACAGGATTCTCTTGTCTGCAAGCTGTAGATTTTGTGGCACAGCATGGCAATGGTTTGCTTCCTACCTAGAAGATAGGTCGTACTGTATGAGGTGACATGGAGGGGATCCACATCTGCCCCATGCAGACTCTCTACTGGTGTCCCCAGGGTTCAGTACTTGGTCTTCTCCTGTTTTCCCTCTTCACCCGGTCACTTGGTTAGGTCATATCCTCACACGGCTTTTCATACCATTGTTTTGCAGATGACACACAACTTATTCTCTTCTTTCCTCCCTCAGACACTCAGGTTTCCATGTTTCGGATCTCAGCATGTCTAGCAGACATCTCAACCTGGATGACGGCTCATCAGCTGAAGCTCAATCTGAGTAAAACCGAACTGCTGTTCATCCCTGGTGATTCATCCCCTGGACAAGACCTTGTAATCTCCCTGGACAACAATCAGATCACTCCTTCAGTCACAGCCCGCAATCTTGGGGTAACTCTGGACAATCAACTGTCATTTCCTTTCTGTTCTGGCACCTAGGTGGTGGAATGAACTTCCTACTTCCTCTAGATTTCCGTACAGCTGAGTCTCTGACAATATTTAAGCAATCTTTAAGACATATCTGTTAGTACTGAGGTTAATCCATCCCTTCCCTCAACCCTCCGGCAAAAAACAAACAAACAAAAACTTCCCAACAGTGTTTGACTGGGTTTATACTTAGTTAACTAATACTTACTTAATAACCTAGTAACCCAATAAGTGTAAGAATGTATCCAACAACGGAAACTTAAGTACTTTTGTAAGTCAAATGCGTAATATAAATATAAACCTACAGTATATATTAGTGTGACCCGACAGGTCAAGTTAATAACATTAAATGCATTGTTACAATGCCACCTGTCAAGGGGTGGGATATACTAGGCAGCAAGTGAACAGTGAAAAAAAAAAAAAAGGATCTGAGGATCTGAGCAACTATAACTAAGGGCTAAAATTGTAATAGTTAGTCAACTGGGTCAGAGCATCTTGTGGTGTGTTCCTGTTATGTAGTGGTTAGTGCCTATTAAACCTTGCCCAAGGAAGGAGAACTAGTGAACCAGTGATAGCGGCATGGGCACTCAAGGCTCAGTTAGCTCCTTGGATCTGATCTCACAGAAGAGCTTGTTGTAGCCCAAATTGCTAAAAAAAAAAAGTAATAGCTCATACAGAAAGGTGTCAAAACATACACTGCATAGCGGCTTCCTTCATATGGGGCTGCATAGCTACAGTTTAGTTGCTCATGGTGACTCCTGTGCACTGGCAGTAATTCACCCCACTATACAGAAAAAAAAATGTTCAGGAACATGGTAAAGAGCCCAATGTGGTCTTTAAATACCACAGAACTCCGTCCGGTCAGGCTCTTTTTTTTTTTTTTTAAAGAAATTTGTCTAAATTTTCTCAAAATGTCATCAAATCTGGCAACAAAATCTGTAAGTGTGCAAAATTGGCTCTCTCAATTATTATGGTATATTATAATATAGTTACGTGGTGCGGTATGGACAGCCGCACCATGAGATGTAATAGTATTTATAAGAGTAATAGTATTTATAAGGGGTCAATGATACGCATGGGAAGACTTTTCTGTCTATAAGAGCCCTTGTGTATACACAGCCATAAGGACTACGTCATTCCACCCTGAACTGGTGGCCCGGTTGCGAAACTCGACTGTATTATGCGCTAAGGTGAGGTAGCTGCAACAACTGTAAATCCGACTGAACTGAAATTTGGTGTTGCATCAAAGTACTTTTAGTTAGTGGTATTGGTTTTTTGTTGATGGACCTTATTAATGTATGGTTCAGGTATTGACCCACTGGTACCTGATGCAGTAAAATGCACTTAAATTGGCTACTGCACAATTTCTCTTGAGGGATAAAATGTGGAAATGAACTATCTAATGTTATCATATTGCTAATACCTTAGAACCTTTCCATTTGGACTATTTAGTCCTCGATTCTGGTAAGTTGCATTATATACAAAAGAATATTCAAAGAAGAGCATTTTCTACTTTTTGGCAACGAGAGCAAGGATTGTTAATCAGTTTTTGGAATACTGAAGCCAAGCTATTTAAGAGAGGGTAAATCTCATAAATTATCAAAAACATATAGCCATTTGTGAACAATATGGACACCACATCTTAATAACATCTAAAGATATGATTGGGTACAAGCTTCTGATGAGATCTGCAAAGACTCAGTTCTGTGTCAGCATGGTTTGTAATTCACCAACACTGAAACGCACGCGTTTCAGGTTCTAAATCTTATTTTAATTAATAACTGTTCCTGAGAAACCAAAAGTTTAAATGAAATGAAATTGGTGTGCTGCACTGATTAGTTTTTCTGTAACTGAATTTGTAATAATCATAGAATTACATCATAGCTACATAAAGCCAGCTATAGTTTGCTTTCAAAAGGTTTTTTAAAACTAGCATTGACCTAGCACAAAACCTGAAGTTTGTTTATGTATGTTTCCTTTATGGTTCTATAAATCTTTGCCGGAGCTGGCCACAGTTGGCACTAAATGGAATGAGTGGTTGGACCGTGCAGATCACCACTTGAAGCTATATATAAATTTTTCTTTTTATGTGTTCTGCCCATTGCTGAAAAGCCAAGCATGATTTACCAAATGACAAGGCAGTCAAACAACAGAATTATTGTCTCTCAGAGCATGCATATGAGATGTCATTGTCGCAAGCATTTCATGGTCACAAGGTGACAAATTTGTATTCAACAATGCAGCAGCAGGCTCATGCTGCATTCAAAGAAGATTATTTAAAAAGAAATGTAAAAAAATAAAATAAAATAAAAAGGATACTAGTTGAAAAAGGTTTCAAACAAATCTACTTTACCTGTAGGATTCAGTGAATCACCTAAAACACAAAACACCATCATTAGAGATCAATTATATGGTTGACAAGAAATTACATTTTATTTATTATCGTAATGAAACAACTTATCCAAAAGATAAAACTAAGTCACCACAGCCACCGGGCTCCAGGGAGTTCTGATATCGGCAGGAGCAATACACAGAGCCAGGTGTGTTCACACACTCAAACTTTGCATTTGGGCAGGTCTCAGGGTTCTCACACTCATCTATATCTGTGGGTGACAAGTATCATGTAACAATAGTCATGTGTTGTACAACACATTGTAAGAGGTCATGTCTCTGTATACCTGTACACTCATGTCCATCACCAGAAAAGCCAGGCTTACAGTGACATGTGTAGTTATAACCAGTGCTGAAGCAGTCTGCCATTTCATGACAGGGAAAGCGAGAAGGAGGAAGGCAGAAATCTGTGGGTAACAGTAAGAAGCATAAGTTGACAATGAAGTGATGCCTTGTGAAGTGTTTTTATCAAGCTGTCAAGAAATTGAGCTTGTTAAAAACTTTTTACAAACTCCACTGAAGCAAAGTGTGATACTAAGCCATTTATGGGCATAATGATGGAGGTGCATAATATTAAAATTATATTTAATGCATGGGCACTTTTGTGATAGGTTAAAACTCACTAGTTCAGCACCATTAAAATGACTTATTAAAAATATATTATGTTTTGATCAAAGAACTTTAGGAGAAAAGCAATTTACTGTACCTTCAGCAAAGCCTTTGCAAAATTTATTCTATTGAAATATACACCGATCAGCCAAAACATTAGCCATAACATTAAAACTATTATAACGAGCAAGGTTTTGGGTTCCCCTCATGCCACCTCCAGGGCTCTGCCCTCCTCTGGGAGGGCGAGGAGGGCCTTCCATCTCAGCAGGGCCTCTGGAAGTGTCCTGTGAAGTCTGGCACCAGGACATTTGAGTGCTGTGATTTTGCGTACATGCTTGTCAGGTGCATCCCATGGATGCTCAATTGGGTTCTGATCTGGAGAGTTTGGAGGCTGGGTCAGTTGCCTTTAACTATTTGCCTGCCAGGCCCTGTGCATTAGGTGTTCTGGTACCTTTCCATCATGGCCAGCATTGACTTCTTTTTTGCCAGATTTGTGGGATTAGACCAGATGGGCTGGCCTTTGGTCCTGCATGCATGGCTGAGCTTTGGGTACCCATGATCCTGTCACAAGTTTGTTGGTATATAATTAATAATCAGTGTTAATGTTTTAATGTTATGGCTGATCGGTGTACATCTTGACATACTTTTTAATCCTAAAGTGAATGATGCGTACCATTCTCAAAGCATTTGTAACCTTGTTTGTCATTAAAGACAGTAGGAAGAGGACATTCTCCACAGCTAAAACTGTCCTCCTCTCTCTGACCAAAGCAGTCAACTCCAGGGAAGCAAGGCTTGCCTTTACACACATCAGTTCTATTTCCACAGTATCTTCCACTAAACCCTGGTGGGCACAAACACCCTACTACCTGGGAATATAAGCAGAATGAATAAAATAAATGACAAAAGACAAAAAAAACTATAAGATATAATAAACAGAATGTGTGAAACAATGCCTTCATTTAATCCTATCATAAGAATTGCATAAATTATTTCATGCTGATGAGATGAGGAGATCAAATTAAACTCATGCTATAATGACTTTCTAAATATTTAACTGAGACATGAATGTAGTTACCTGGAATTTTCCCTGCAAGTGGTTCTCTGCCACACTTTGGTACTGGCAGGTTCCTCCGTTCAGACAGCTGCAGAGCTGCAGAATAGGAATAAGCAGAGAGCTGGACATATGGTCACTCACCTGCACAGTGAGCAGCACAGGCTGAATATTTAATGGAGTCCACACCAAAACGCCATTATCTGCCAGAGGATTACATACACCTTTTATATTGATAATCACATCACATTACCATCCACATAAAAATGAATTGTACAGTCTTAGAAAAAAGTAGAACATACAACTACCGCTCTGAGAAAAGTCCTGAGTCTTATTTGGTGTACCTTACAACTCACTGCTTTTTTAAAAAAAATTTTTTTACTATGAATAAGATGTATCAGTAAATATTTTAAAATTGTCCAGAGACTGTGGAAAGGAGGTGAAGAGGTGTTACAAGCAGGTTGGAACGGGTGGAGAAAAGTGTCAGGTGTGTTAAGTGATAAAGGAGTATCAGTGAGAATGAAAGGAAAGGTGTACAAGCCAGTGGTGAGATCAGCGATGCTCTACGGCTTAGAGACAGTGGCACTGAAGAAACAGAGTAGGAGGTAGCAGAGATGAAGATGTTGAGGTTGTCTTTGGGGGCGATGAGGATGGATACGATCAACAATGAGTCCATCACAGAGGGACAACCCATGTTAGATGTTTTGGAGATAAAGTCAGAGAGGCCAGATTGAGGTGGTTTGGACCTGTTCAGAGGAGAGATTGTGAATATATCGGTAGAAGGATGGTGAGGTTGAAACTGTCTGGCAGAAGGTCTAGAGGAAGACCAAAGAGGAGATTTATGGATGCAGTGTGAGAGGACATGAAGTTACAGTAGTTGGAGGATGTAGAGGATAGGGTTAGATAGAGGCAGATGATTTGCTGTGGCGACCGAGCCGAAAGACAAAGAAGAAGTAAATATTTTAAAATAATCAACTACACTTTCTAGGGTTCTGAGGTATTACACAGATATAGCAATAGTCTGTTTCAACCCTCAGTTCAATCCATATTATTGTGAGCAGCTCATTCATCTTAATGATACATACATGAGTCCATATTGTTGGCTTATGAAGAATTTTACCTCTTCCTATGGTGGCCAAAGGCGGTCGTGGATAAAGCAAGGAGAAGCTGATGGAGTCTCTGTTAGCATCCTGTGCTACAAACTGCACACTAACTGTAGTGTTCACCTTACAGCGGATCACTGTGGGCTCACTCACAATGGGAGGTATGTTACCTGTTTCAAATAATCATAGTGAGTCAGGAAAACTAAGATAGTGCTTAAAATGTAATTTAATATCATCTTGCATATTCTGACAATTATCTTAACAATTGTAATTATCTAGATAGTTTTACATGTCTAGTAGAAATAAATAAAGACAACAGTGGCTTGTACAAGTTGTCACCGCTTTAAGCTTTTTCTACAATTTGTAGTGCAACTGCAAAATATATATATAACATATATATAAATATATAAATATATATATATATATATATATATATATATATATATATAACACATACCATAAGTCTAAAATGCAGAAAATGGTGGAGCACTGCTACCCATCCATCTGCATACTGCTTATCCTGATTGGGGCCTGGATGCTATCTCAGCGAGCTTAGGGAAGCCAACAAATCCCACCACACTAGCGTCCCCGCATACACACACACACACACACACACTAATGTCTGCACGTCTTTAGACTGTGGGAGGAAACAGGAGTATCCTGAGGAAACCCACCAAACAAGGGGATAATATGTAAACTCTATGCACACAGACCGAAGATGAGATACATATCTCAGCCCTGGCGATATGAGGCTACAATGCTAACCACAAAGCCAACTTGCCTTTGGGAATATTTACGTAATGTGGAAAATTGATTACAAATAAAACCGCAAAAAAAGTGATTGTGTAAGTATTCACCCCAGTGGGAGTAAAACCCCTAAATTAGTTCTGGTGCAAGTATTTTCCTAAGAAATCACATACAGTAATTTGTTAAATCAGGTTGACCCATGAATAATAAGGCAAAATAAATACACCTTTTCATAAGTCCATAATTGTTAGAGACAAAATCCTAAAGAAACAAAATATGGAAACAAAAGCCTGGATAAAGTTTGGAAAATATTATGGAGGTGTTTTATGTAGATTTTAGGGGACTTTCCATAAATTTGTTTGTGTAGCACATTTGAATGTCGTTCTCTCTCATCATATATACCTGTATATAGGGTCGCGAAGGGAGCCTATCCCAGGTGACTTAGGGCACAAAGAGGGGTACACGCTGGACAGGGTGCCAATACATCGCAGGGCACACACACACATACACACACTCACACTACGGGCAACTTGAGAATGCCAATTAGCCTAATCTGCATATGTTTGGACTCCAGAGTACCTGGAGGAAACACACCAAGCATGGGGAGAACATGCAAACTCCATGCACACAGAGATGGGAATCGAACCTGGACCCTGGAGGTGCAAGGCGGTAGTGCTAAGCACTAAGCCACCCTGTCACCGCAGTTGAATGAATAAAAGTTAAAGTGGGTGAATATTTATACAAGCCACAGTAATCGTGAAAATAATCAAATCAGGATATTGAGACAAAACTTTTTGTTACTTCTAAGAACAATTTATAATACCAACACGTAGCAACGTTTGTTTGGAGCAATAGGTCTCACCAAAGATAACAGCGAGCTTGTAGATTTGCTTTTGATCCTGCAGGCTCTGTAGGCCCAGATCCGTGTTGTTTGTGGCTAGGGTGTCATGCACACATTGCTGGCTGCCCTGGCACATCTGCTGAAGACTGGCCATTTTGTCCGGACTAACTGATGCCATCAGTTGCTCTGTGCTCACAGGTTGAAAGGGTGTCAGGGGAGGAGTGGTAAACAGAAGGCTCTCAGGAATAGGGACAGTCCCTGAGGGACAGAAAGACGTAGATAAAATGGGTAATCACAACACTAGTAAAGTGCTATAAATCTGCTCTCTGAATTCATGTAACAGATAAATGTACAATGCAGATGAACATTTTCAGTGTTAAGCCACTTAACTTTTAAGCCACCATTTAACTTTAATCATCAGTTTCTGCTTTCTAACAAAGCTAGAAATTTTATTTTATATATCACACATGTTCATCTCAATTATTAGCAGTATAAATAATATTTATAGAACCAGAGTAAAAAAAAAACCTCATATACTTTTTGATCCTCCTAATGTAAAATATGTGTACAGTTAGGATACAGTACAGTATATGTGTGGTAATTCTTTGTTAATTAAATGCAATATATGCACATCCTTGAAAACTGTTTCTATTTGCTACTCAATAATAAGGTCCACACACATGACTGTCCAAAGAGCAGAAGCCTGTTCTCAGACGGAGGATTGTTGTCAGACAGAGATAGCAATTGTCCATTGGAGAGGAGAAAGTCATCGGAAGTGTTGGAGCTCCAGAGGCCAAGGAGGCCTACAGTGCGATTGTAAAATGCCTGTGGGACCTCCACCAGAGCAGAAAGTCTCCTGGCATCCCCCATCCACACAGCCACATTCAATCCTCCTTCATAGACAACCGCACAGCGCTGCACGGAGGGACAGCGCAATGCAAAGCCTGGTTGTACAAAATGTACTACACCTGTCAGAACAGCAGGAGGAGCTAGGGTTAAATGAGCATTTTTCAAATGCAAGAGATATTTGATAGCTGCACAGCAGAAACAATGTTTATGGCATGAAAGCATTTCTATGAATGTCAAGCATGTTTTTCAGATATTGTTTCCACCTGAGAGCTTCATGGTCCCCAGTTTGTTTCTGAGCTCAGCATACTGTCTGAGTGAAGTTACACATGTTTTCCATGTTCTCCATGTCTCTGTGTCTGGTTCTTTTATCGTTTTACTGTATCCACCCACATAGTGGATTCGTTAAGCTAAATTGTCCCCTAAGTGTGAATGTGTGTGTGGTCCATAATGAACTGACATCCCATTCTGATGGAGAATTCTCTCAGAGAGCTCTAGATCTTAGCCTAAAAAGTCCTAGCTGGGAGTCCTAGACTAAAAGCGATTTAGGAAACTTCTCAGAGCAACAAAAACCTTTATCTTAGTGAGGGGGTGTGGTTGACCCCGTTGCTAGGGATGACGCAGCAAATCAAGGACTGTTATTGGTTGATAAAAATAAAGAAAAATCTGTAAAGGCCTTAAAATGGACTCTTTGTGAAAATAGAATACATGATAATAGAATAGACAATGAAATCATAATGTTTGTATATGAAGAAATTGTATAATCATGAATGCAGGCTACTTTATGCAATGTTTCTGTTATAGGCTAAATATCTTAAAGTTAATTAAAACAGTCAAATGTTGAAAATGTGTCTACTTTTGAACCAACCAATTTCCATACAGTAGTTACTATATTAAAGTTCTTACATTTATTTAACATACTGATTTTATTACTTTTAATCAATTTCCAATTTGCTCACCTTTTACCAGTTTACATGATTTCAGGACAGTCTATTTAAGTTGCACTTTTGGATGGTATGTAGCCAACAATCCAAGAGAGATAGAAGGAAGTAAAAGAACAAGAAAACCGAATTGGACAGGAAAGCAGTGTTTACTTTACAGTGTTTAGCTTTATGTTCAGTGTTTGGTGAATATTTCTTCTTTCCGTCATTTTGTCCTCTGCTATAGAAACGCTTAAGCCTCTTAAAAGTCCTCCTCTCTACTCTCACCAATTTTTACCGTAGGAGCAGTTTTTAGGTCTAAAATGTTTTGTGAATCATTTTTATCTTTACTAAGATTTAGTCCTAAATTTAAGGGGAAATTCTGAGAAAATGTCATAATTCTAAGAATTAGAAGAGCAACTTTTAGGCTTAAGAAACTTTGTGCATACGGGCCCGGGTTATTACTTGCTCTCCTGGCTATAACAAAAGTCTTAAATAGGCATGGGAACTGAAAACTGTGCCTGAAGGCTAGTATGTAATATTGAACAAACCTGCAAACACAGGAACCTCCACATCATTGATTAGAACAATGAGCTTCTCTTCTGACACAGAGCTTCGCCATTCCACCTACAACAAATCAAGTCAAAAGCTTTGCATAGCAGCATACAGCTACAGGTTACACAAATAATTAAATTATTGAAGCACTGTTTAAATACTGTACATGTTTTTTTTTATTTACAGGTAAAAAGAGGCAGCTTAATTCTTAAATGTGATTTATACCTTGCCGAAGGCCTGGTGGTATGCAGCTAAGCGCACAAACGCTGGCACTCGACTGGGCTGCCCGTTAGTCACTAGCACCCCTGTCTCCCCCTGCAGAGTGAAGACATTGGAGCCTTTACTGGAGGACAGACGCACAATTACAAACACTCCTATGGCTTTGAAAGTGTAGTTAGTTCCATCGAACGTAACCAAGTGGAGACTTCCGTATGCCAAACCTGCACAGAAGCAAAGTGTGTGTGGGTACATTCAATGTTACAATCACATATCAATTGTCCATGTACATGATATAATAATAATAATAATAATAATAATAATAATAATAATAAAAGCTTTAACATACTTAATATTCCAGAAAAAATCAAAGAGGGAAAAAATATAATAATAATAATAATAATAATAATAATGATAATAATATTTAATATAAGACAATAAATATTTATATGATTTTTTTGACCATACTGTCCAGTGCCAACAGTCTAAACCTATTAATTATATTTTAGAATTATTGAAGCATAAAGTAGAAAACAAAACAGACATTATCTAGTAACCTAAGGTCTAAAAGCTAGCTTTCCTTTAGAAAGATAACAGATTTCCACACACTTGGCTTTATTTTTGTGGAAACTATTTCAGTCAAGTCTGTAAATGCCGCCAAATATGACTGTACTTTAGATAAAAATAACTTCTGTGTTATTTAATGGTTAAGACGTGAGAAATGTTTAATATTAAATGTTTGTTGCAGTTTATCAATATGTCTCACCAAAGCCAGGTGCTCCTGTGCTTTCTGGAATGCTTGGGTCTAAACGTGTCCAGCCACTGCCCTGGCACTGGTCTAGTGGTCTCTTAGCCAGGTAAAGATGGCAAAAAGGAGACTGAACACAGCACCACTGGAAGGGCATGAGGTCCTTATCTGAAGACAAAATGTGACAATATTAGAACCATTAACAGATACAGACTTTCTATATACTTGAAAAATACTATGTTGGCCACTGAAATGATCAATGGCTTATTTGATTTTCAAAAAAAAAAAAATTGTGTATATATACACACATATATATATATAGTACTGTGCAAAAGTCTTAGGCACCATATTATATGCTGTACCAATTTTATTATATATGTTTATCGTGATCGTCTGCATAATTATGTACAAAATCATTCAGTATTTCAATATATATATATATATATATATATATATATATATATATATATAATCTTATATATAGAAGAGAAGTTTTACCCATGTGCTCTTGAATCTTGTCATTGGTAAAATAGCGTTCACTGTATCCGCCCAGCAGAGGACCTTGGGAGTCATACACACATCTCTTTCCTGCATTTTGCTTGTTGAAGAGAATTGACTGAAACACTTGACCTGCAGTTCCACCCCAACGAAAACCCCGCAGCTTCTGCACATATGTGCCATTGACCTCTGGGAGGGTCTCAGGACCAAACGCCAGGTTGTCCAGTGCCTGGGTGCGAGTACAAGGGCATGGCGTCAGCCCTAATATCCACTCTTTGGGGTCTGGCTCCTTCAGAGCCCATAACTGGCACTGTCTCTTAGGATCAGAGTTGCCCACTGTGACTCCAGTCAGGTCATACAGAAGCTGTCCCAACTGGCCTGTGTTGCCTACAATGCTCTGGGGTCTATATCGACCACCGGGGCCGAACAGATTGCTGGGTGGTTTGGGATTTTCATTGCGGAAGTT
The DNA here is from genome assembly GCA_030014305.1 of Clarias laeviceps. Taxonomy (NCBI): domain Eukaryota; kingdom Metazoa; phylum Chordata; class Actinopteri; order Siluriformes; family Clariidae; genus Clarias; species Clarias laeviceps. The sequence goes on from JAQMYJ010000039.1 coordinate 22,847,001, forward strand.
GCTGATGCCATCAGTGTAGCCTATCAGTGCGTTGTGATAAATCCTCTGACCTGGACCCCAGTTCATGTTGCCGTAGCGGAGTAAAGCAAACGACCGAATACCATCTGTGGTTAGGATAGCTTGGAATGTGTTTGTCTATGGAGTAGCATGAAAATTTATGTAAGAAATGTTTCTCAGTCTGCATGTGCCTAATGTAGCTACACTAAAACATTTGTTAGTGAGTAAAATGTTCTACTACATATTAAGCAGTTTTTAACACATAAAATGTCTGAAAATGTACGTTTTTGGAAAACATAGTTTTATAATGTCCTTTACATTCTAAGGGCAGTCTCTTGCTAGCTTACCTCAGATAAGTTGATTTTCTGGTAGGAGATGGGCAGGACATGGTCCCATGTGATTTTCAGAATCCATGTGGGAGTGAATGCAGGTTTCCCCCTATTTGCTTCAAACTGAGACACATCTTTACATGTGCGGTTGTAGACTATCTGAGAATAAACATCTGACATGTTCATCTGATGATATTCCTATGAACACACAGAAATGATCAGGTGAGGGTGGACTGGTTTATATGGAAGTGCAGCCATAAGAAAACCATGTGTTAGTGAGAAATAAAGATTGAATGTGAAATAAAGACAATGTGGTCTTATAAGTCCAGGTAGACCTTATACCAAAACAATGGGTGCAAAGAAAGAAAAGAAATGAATGAAGTGATGCACCCATCATGCATAGTGGCCACTGAATAAGTCTCTGGAGGCAGTGTTATGATCAGGGGATGCTTTAGTTGGTCAGGCCTAGGCCCAGCAACATTATGTGGCAATAAAAGTTAGGTGAATGTACTAAAAGACCAGGTTATCACATCAATGAAGTTTTGCTTCTCTGATAGAATAAACATATTCCAGGGCTTTAATTGTGAAAGCATGGTTCTTGGAGCATGAGGAATCATTTTCACACATGAAGGAGGTCAATTTAATCATGGTGTGTGCAACCTTTTTTCAGACAATGTATATCAAAGACAAACATGATTATGAAAAGCAAAATTCATAAACGTATTCAAAACTTTTGTTGCTAACCTTGTAGAATAGTTTTCCATCTCCTAATGTCAGGTCGGCATCATCCCAGAACACAGCTAGCATGGCCATACTTTCATTACCACTAAATCCTTTTGGGAATGGAAGAGGAAGAAGGAACTTCTCGTTTGTATCTATTGTCTGGAACTGAACTAGGCCATTGTCTGAAAACTAAATAAATATTTAATATATTATCAATCTTATTTGATCAATTTGTTGAAATAAAGTTAACTTGCATACTTACAAATAATTTTTCATAGAGCTTGCCCATGAATGAAAACCCATCTGGAGGAGTAATGTATGGAGAGTTTCCATCTGCTGTTGATATTGGTACCCTCACATCACCAACCTCCAGTCCGTAAGGGTACAGTACATTCTCTGGGGACATATATATATAGAGAGATTAAATTACTTCTAGTGCTTTCCTATCCGTGTGTATTTTGCTAACCCTAGGATGGAAAGCTTTAAAGAAAAAATACTTTACAATTATTTGTTTCAGACCAAAATGCTGTTAAACCCCTTTCATAAATGCAAGCAAAAAAAAACATTTAAGCAATCATTAGTATTACAGTATATATCACTGCAGTATTTAGAGGTGACATAAACATTAAAAATTTAGCAGTTTTGTGATGTGCTATGATGTAATGTCTAACCAATTTGTCCTGATTGTTGGCAGTTGGAATTATCACCAGGGCAGGTGCAACTGAAGGATCCAATGGAATTCGTGCAGGTTGTGTTGCCATAGCAAGCAGTGGCTGACAGACACTCGTTTCTGTCAATGCATCCGTTTGATCCGCTCCCCCTCTGAGCTGTTGTATCCCAGCCATCAGCACACTTGCACTGAAAACCAGTTACAGAGTTTTGGCATATAGCAGCAGGATGACACCCACCTCGATTCTGCAGACACTCATTTTGGTCCACACACACTGGCCCAAGAGCTAACAGACCAGGAGAACACACACATCTGTATGATCCTGGAGTGTTGATGCATTTGCCGTGTGTGTGGCAAAGAGGGGTAGCTAAAGAACATTCATCGATGTCCTTGCATTGTGTTCCATCCCCAGAATAACCCAGGGGGCAGTGGCAAGAGAAAGACCCTACATTGTTCCAGCACCGAGCCAGAGTGTGACAAACTGCTGTGCCATTCTGACATTCATCTGTATCTGTGCAGGTTCCATTCTTCTCATGATATCCTGTGGCACAAGAGCACTGGTACGAACCATACAAATTGGTGCAAACCTGGTCTGGACGGCAGGAGGTAGTGAGCGTACACTCATCAATGTCGATACAGTTTGGACCTTGAGCTTTGTAACCAGACAAACATGGGCACAAAAAGGAGCCTTCAGTGTTTACACAGTGTGAATTTTCAGTGCAAAAACTTGTATTTTTCTTGCACTCATCAATGTCTTGACACACTGTACCATTCAGCAGAAAGCCCACATGGCACCTACATTCATATGAACCAGGAACATTCACGCAAGTGGAGTGAGACTGGCATATGGAACTGTTCTGGAACGGCAAACACTCATCTATATCAAGGCACTCTGTCACATTACTCCAAAATCCTTTATTGCACACACAGTGAAACGAGCCAGCAGTGTTGATGCATGTCCCGTTCGTGCACAGAGGTCTGGTCTGTGAACATTCATCGATATCCTTACAGAAGGTAGCGTTTGAGTAGCTGTTATTGGAGAACCCAACCTGACACTGGCAGAGAAATCCACCTGCTGTGTTGACACAGTCACTGTGTTCTGGACATGTAGAATTATCCAGACATTCATTTATGTCTCTGCAGTGTGTTCCATTACCTGAGTATCCATCCCAACACTCACAGAAATAGGACCCAAATGTGTTTTTGCACTCAGTTGAATTAGGACACAGTGTCGGGATTGTCGCGCACTCATCAATGTCCAAACACAAAGAGTTTTTGCCAACAAAGCCAACATTACATGGACAGTCGTATCCCCCATCCTGATTGATGCAGGTGCTGTTATTAGGACAGGTAAAATTACCCATCTCACACTCGTTTATATCCTTGCAGTGTGTCCCATTGTTCTGATAACCTTTCCAGCAGTCACAGTAGTAAGAGCCTTCTGTGTTGAAACAATAAGAATGTGCTGGGCATGTATGCCTTTCTGTCCAGCTGCATTCATCCACATCCCTGCATTCCATCCCATTTCCATAAAAGCCTTTTATGCAATTACAGTAGTATGACCCTAGGATGGCATTGCACTCAGCATGTGTACTGCAGCCATGGGTGTTGTTCAAACAGTCCCTCACACAGGTGCCAGAATCATAGGCCATACCAAGAATGCAAGTACAAGTGTAAGCGCCAGGTGTGTTGTGGCAAATCATGTTGCTACCACAACGTGAAGGCGGTAGACACTCATCCACATCTGTACAGATAAAGCCGTCACCCTGGTATCCTCCCAGGCAGTGGCAGACATAGGAGCCCAACGTATTGTTGCACAAAGCAAGATTACTGCAGTTGTGATGCAGGGTTGAGTTCTCTGAACACTCGTCCACATCCACGCAATCAAACCCTGACCCAAGCATACCCGGTGGGCAAGAGCACTTGAAGGAACCAGGAGTGTTAGTGCAGCTGGCACTGGGATGGCACCCTCCATTCTGAGACTGGCACTCATCAATGTCTAGAAGTCATCCAAAATGGACAGGGTCAGGAAAACAGCCCTAAGACCATAAGGAACTATAGGAAATGAGAAATTTGGCTTACCCAAGCAGTTCTTTCCATTTCCAGTGAAGCCATTGAGACAGATGCACAGGTGACTTCCAAGGGTGTTGACACACTGTGCAAACTCACTGCAGTCAGCCTTTCCAGAAGTACACTCGTCCACATCTTCAGAGCAAAGGAGTTAAAAATGTAAGGAGAAGAAAAAGAAATGAAAAGTGAGATACAAATTATATCTCAAGATCTTGCAGCCCTAAAGACACATTAGTAATAAGAAATTTATTCTGTACAGACTAGTGATGCTACATAATATTATACAAATTATTATTTAACAAAAGAACCTATTTGATTGAAATGAATGAATTCAGCTTTTTGCCAAATAGAGTATTGTGCAAACATCTTGAGCTGTCGCTCATTTTCTCATATTAAATTCAAATAAATTATGTAAATTAAGTAAAAGAGATGAGACAAATGTTTTACTGTGACATGCTGCAAAGAGTCTTAAGACACAATTTAAAATTGGTTGTTAATGCAAAAACAACTGCAGCAACCTCATTTCCCCTCTTGTCTGTTCCAACCACTCACAGCATTCAGCATCACTAGTATGCTGATCACCGGCCTGATCATCTGACATCATCTGCACCTGTTTCTTACTGGTGCATGTCTTAAATTAGACGTTATTTCTTAAGCTTGAATGATTAATTGGTTACTGTGTGGCTTAACAAACAAAAACATTCCTCTGAAACTGGTCAGGTACAAGGACTAGATGGAAAATGAGAGCCAAAAACAGTCCTTCAGAAAGCCTGGAGGCCTTTTGCTCAAGACCACATAACAATTTTAAGAAATTCTGGCTATTTTGAAGCAAGATATGAGCTCAGGGGTGTCTTAAGACTTTTGCCCAGTACTGGATATAGAAAATATACACAAAAAAAGTTACAAGTTACCAATGCATTCTGTTCCATTTTGAGAATAACCGGTTTTGCAGATGCAGGAGAATGAGCCTGGACTGTTTACACACTTGGTCTCATTCCTGAGACACACATTCTGCTGACACTCATCAATGTCTAAACAGATGAATCCATTCCCTCTGAAGCCGACATCACATACACACTGATGTCCTGTAGGTGAAGGATGGCAGAGTCCATATGGATGGCAGGGAGGGCTACACCTCATGCTAGGTGGAGCACAGGTGTCATTATATGCCACTGTACCATTCATACAAGAGCAAACATACGCTCCTGGAGAGTTAATGCACACTGAGGTAGCAGGGCAGGTAGTGTTTGACTGCATACATTCATCCCGGTCCAAGCAGTTAAAGCCATTTCCTTCAAAGCCCTTTTGGCATTGGCAGAAGAAGTCACCCGGGATATTTTGGCACAGAGCATGTTGATGGCACACACCTTCTGTTGCACATTCATTCATGTCCTCACAGTAAGTACCATTTCCACTGAAGCCATTTTTACAGGTGCACATGAAAGAACCAACTGAGTTGACACAGGTAGCATTGAAATGGCACGACTGATATATAAGACATTCATCAATGTCAGAACATTCTGCATTCTTACTGGGACGAGAAAACCCTGTCTGGCAGGAGCACTCATAAGAACCCTCTTTATTAGAGCATTTTTCATTGATCTTACAAGGCTTTTTCAGTACCTGGCATTCATCTATGTCTTGGCATATGGTGCTATTAACTAGATTAAACCCTGAAGGACAGAGACAAGAGAAGGACCCCATACTGTTAACACATGAAGCCTTGGCACTGCATCCACCATTGTTCATTCGGCACTCATCTATATCTGAACACAGTGTCATGCCATCACCCGTGTAGCCTACCATGCAACTGCAGTTGTAAGTCCCAGGCAGGTTGGTGCAGAGGGCATAGGAGGGGCATTTCTGTGGCATAGCACACTCATTCACATCCACACAGAATAACCCATCACCAGCAAAACCAGGGAGACACGCACACGTGAATGAACCAGGAAAATTGGTGCACGAAGCATAGGGGCTACAGTGGCCTACAGCACATTCGTCCAGATCCTGACATTGTGTTTTATTGAATATATAGCCTTGTCCACAGTCACAGTAGAATGAGCCTGCAGTGTTGACACAAGTTGAACCAACTGGGCAGACATTATTTACTTGACACTCGTTAATGTCGGTACACTGGAACCCATCTCCAAGGAACCCAGGGCGACACGAGCATTCATAGCTGCCAAGCACATTGACACACAGTGCATTTGGGTTGCAGAGATTTTTCCCATTGCATTCATTGACATCCACACAGGTAATGCCGTTCCCAGTGAAACCGTCCTGACAAGTGCATTGATAAGAACCAGGAGTGTTCACACAATTTGAAAACCTACTGCAGATACTGTCTGCACATTCATCAATGTCCTCACAGTTTTTCCCATTGCTCTGGAAGCCACTGCTGCAAAGGCATTGGTAAGATCCTGGTAGATTCTTGCAGCCCTTGAAACCAAGATATGAAGCGCACACACCTGGAATTTCCGAACACTCATCAGTGTCCAGGCAAAGATAGTTACCATTGCCTTTATATCCAGAATTACATGTGCATGTGTATGAACCAGGGATGTTGGTGCAGACAGCATTCCAGTGGCAGATGCTTGGCCTGGTGCATTCATTATCATCAGTGCATTGAAGCCCATTCCCAATGAAACCACTCTTACATTGGCATGTTCGACCCCCGTTTGTATTGGTGCAAATTGCATCAGTGTGGCAGCCACCGTTTCCTGTTTGACACTCATCAATATCCACACACTGAAAGCCATCTCCAGAATATCCATCGAGGCACAGACACCTATAGCTGCCTACTGTGTTCTCACAACGGGCTCGTACGTTGCAGCTGTGAATACCAATAGCGCATTCGTCTATGTCTTCACACTGTAGGCCATCGCCGTTGTATCCAGGCAGGCAAACACAAGTGAAGCTGTTGCGTGTTTTAACACAGTCTGCATGCACATTGCATATCTTTCCAATTCCTTCACAGTCACTGAGATTTGGAGCTATAAAAAGGAAACACGGGTAACTGCAGATGATTATCATGATAACAGAAAGACAATGCAAAACACTATATTTACACTGCTATATTTAAAATTTTACTCTAGCACCAATAAAATTCTCTTGCTTTTCTGTATTCTTTTTAATAAATTTTTTCTGTGGCTGATTTTCAAATGTTCTTCTATTTTCCTTTTATCTATAGCACTATTATTTTACAGTATATGTTAAAATTAGGATCACAATTTAATTAAAAAATTGAATGTAACACAACTTTCATTTTGCAAGATTTATATTCCACACCATTGCATAGTAATTATATCATTTTTTTCTGGTGCAGGCTAAATCTTTAATGTCATTAATATCTAATATTTGATAACCATATACTATGGTAATTATATGCCTTTTCTGAGAACTTATGCATTCATTTACAATAACAGATTTAGGTTATTGCATCACAGTTGTACGTGTTACGAAATGTTTCAAACAAGAATGTGCTGTCAATTTTCTTTACAGTTATGTGAGTCATCATAGTGCTTTGATGTGTGTAAATATTTCTATACTCTGACACCACTGAAACATGTGAGGACGTGACTCACCTACACCACTGTACATGAGAAAAGTACACAGATAAAACAGGCAGAGCTGTGAAGTCCTTCCCACGAGAGAAAAGTAAATGAAAGCATAGGAACAAACAAACAAACATAAAAATAAAATTAATAAAGTGTTGAGGGAATATTTTAAGCAGAAAGACATTCCCATATATTTACTGTTCAAGAATCATTTTCAAGCACTGGGAAAGTAGAAATTCACATAAGTAGGTCGATGAAGTCCAGTAAACCATTAGGCAAAAACTCTGGTTCAGTTTTCCATTTCTACGCTGAACAAAGGCAGAACGGGATACTGTTACTGTGTTCTAGTTTCACAAGTATACAAAAGTACAATGTATGAAGCATTACCTATAGTATTTTTTTCACCATATCTTTCATGGTTCAAATATATTAAATTCTGAAAAAAATCTTTTTTGGTAAAATACGCTCTCACTCACTCATTCTCTACGTCACTTAGCCTCTACAGGGTCGCAGGAAGCCTGAAGTCTATCCCAAGTCTATCCTTGGGGTGCCAATCCATCACAGGGAACATAAGCAAATACACTCATACACTCACTGTGGGGAATTTGGAAATACACCTACTATGCATGTCTCTGGACTGATGGAGGAAACCGGAGCACCCAGAGGAAGCGGAGGGAAAACATGAAATATTAACTAATGAATTGACTCTGGAACAATTACATTGCAATATAAGGCTACGTTCACATTACCAGCCTGAAGTTGTGTTTTTTTTCCCATAATGTGACATAGATCTGTGTCACTTTAGTGTGTGGTCCTAAATCAGATACATATCCGTTATGCGGTCATGTGACATGAATGAGAATGGGCAAAGCTGAATTCATTCAACCTTTTTTTTCCTTGAATATATGTATAATACTGCTCAAGCGTGGGGCGCTCGCTTACGTCAATCAGAACTTGTAGGTGTTTGTGCACTGAAACGTCCCCGCCAAGGATTTCTCCCCCCACGCAATCACTATCAAATATTATATTACAATATAATTGTATAGCTTTATTATGATCAAATATTACATTCCTATTATAATTCACCTTAGTCACGTGACATCATTTGGGAATATTAATGAAAAGTTTGCATATAAAATGTCTTTTTTGAAGCATTTATTTTTATCTGATCTCTCTCAATTAAATTTATTACTAAATGTGTATGAATTTGTTTTAAGCACTATGTGTTTATGCAATAATTATTTTATACTAAAATCTGTTTTATTGAGTTTTTCAAAATTTTTCCATGGTTCATATATAAAGTTTATCAAATATAAATTATGTTAAAATGATTACTTTTAATTTACTTTTGATTAATTTATTTAAAAAAACTTTTAAAAATAAAAAGATTTAACACTATTTGTATTGCATAACAAACCTCAGCAAAATAAATGTGTAGAAAAAATGATATGCAAATTTTTCATTAACCTTTCCCGAAAGCTGTTACATGACTAAGGATCGTTATAATAAGAACATAATATTTAATCATAGTAAAGATATAAAATTATTAGGGCTGTCTATAGTAATGCGTTAACACATGATTAATCTAGAAATTTTAACGTGTTACTATTTTAAATGCAAATTAACCATATGACCAATTTTGACCCTAATGACTTTCCCAAACCGCAACACGGTTACCAGGCTGTGTGTGATATGATGACTGAGAAAACATCACCAGGTGTGCTGAATGGCAATTTTTATTATAAAAAGCTTCTAGATTTAAGATAAAACTAAAATTGTACTCAAGCTACCTTTAAGGGGAATTATTTTTCAAGAATACATTAAATGTAAGACCCTGAATAAGGTTATGGAAGTGAGGCAGTTGCCATATGCTACTTTTATGGCACTTACAGTACTGGAGACCACTGAACATCAGTAAGTACTGTAACTATAATTATCTCGGTGTAAAAGCACACCTAATCAATAACAAATGGCAACTGCACTCATTCAATCTGGGCGTGTTAAAAATATAAGAGACATTTTTTCAAAGCATTTGCTAACCAGATGCACAAACCAGGTTTTATAATATCTCAAACAATAACATTTAACAAATTTTAAATTCAAATCACTCAAATGGTAAACTCCTTGCAGCAGCACTCATATTGTGAGACCTGTCTGCTTCTGTAAAATTGCATAACTAGTTTATTTTACAAGTAAATCTGAGTATTGTGATTAAAATTGTGATTAATTGTGTCAGTCTAGGACTTTGACTAACTAAATAAAAAAATTTAAACGATTGACAGCACCAAAAACTATATGAGAGCGATTACGTCAGGGCAATCGTCAGCAATCTGTGGCAGGGGCATTTTAGTGTATTAACACCTGTTTACACACATAGAGTCAAATAATAGTAATTTGTAATTATGAATGTGAAATGTCATGACATAATCCAATAATAAATCTGATCTGACCAAAAAAAATGATAATTGGGCAATGTGGCTTGTAATGTAGATGTAGCCTAAATTACATCCAAATGACAATAAATGTCCTTCAAGTGCCTTAATTAAAATTAATTAATTAAAACCTGGATGTTTTACAGCAAGTACTGTAGAGCAACAGACATCTTTTTATTTGAATAAACGTATGTGTTGTGCTTTGTCTCTGTGTCATTTGTTTTTGTGTTTTTCTTATCATCCATCTATCCATCCAGAAATTCACTGTCTATACATACATATTTTCTTATGTAGGGATGCACAGGGCCTGAAGACTATCGCAGGCAACTTAGGGCATAGGGATCAGTACAACATGGATGGGGTGCCAACCCACTGCAGGGCACAAGCACACACTCACACACCCAATCATACAGTACGCCAAGGCAAAAATCTGACTACACTGCATTTTCACCTAATGGATTTTTTTTTTTTTTTTAACTATAATTAAGTTGCATACATGTAAATATTTTTTGTCAGTTTTAGCATTCAATTAAATTTTATTTGATTTCTATAGCGCATTTAACTACAGTCATTGTCACAAGGAAACTTTTTGGAATTAAAAAAATTAATGAAATAAGTTTAAATCTTAATTATCATTCCGTCCCTGATGAGCAAGCCGTGGCAAGGAAACAACCCATTAGATGACAATAGGAAGAAACTTTGAGAGAAACCAAACAGCGATAACATTTTGATGATATTGGATAGATATACAGTAGCAGGGATTGAGCATCGAATTACACACACACACACACACACACACACACACACACACACACACACACAAAAACATATTCTGAAAACTTTCTGGCAGAGATATTACGATATATGATATAGTACAACCTAGTAAAATAACATTATTGATCCATTGATTATTTACAGCTGCTATGATAAAGTACACATCACGTTACTTCCTATTTAACACAATTGAGTAATTTGGTTTTGCTGAAAGTTTAAAAACTGTAAGCAGTAAGATCAACCTTTATCAAACTAACAAATAGACATTCCTTTATTTAAAAACTCTATTTTTTCATTAATCTTTTAACATTAATATTAAATTTATTTTTAAATAAGTCACCCTAAGTAACCCTCGCTGTCCCATGGACTTAAAACATACACATATTGCAAAAGGTGATGAATAAAAAATATGTACTCACTGCATATCTGAGGTCTAAGAGGCTGGCATTGGGGCAGAGAGTGATCTATTCCACCCGGGCTGCTCTGTGTGTCTGTTCCCCCTCCCCGAAGACACTCCGTCTTTATTCAGTACTCATCCCTCTTTTGAGTCTGACCACAATGGGCCAACTTACAGCTTGCTGATATCGTAAACCAGCAGAAAAGGGAACACCCATATTTTTATACACATGCTTTGTCGTTCAAGCAAAGAACTAATCTCTTTTCCCCCTTAATTGTCCTTTCTCACAAAACATTTGTGCTGAAGAATGTAGAATCCTATTTCATGATCAAGACTTCTTGCTTAAGATACCTGAATGCTTCCTCAACAACATTTCCTTCATGTTGTTCATATGATTTAGCTAATGTTGTAAGAGACTTATTAGTGACCCTGCTCAACATTAATAGGAGGTAATATGTGGTAATACATATTAATATGGTAATACATATTACCAGGAAGGTTCTTAGAAAGCATTTATATGAAGTTATATAGACATTATGTATTGATCCCTAGTAAATTTCTTTCTTCTATTACTTTTGCTTGAAAAAACAAAACTGTACATGTAATACTATAAAATGACTGGTTTTCATAAACATTTCTCAATCTTTCATAAAAAACAGTATACTGTATACAGAAAATCAAAGCAATCTATGCATATTACAGTCATGTTCATAAGTATTTGACACAATTTTCATACTTTTGCCTCTGACCTCCCCATAAGGGATTTGAAATTAGACAATAAAGATTTCATTGAACTGTAGACTTTAGGAATTTCAACCATTTCCCCCCAGACTCCCTGCAATTCCATACACTCAAATGTAACTGTATTAACAGCTAACGATTATAAACATTTGAATTATCAAAACCTTGGATGGGGTGCCAATCTGCCCCAGGGCCCACACTTACACACTACAAACAATTTGGAAATGCCAATCAACCTATCCTGCATATCCTTGAACTATAGGAGAAAACTGGAGTACCCAGAGGACACCCACCAGAGACATGCAAACTACACACAAACAGATCTAAGATGGGAATCAAACTCTCGACCCTGGAGGTGCAAAGACGCAGTGCTAAACACTACGGCACCCTGCGGCCCAAAGTAAATCAATACAAAGGTTTTCTGTTCAATCACCCTTATTCTATGAGCAAATGTTTTTAACCTGATGGGTGTGGTCTCTTCCAGGATGTCAATTTAACCAGCCACATGGTGCTTACTAAATTGTTTGATGAGTAATGAAATTATGTAATTGCTATGGAATGTTTGTTTCTATTCAGCAGATCTTATTGCAACCACTAATCAAGATAATCTTCAACAACATTCAAGATGATATTTCTACACATTGTGTTGTTAGACTGGATAAATAATTTATTTTAATAGCCTAGGCTATGGTGATAACCAATGATCAAACACCTAACTGTGAAGGCAAGGGATTCATCCTATTCCATTCCCATATACTACCATTCAGTCAGGGAGGGCCGAAGACTATGACGTGTTTCCTCCGAACCATGTGACACCAGCCGACCGTATCATTTTGAACTGCTTGCTCATGCATTGTTAGGGTGGCATAACACACTCGGAGGACAGCGCTATCCGCCCCTTCCGCTTGCGTGAGCTCACAGGTGCCCATGATTGACTGTAGAGCCATGACTGTAGAGCCCATCCCACCCCGCTGAGAGAACTTGGCCAATCAGCTCTCTCCAGGCCCTACGCTGCGAGAGGCTACACATCACCTGGGCATCGAACCAGCAATCTCTGGGTCATAATTTTATTTTTAAAAGGTGTTTGATATTTTCAAGGTTTTTACCTTGTCATTCAGTAACTACATGTTTCAAGTGATGTTTGAAATTAACTGGGTATTTGGTTCGGTTTTTATACAAATTAGCTAACTGATCGTAACTCGTAGATGAGCATTGACTCTGTAGCCAAACTAACATGGTATTCTTTTATAACGTACCATAACTTACCAATTACTGAAGCATCACCACTCCTTAACTGTTAAACTCTTCTGGGTTTTTCTCGAACTTTTGTTAGCTGAGCGCTCGAGTGGCCGTGTATGCTAGGGTGGACCACTGTTGCTGGGCAAAAGTCAGGGCAAAAGTAGGCAAAAAAAAATAGATGTGGTTATTAGCTTGCTCTTGTACAGTGCGATAACATGAAGCCTAACGTCAGCTAAGCTCACCTGAGTAGTGTCAGAGTGCCTCAGTAAAACGATAAGTGGAAACACACAGCCGCACATATATAACGTTAACTGTCTAAAATAACCTATAAACAAACTAAAACATTTTTATGTGATTACAAGGTAAATTGCTGGCTCAACTTCATATTTTTAGTTTATTCAGGCTGTGTCTTCAAAGTTTTCAAGTGCACAATGTTACCTGTTGTCTCAATAAATACCAGAGTAAGAACTTGGGCCAACAATACAATATTAATTAATTCAACATTTATTTAGTTGGAGGCTTTAGAGTGTAGGAGTCCATGAAGTATAGCCAGGAAGTATGTGTTTGTTTGTTTGTTTGTTTGTTTGTTTGTTTAAAGCAGTGATAATCACAACCCAATGTTGTCATACAGTATGTATTATTTGAATATGAGTGTGTTATATTTTCACTGTCGCCTTGCATCTCCAGGGTCCGGGTTCGATTCCCGGCCAGGCTCGATTCCCGTCTCTGTGTGCATCAAAAATATGTTCTCCCTGTGCTTGGTGGGTTTCCCCCGGGTACTCCCGTTTCCTCCCACAGTCCAAAGATATCCAGGTTAGGCGAATTGGCATTTCCAAATTGCCCGTAGTGTGTGTATGAGTGTGTGTATGTATGTGTTCCCTGCGATGGATTGGCACCCTGTCCAGGGTGTACCCTGCCTCGTGCACTAAGCCTCCTGGGATAGGCTCCAGGCCCCTGCGACCCTTAATACAGGATAAAGCGGTATAAAAGATGAGTGAGTGAGAGATATACCTATTTTGATTGAGAACTTTGAACGTCAGTAACTCAAAATAAGCAGGTCTATAAATATGGCTTTAATAAATAAACAAAATATTACTGTACACATTTAGATAATGTGTAGTTCATGAAATAAAACTATTTTTAACAGTTGAAGCAACCCTTGCTCCAAAAAGTTTAAGAACCCTTGATATAAGCATATTCAAATGTGAGGATACATTCCTTTATTTGTTCTCTGCTCTCTCGATGAGAAACCAAGTCTGTTGTTATTGTGTAATCATCACTTAGTGAATGAACATGATGCATATAAACACAATGTGGATTTCATGTATTCAGATCCAGATCTGACAACTGAATGTATGACGTGAGTTTGGGATGATAACGCTCGCATTTCCTGGAATTGACTGTGATAAAACCTGTACAGGCATGATCCAAACTAAAGTAAAAAAGTGGACATGTTTAACTTCCCAGTTCTGTTTTTATGCTTCATTGTAGGCCAACGAACTTTTACAGCTTGGTAGTTAAATAGCCTGGGGCACCAGCTCTCATCGAAACTTGTAGATCCGGTTTGAACCTAGATTCCTCAGAATCTAAGTCAGAAAGAAACGAATACACTGTGTCCAAACAGAAACATAAAACGACGAAAGCTTTGCCGTAACATTTCCCACACATTATTACACAATAAGGCAAATTAATAGACTGAGGATTTCTGAATGTTCCCCATCTTTTGATTATATGAAATGATCATCTCATAAATTGCTTTCAATGAGAGAAAGGAGAGCAAGACTAAGAATGTAAAGGCCTAGAAAAAGATTATGGTATGGCTCTAAGGCTATCTGACAAACCAAGGCTAGTTCTAAATACAGTGCATGGTGCATTTAAAAAAATGAAATTATTTTGAGAATATAGAGATAGGAAAGTTAAACTGTTTATGGATGTCACAGAAACTGTTTATTTGTGCAAACAAAGTATCTCCTAGATTTGCTGAAATACACGTTAGACTTTTTTTTCTTTTTACATCGTGGCCTATAAAAAAAGAAGAAACATTATGTGCAAATCTAAAAGTATATCACAATGACAAATGCATGATCCTGCTCGAAAATGGAAGAAAACTTGAACGAAACTTATTTACATAGGTGTCCGAAACAGGAGTTGTCCCATATATGGTAATGAGGAAGTGAGGTGAGTATTTGGAGTTTCCCCGCCCACATTCTGATCTCACCTGACGTTGCTTTACACGAACAGTATAATTAGTCACACGCACGAAGGTAGCGATACTACAGCAGAATAAGGTGAGGGCGATACGAGCTGCTTAGAGCTGAGCGGAATAAGCACGAATTTTGGGATAATATCTGCATTTGGGAGAAACTAAGATCACTTTTTAAGCCAGAAGATAAAAGTTTTGTGCGGTCCTTTTGGTTTTTGAGTGTGGTTTGTTTTCTCTCTAGAACTCACATCCAAAGATGAAGGATCTAATTGTTCTCTGTCTGCTGGCGCTCGTCGCTGGAGCTTCTGCACAATGTAAGTGTTTTATGAGCTGTTTTATGACTTGTTTTTATGATCTAAGCAGGATAACATGGTTATCTGTTAGAGTTTATAAGCTTCTCATCGGCTATAGGCGCTTACCCCACCTTTTTTGTCTTGGTGTAAAGTAGTAAGACGCTAAACAAACAGGTAAAGTGTACAGGTGGGGGAGGGGCGTGAGTTTCAGTGTAGCTGCACCTGACTTGAATAAGGCACCTAAAATGGCTGCGGGAGGCAGCCACACCCGTGTCTCTTCAACGACTAGCATCTACCCAAATATTCAAATCTAAGCGGGTTTTTTTCCCCTCCCCTTAAAAATAAGTACAGTTTCTTCATTTACTTTAATCCTACAGGTCCTGCATGCAGTACCATGAAATGGGCTAACTGTGATGGAAGTCCATGTGCGTGCACAGTCCTTGTTGGAAATGCTGTGAAGCAGCAAATAGACTGTACCAAATGTGAGTTGGTCTTTATCTTTACGTGAACTATACATTGTCTGAAAAGCTGACCGGATAATTCATGACTTTTATGAGCTGGCTGCTTAACGCTTCATGTCTTTCTCTTTCAGTGATTCCCAAATGCTACCTCATGAAGGCAGAAATGTACCGTGCAAAAAATAACTTGGACACTAGATCCATTGGTGGGAAGCCAGTTGAGACTGCGGTTGTGGATAATGATGGAATCTACGACCCAGAGTGTGAGAATGATGGGCGTTTTAAGGCTGTCCAGTGCAACGGCACTGAAACCTGCTGGTGCGTCAACAGTGCTGGTGTCCGCCGATCTGATAAAGGAGACAAAAATATCAAGTGTGAACCAGTGGAGACCTAGTGAGTGGTATTCCTTATTGCTTTGTGTTCTGACTGTTGTCTGATTTTGCTGTTTACATGCTTTGTTTACCCTTGTGCAGTTTGCTAGAATGTTATTTGGGTGTTTGCTTTCATTTGTGTGAGTAAAGACATGGCTATTTCTTTCTTTAGCTGGGTCCGTCTTGAGTTGAAACATAATTCTTCCAGTGGCTCTCTTGATCCAACAGCACTTAAGAAGTATGTATTTAAATTTTTGTTTAGTAAACTAGGGTAATTGGATAAGTTCTCACCTTTTCCCTCTTTTGTTTCCCAAAGTGCAATTAAAACAACTTTAAATAGCCGTTATAAACTAGATTCAAACCTGGTCAGCGATTTTCAGGTAAATGCCACGGTGGTATGACTCACTCTTAAAGTATTAAACTTCACACTTTAGATCAAAGGCATGCATTACGTTCACGGCAATGATGTCCTATGTTTCAGTACGACCCTGATGGCCGTGTGATTATTGTCGATGTCCAGAAGAATAAAGGAGAACGTGCTACAGACTTGCCCACTATGGCTTACTATTGTGAGAAAGATGTAGGTTCTCAAAGTCCTTCTTGAAATTCAGGTATGATTTTAAGGTGTGCATTTTATTGATTGTATTCTTTGTGTGCAGGTGAAAGTACTGCCCCTGTTCTCGGACAAGACTCCACTTTTGTTCAATGTTAATGGTAAGGATGTGGCAATGGAAAAGATTCTGGTCTACTATGTGGATGAGAAGGCTCCCACTTTCACAATGACCCGGCTAACCGGAGGTGTGATTGCTGTTATTGTGGTTGTCATCTTGGTTGTGCTCATTGGCCTTCTTGTTCTGGTTAGTAAAACGACTTCCTTGTGGCTTACTTTAATTATGGATCTTGGGTTCAGGTCTTTCGTTGAGAATTAACATTTGTGGCTTTCCACAGTTTTTCCTCAGGAGACGGGAGAAGGCCAAGTACAGCAAGGCACAGGTGTGTATAGACTTGTATTTGTTTCCTGTCTTACTTGTTTAGTTAAAGCCTAATTTTCTTTGTAATAACACCTTTGTTTTGTTCCCTCTTGCTTTGCAGCCCAGGGAGATGGAGACCATGTCATAAAATCGGCGACGGCTCTGTAGTTTAGTATATAGATGCTGGAGTCCTCTGCACTCGGATACCTGCTGTATATTAATTTTTGCTGGGGTGTTTAATTTTTTCTTACCTTTTTTAATGTATACATGTGCCTGTTACATGCTGTTATGGTCAAAGCTATGTTTAAATGGACAGTCAAGTCTTTACCTTCCAATCAGGATGGAGATAAATGGCTGCCTTGAACTTGATTTGACTAGAGCTAGTTTTTAAAGTTATCATTGAGCTAATACCTGATTTAATGTGTACAGTTTGTCAAGTCAGTTTTTAATTAAAGTTTTTTTTGTCTTAGTTGTGTCTTCCAGTAATTTTTATATTTAATTGGTGTCCCACTATACCATACAGGTTATCATTTCTCTTTTAAAGAGAACTCTGGCAGTTTTTTAGTGCATTTCAATAAATGCAGCAGTGTTTACAAGATTATTGGTGCTGTGGGAGAAACCTTAAAGGTGAAGTGTCGCCCGTTTGAATTGCGTGCTCTTAGGACACAGGTGGTGTCTTTCCTTCCCTCCAAAAAATATCTAATCTTTCAACTGTACAGTTTGCCAAGGTTTAATTTGGAATGCTGATTTTTCAAGTTCTACAGGGTGAGCCATTTATATGGATACACCTTAATAAAATGGGAATGGTTGGTGATATTAACTTCCTGTTTGTGGCACATTAGTATGTGAGGGGGAAAACTTTTCAAGATGGGTGTTGACCATGATGGCCATTTTGAAGTTGGCCATTTTGGATCCAACTTTTGTTTTTTTTCAATAGGAAGAGGGTCATGTGACACATCAAACTGATTGGGGAATTTCACAAGAAAAACAAATGGTGTGCTTGGTTTTAACGTGACTTTATTCTTTCATGAGTTACAAGTTTATTAATAAAGTTATAAAATGTGTTCAATGTACTGCCCATTGTGTTGGATTGTCAATGCAAACTTCTGTGTGAAGAGTGGGAGAAGAGGGTTGCCTTGACAATCCAACACAATAGGCAGCATGTTGAACACATTTTATAACTTAAACTTGTAAATAAGTCACCACCCATTTTAAAGTTTTCCCCCTCACATATACTAATGTGCCACAAACAGGAAGTTAATATCACCAACCATTACCATTTTATTAAGGTGTATCTATATAAATGGCCCACCCTGTATTATCTTCCCTCAAGCACACTGACTGTATTAGTTGAGCACAATGTCTTTCAAAAACTTTTTTCCTCCCCTTTCCTGCTGTCGACTTGTAATTGGAAAGCTTGGTGAGGTTGTCCATATCATGCCTGCACTTGTATACTGTGTGTGACTTCCGCAGCCTTAAGCATGCCACCACTGTGCTCCATCATGGCAAATTAAAAAATACCAAGGCATTAAGTCTTTCTGGAAGTCAATATAGACTTGTTGGCCAAATTAATTCTCACAGATTTTTATTTTCTTTAAAAATAAAGCTCAAGGCTATCAGCAACTTCAAATTTTATAGTGTTAATCTTCAGTCGCTTCATATCTTTTCAAGAAGGAATAAAAGTCTTGGTGTAATAATGCATTAACCAGAGCTCCCGGTTTCACTGAAAACCAATGTGAATAAATCATACTTAAATGTCCTTCCTCTTCAGGCAGAAATGTGATTAGGTGCCGCACCTGTTCTCATGGAGCAACCAGAACATTTAAAGCATGTGGCTTAGTTGTGCAGTGAAAATTTGTGGCTTTCTGTCTGTCCAAATTGTTGAATGTTTTCATACACATGCACACGTTTCATGAATGACCAGTTACTTTCATTTATATAATATGATTTTATGTTTTCATTTATGGAATATATATAAATTAGTTTGGCAGGAAAAACACCACAGAGAACAGCTGAAGGTTAAGGGTGTGTGATACCAGCTCACACAAATCAGGTTAGACCGGACCAACCAGGCTCAGTGTTTTACACAGAACTTGTTGCGTCTTAATTCAATACCAGGCTTCTCTCACTGCCCCTGAGAGTCTGTTGGATGACAAATTTAATTAGAATGGCAAGTATGTGTTTAACTTTTAACAGCAAATTCTTGGTTCTAACTCATTGGTAAATATTAACTTACCTTCCAAAATCTTAACAAATGCGCTCTACTGAACATGCTCCAGAACCCTGATATAACTTTTATTCTTTGTATTTCAAATAACTTTGTATAAAAAAAACTGTATATGTATTATCATCTTGTATCATTTTATGAGCCATGTGAACTGCTGTGAGCAAATGCAAACGAACCATGTGAAAATCCTGCTCTTGTGTTATTGAATTATTAAATTCACTTGAATTCATTCAAAGTTTGATATAAATATAATAAGGGAAGCATTTCAAAGGTAGTGTTTTAAATCTTAGCTATTTTCTGGGGCTGGAGTACTATTTCATATTATTTTGCCAAATGTAAGAAAACCGTAATTTAAAACGCTTCAAGTTTCATTGACTTAGCCATGGTTTGTTTTTCTTTTCCACTTCTTTTTGTCTGTTCTTTATTATCATTTTTTGTCTTTTCCACAACACAACCTGCATTATTGAGTTTCAGGGGCAGGTTCAAACAGGTTTGGGTGGGTCACAGCTATACCTGAAACAGATACGTCACTCTCTCTGTGTTTCCCCAGTAACCAGGGGAGGTTCAAAGTAAGGAGCCAATCAGTTGAGGCAAAAGTAGGCGGGACTCTAGGGGCACAACAATGAAGGTTACCTGAAACCTGAGTGCCTGAGTGTAGGAAATTTCTATTAAATTATCTTAGCAATCATTTGTTGCAGTTTGAAGGCATCTCATAGTGAATATTTCTAACTTTACTATGGTTAAAGAGAAGGCAAAGGGCAACACCTCCACTCTTATTTAGGAATTATAACATTCTAATTCTCTTCAATGGAAGCATTTCTGAAGCATTTTTTAAATACCGGTATGCAAAGCCTTCTAAAGAAAAAACATACTTACAACTTACAGTATATACTGTATCTGTATATAAAAAAAAACACAATTTTATAACATATATTTATTACAATGTGTATACCATAAGGGAACTCCACAACAGATTTCCATTTCTATAATAAATAAACTCAAAATTTGATTAATCAAAGGTCTTAACAGTTGCTTTATAACTGCACGGCACAAATGTGTCTTATCATCTCAATGTGCAGTTACAACTTCTAAAGATTTCTGACATAATAATTTCCTGTAGCTCAGAGTTCATTCTTTTTGGGTGGTGGTAAATAATCTACCCCAACAGAAAAAGGCACTTTCTGTAGCTTGAGCCATTCAGAAAGGATTCTTATACCTTACTGCATTGAATTCCTTCACATTCCTCATCAATCAAGCAGTTTCCTTTTTATAATCCAAGTTTTTTTTTTATAAACCAACCTAATCTTCAGCATTCATTTGGAAACCAATGTTAGTTTGCCTTTCCAAACAATGCTTTAATAATCCTGCTCCTATCTGTTACTCATTCTGGTTTACCGAAAAGTAAATTCTGGTCTTTGTAATATCCTTCCAACTAGAGGGTGACTGTATTTTTGGTATAAACTGGTGTTAGTCATACAATCAATTAACTGATTAGAATAACAAAAAATCTGGTCAACATTTACATAGTATTCTCTGAAATATGATATTTAGTTTAGATATTTAGTTTAGGCCCATCAGAGCAGTGTAGGGGCTTTACTGGGTCTGCAACCGCCTGTAGGAGAGGTTTTAGAGGTGTGTTGCTCTCCAAACTGACTTTGGGCAAGCATCAGAGCTGGGGCAGACAGATGGTGTGCGGCTGACTTCTGTACATGGGTGCTGTTAATGTAACTGGCCATAAGAAACGTCAGCTCTCGGATCTAAACGGACACAGAAAGCACGCAGATCTGAGAAATGCATGCATTCTGGTTTCAATAGGTATAATATAAGAAGAACATTCAATTAGTAGACTAGGACAATGTCTTTATTAAGTAAAATAAATGGAATTCTACTCTCGCTATTGTCTGTACCTTAAAAGTGCTCATGGTGAACAAATGTTTCTCGGTAGGCTTTTCCCTGGCATTGTTGCTTCCAGAGCTCTGAGTCACGACCAGCATGAAGTCCTGACGGCAACCTCCAAATGTTACAACATTCTTATGTGGGACGGTCACTAGAAGTTTCTAAACAATGGATTGCGTTAGAATCTTAAGCATCCTTAGAAATCAATAGGATATATAAGTGTAAGGAAACTTCTCACCATCGATGTGAAGTCCAAAACACTCAACCCATCCTCATGGACAGCTACCCAAACATGTGTGCTCTGAAGTGAAGAGGGTGACTGGGGCTATAGAACAAAAAAAGAAATTAAAAAATATATATTCTAATAGTTTTTTTGCACATACAATGAAGGGAAATCAAGGACTGTTTTAATAATAACATCCAGTGCATACTGTACTGTATATTGCAACATAAAGTATTGCCATGTATTCATTCATATCAAGCACAAAGATCTGTTTAAACAATGAAAATGCTAAGAAGTATTCCGGTACTATACACAGCATGGCTAAAAAATAAAAAAAGCCACCATTCAAGAAGGGACAAATTATTGGGATGCATCAAGCAAAGAAAACAACTAAGGTATTTTTGATATTACTAGAATTCTCGAAGCAGTATTATGATGTGGGGTTGCAACTGTTGGTCAGGTTTAGTTATAAAATACTGATATTGACTGGAGATTCATGGACACTATGGACACATTCATGCACACTTACACTTACATATTTATATTTTCATTTCTGGACCATTGCACAAGACACTTTAATAAGACACTTTAATAAGA
>JAQMYJ010000039.1:22869401-22885639 GCA_030014305.1 Clarias laeviceps
GCAGTCGTATAAGCATTTCACTGCATATCGTACTGTGTATGACTGTGTATGTGACAAATAAAATTTGAATTTGATTTTGAATTTAGACTCGTTACAACGTTATGTGGCAATAATAGCTTATCAGCTGAATGTGCTGAATGACCAGGTTATCACGTCAATTGAGTTTTTCTTTCGTATAAAACTGGCATATTACAGGACTCAAATTATAAAAGAGTGGTTCTGGGAGCATGAGAAATGATTTTCACACATGAACTGGCCAAAACATTGTGTGCTGTAATCAAAGCTAAAACTGACTGAATGAAATCTGTAAGGGTGTGACTTGTTTTTTTTTTTTTTGGCTCCAGGAAGTGCATGCGTGTTTGTGCATGTTTATTTATCTTATCTAAGATTAAGAGTACATTATATTATATTAAAACAAGTGTGTCTGAAAGCATACTTCCTTTCACATTTTGTGTGCAATTAAAGGATGAGGTACACGGACAGAATAGAGCACAAAGATATTACCGCACTGCACACTTCACTAAAATATAATCTAAAAGGATGTAGGTGTGTGTGTGCAAAGTGACTGTGCTCCAGTATTCAAAGCACAGCTGGAAAGTGCACCATATTTGCATGTTGCTGTGACTTCCTAGTTTAGTTTGCTGGTATAGATCCCAGTGAAAAACAAGTTTATGAACACACGACCTTCAGTGTCATATGTGGGTCCCTCTTTGCTGTTATAATAACCTTTAGTCTTCTCTTATTTTTCCACTGGATTTTGGAGCAGTGGGGATTTTGCCCATTCAGCCACAGTAGAATCAGTGAAGTCAGACACTGATATTAAATGAAAATTCATTCAAAATGTGTTCAGTGGGGTGGGCATACCATATGTACACAGTAGCACACGATGTTTCTACACAACTCACTTAGTGCACAGGAGCAATGTCATGCTGAAACAGGTTTGGGCCCATTTTTTTTTCTAGTAACGGGAACTTGTAATGCTACAGAATACAAAGACATTCTGTCCAATTTTGTTTTCTGATATCACAAATGGGGAAGCAACACATACTGGCGTAACATGTTAGTGAAACTGGGACTTTGATTGGCAGAAAAACAGAACACAGGTATGAGAGTAAAAACTATCTTTATTTCTCTATATAATCCCCTGCTTCACTAATGCACTTATCCCAGTGTTTCACTAGTGCTTGGGAGACGTTTTCTCAGTACGCCAGAGCCATGAATGGAGTGCCCGCTTCATGTCTGAAACATTGGCCTCCCAGGAACTCCTTTAATGACTTTAATGACTTGTGGAAATCGCTTGGAGTGTGGTAATAACTGAGTGGTGGTGTTCATGAATGATTATGTGTACAGTTCCTACGGACAGACGCATCTCTTCCGTGACAAAGTTATCAGTCGATAACTTTCACAGAATGTTTACGAGAACGACTGCAATGGGCTCAGAGCTAACTCGGCTGGGATCATCATTCACAGACATATGGCTTTGAAATATTTGAACCATTCAAATGTTTTACTGCAGTCTCATCACTGTTCTATGCTTGAAGTCTTCAGTAAATCTTAATTAATTTTACACCTTCAGTCATGACAAATTTCAAGTCCCAGTTTGACTTGAACGCCCCTGGTATATATTGTACATAGCCCTGTAGAGGATATACTCTAAAGCAGTAAAAAAAATAAAAATAAATTAAAAAAAAGCATGCAACATGTACCTCAGCTTCAAACAGCTTGGCTCCAAAAAAGGGCCACTTGCGGGCAACAGTCAGATAGATCCGCACACACTCGGAGGTAGAGCGTCCCCTCAGTGACGCCCAGCGAGCCGACATCCTCTCACTTAACTGCCTGGTAAAATAAGGTGAAGGAAATGGATACCAATGTGAGAACATTCATTTAAATACAATGACTGTCCACATAAAGGTCACTGTTTCTGAAGGGTCAAAGTATTGGCCTGCATCAAGCAAAGAAAACAGCTAAGGGGATATAAAATAACTGGAATTGCCATTTAAAGAAAATCTGTGATTTTTAACGAAGGTAATTTCGTCGTGTGGCCACAAAACATTGTAGTAATATAGTAATATTTTTTTATGTTTTTGGGGTCCTGATGTGGTTGTTACCGTAGCTGCTCCTCTGAGCAGGTTCTTCTGTAGTGCTTGGGATAGAAACGCTCCAGAACCTGCTTTAGAGTTTGTGTAGATTTAGCCTGTCCGGAGCCGGCTGTCCCCGAGAAGGGACGCTCATAGTCTCCAAACTCCACCTGAAAGGGACATACAAGACCGGAGTCTTGGGTAATCACTCTGTTACAGTAATACTTTACTGATTGTTTAAACAGGGTTGGGAAGGATTTTAGCCAACTGGAGAATATCTTAAAAATCCACTGCTGCATGCTACAATATCAACCTTCAGCCTCTACAGACTTGTGGACTCACTGTCAGAGATCTCTGCCTACTGCCATGTCGCTGTCCTCTGTATTGTGTTAATGTGTATTTTGTCTAATTATGTACAGTATCAACTATTCAATTTTCTGTTTATAATGACGTTGTTTTATGGTACAGTTCAACCAAAACGTTCCTCTTGGACATTACTATACTCCACACATCTGTTCACATGTATCCAAGATTTTGCTTAACCTGCAACACACCTGAGCCAGCAGAGCAGACATCTCTAAGGCAAGCTCTTTGTTTACAGGGAAATGACCTGCTGAAATCTCCTCGTTAATCTGATAGGCCAAGAGCAGGCGCTCTCTCTCAGTCTCTCCTCTCAGCTGCTGAGAGAAATACAACCTGGACAGAAAATGAAAATGGGTGTGTGAGAGAGAGAAAGAGAGAGAGAGAGAGAACAACAACAAATAGTAAAAGGGGTGGAGAGTATTACAGAATGTCATAGAAGATGTTGTCATGTTCTGCTGATATCTATGTGGGTTTCACCTACCTATTTTTGTAGGCGAGTTTCACTGTCCGGGAGTTCTCGGATTTCCCTGTGTGTGACTCCTTACAGGCCTGTTCCCATTTAGCTATAATGTCACAAATCTGTAGAAAAGGGCACAACACTCTAAGATATCATAAATAATATTTGTACTATGTATAGAGCCTTTACCAGAAATGTGTGTTTTGTATGTTTTCATTATGTGGTTCTGTTCAGACAAGACATTAACATCTGTTTTGGATCTGATCACAAGTGGACATCAAGTACAGGTGTGAACATGGACAAACTTGTCACGCAAACCGCTTACCAATATAGTTACAAACAAAAAACCTTTGTTAATGAAGAGCATTACTTATTTAATAGCATGTACAAGAGAGGTTCAAGTCAAACCGGGACGTTTGATTGTGCAGACTAACAGAACAGGATTATGAGAGAAAAGACTGTCTTTATTTCTCAATATAATCCCCTGCTACACTAATGCACTGATCCCAGTGTTTCACTAGTGCTTGAATTCCATCAAGGCAGAAAGTTTTTAGAGTGTACAGTTCCCACAGACAGATGTGTTTCTACCCCAAGTTGGCGACAAGAACGTTCGCGGCTCCGAGCCTCCTCCGCCAGGATCGTCATTCATGGACAGACAAACTTATTAAAAATGTTTGCATTTAAATGTTTTACTGCGGCTAAGAGTCTCAACATACAGTACTACACCTGAAGTCTTCTGTAAATGTCAATCACATTTATTCATGAGAAACTTCATCACAAGTCCCGATTTAAATTGAACAGCCCTGATATGCTACAAACAAACAACTGGGCAAAGAAAATTATAGGAATGTATTCATAATTTTAATCAGAAATTTCCATTGGTCAGAGTTTTTTATTGTTATTTATCCACAGTACTATGTGATCATCAATTATCCCCTAAATATATCTCTTTTTTTTTTCAATAACCATCAATAAGTTTTTTTGTACAGTTAGGCTTGAGCTTAAACTACCATTTCTGAAAATAGCTAATTATAACAAATTCAATTAAATTCGATTTTATTTGTATAGCGCTTTTAACAATTGTCATTGTCGCAAAGCAGCTTTAACAATAAAAAGAATAATTTAATAAATAACTAATTTAATTAACAAATGAAATGTAACTTTAGAAACAGATATGTATTTAAAAGTTACTCAAAACTATATTTCTTACAAAGTTGTATGTGAAACCTAAAAACTACTACTGGCCTTTTTTCTTTTTTAACAATGCAAGTAAGGGCAACAGCATTTATCAGGAAATTCCATCATAACTAGTCACAGGAAATGCATTTGAACCACCAAAAAATGCAGATGTTAATAGCAGGTCTGAACAAGGCTGATAAGTGTATTGATAAGACTATCTGACCATTAGACTGCCCTGTAGATAGTGTTCTACGTTTTGTCCAGTGGGGTCATCTGAGTAGAGACTAAAACCGGACTGGCCCGTCTTCCTCATGCCTGTGTCCTGATTTAGACGGTTCAGGAACTCCTCCACAGTGGTGGAGGCATCGAAACCAACAACCTACATATAATACAAATAAACAAGGTTAAAATCTAGTATTTTATTTTACCACATATAAGTCTATTTGCTTTCTTGTAGACCTGATAGGTGTTGTTGAGAAAGTGCACAGGCACACTGAATGGCAGCGAGTGGTGGTATGGGTTCCTCAGTAAGATGGACAATATTTCCATTCGTGAGGGCCGGGCCTGGCGCTCACCTTTCTGCTGGGTTCTCTCCATAGAACGCTGGCAGTAAATCGCATACTTCCCCACCTCTGTCCTACAGTTTATACAGGGAAGCATTTCAAGTTGAATTGTGACCTCAATCTGCAGACAGCGGAACATCTTTGGATACTTGTGTACACACCTGGGGTCAGCATGCTTTTTGAGATGGACATGGAGTAGCCAGAGTATGGGATGCTGCGGCAGGAAGAGTCCCACACACAATGCCAGAAACTGCCAACCCTGTGTAGACAAACACACGTCAACAAGATCAACCAGTAACTTGCACTGAGAGTCTATACAAATCACTTCCCCTAGTGGACAGACTACAGTTGAACACTCTCCATGGTTATACGGAGCACCTGTAAACAAAGCACCTGTCTCCTCCCAGCTGAGTCAACGCTATGAACTCATTTTTGGGCATCTGATCTCCCATGACAAAAACAAGCTGACGTAACTCACTGAAACTGGTACTGAAACTGATCAAGAAACTTTTACTAACCTAAACAACAAACATAATGAATGAATATTACATAAAAAAACTGGCTGAGATTATTTATTCTTATAGAAATGTACATTATAGCTGTACAGCTGTGCTAGCTCTGATAAAAACAGTTTAGTTATTTGGTTTCAAGATAGAAATTTGGTCTGGTTATATTGGTACAGCTCACTAGAAGACATTGTCAAACTGAACACATGTCCCGACAATATCTTCCTCTCCCCCTTTTTTTTTTTTTTTTACTTATTATTAGAAATTAAAATTACTTTTATGTAGGTTATAAACAAGTGTTAGGTCTGGAAGAACAGACCTTTTTGGGGAAATCCAACAGAAAATAAAGACTGAAATCCTTTAAAGTACTCGGTGCATTACTTGATCAGACGAAGCTGATGAGAGCAGAGATCGAAAAGCTAAATATAAAAATGTGACAGGATGTTCTGTGGGTACTGACAGCTATGCACCAGACTTTATCAGGCTATGATCAGATCACCAGACTAGTCAAAAAGTATGCTCTGTG
This sequence comes from Clarias laeviceps, assembly GCA_030014305.1. Taxonomy (NCBI): domain Eukaryota; kingdom Metazoa; phylum Chordata; class Actinopteri; order Siluriformes; family Clariidae; genus Clarias; species Clarias laeviceps. Next base: position 22,875,074 of record JAQMYJ010000039.1, read on the forward strand.
GCTTGTGAAAAAAAGTGAAAATAATATTCTAATAAACAGAAAATTATTCCAGATAAAATAAGAGAAAGCGTGGAAAACTTTGCTGGATTTTTCTAGTCTATTTAAAAGGTCCATTTATCCTTCTGGCAAAATCTTTAAAGAGGTTAAATATACAAAGAACCCTTGGAAAACCTGTTCTTTAACCGTGTACAATGCAGTGCTTATGTATTCAAACAATGCCTTCATATCCATCTTTCAGTAAGGGCTGGTTATTAGCTTGAATAAACTTTGACACACCTTTTGAAAACTTCAGACAATATATTGATGTGGCCTATATATGATACAAGTAGACACAAAGTTGAGATGTATAGATTATTTTATAACCATAAATGGTCTTAATGGTCTTTCAGACATGACTATTATCTGTATTTCAAACAAAGCTCACATTACATTGTGCCTATAATAATATACTATAAGCCTGACCAATTGCTTATATGTGTAATAATACATGATGATTTTATTGGCCCAAATATCATTTGGTTACCTTTCATTTGTGAGCGGAAATACAGCAAATCGAGGATTTAAAAAATGAAACACGCTTCTCCATTTTAGATGTACACTTGCTATAGAAGTGCTGGCCTCACCTGCAGCGGGCCTGGCTGTCCATGAGGCTGCCTCCTGCGTGTTTGTTTGATAAGCTGGCAGTAGATCTCGTTCTGCAGCTCGGAGTGTGTGAGACACACCTGCAGCGCACACTGTGCCAGAGTCACGTGGTAATCTATGGCCGGAGTGTCTATGACCACGTTAATAAAGAGCTGGCACGTCTGCAGTACAAAGATGGTATGGATGTAACATGTTAGAAAAAGTCGATAATGAACGAAACATACAGATGAGTCCTGTAGTGTTATGACCTTAAAAAGTTTGATGGCTTCAGTCTGTAAGGCCTGAGAGGGCAGAGTGGTGAGAGGGGTGGACAAGGCTTCCTTGCTGAAGCACAACATGGGATGCCTCCACACTTGAGAGCCTGAGGAGGAAAATAAAACCTGATCAAAAGCAAAAGCTTCCTGGAGTGACTGATATACAGTACAGTACATTACAAAACAGACATTGTGCAACAACAGTGATGAACCAGTCAACCTGCTGGGCTGGACAATACAAACCATGAAACTCATACCTGAGTCCCCGTCCATGCTGAGCAATTTTCCAACCAGCTGCTCGAACTCAGTTCCCACCTGCCCCACGTTGGTGCCCGCTGCCACAGACAGGTGGTACAGCCATGCTGCCTATGAAACAGTGCTAGTTAGCATATTTGGAGAGCTCTCAGTGGCCTGCAGGGCAATGAAAAAACTGCCATCTTCCTTGCAGCTTATAGCTTCTACTGAAAGTGCTAAGCATACAATGGAGCTAATCTCTATGCTTTAAAAAGTGTAAATGAAAACATTATCGCAAACTTCACTCACTCGCTCACTCATCGTCTATACCACTTTATCCTATGTACAGGGTAATGGGGGGCCTGGAGCCTATCCCAGGTGCCAATCCACTGCAGGGCACACATACACACACACACTCGCTCATTCATAGAATTTGGGAACGTCAATTAACCTATTCTGTATGTCTTTGAATTGTTGGAGGAAACCGGAGCACCCGGAGGAAACCCACCAAGCACAGAGAGAACATGCACACTCCAAGCACACAGGCCCGAGGCGGGAATTAAACATGGACCCTGAAGGTGCAAGGCGACAGTGATAACCACTAAGCCACCGTGCCGCCTCAATTGCATAACAATGTTGTAAATCACATTTTATCTAGATTTAAAGTCAATATAATTATTACGAGCTGATAATATATTTTAAAAAGTACACACCGCACTCTTTAAACAAACTCTTGTTAAAGTTTATAGCAATCATAAAATGCTATTGTTTTATTAAGAGTATACAGTATACTGTAAGTTTCAGGCTGCCACCATTACACATGCCGAAAGCAAACTAAACCGTGTATGATTGTAGAAGATAAGTCTTTTTTAATCCCGAAGGAAATTGTTTCTCCAGTAACTGCATATTTAAAAAGATACAAATACAAAATGCTAAGAAGAAAATTGGAGAATAAAATACAATGTACTATAATGTCAAAAAACAGATATAAATAGAATAAAAATATATAGAAAAAACTAAAAAAAAAAAAAAAAGTGACTGTACAGAAAGGTGCAGAATTGTCTCTTTTGTGTATTGTACATGTACTGTATATTATTGCACGCAGGATATATATTGCATATTTGATATTGCATATAGACAGTAATAGTGATTTTGCACACCGGATATACACACACTACCCCAAACTTTTGAACGGTAGTGTATATATGACATGATTTTCATAAGATTGCATAATTATTGGTTTTGCATGTGATATTATTATTGTGATACTAATATTGCACAATGTATCAGGGCATGATAGATGTGTTTAAATAAGGGCATTCCGATTTTATCCCATGTTTCATTAGTTGACTCATCAGCTTTATACCTGTAAATAAGTCAGTATAGTAATTTAAATTCAGTCACAGGCAAGATCATTGTGTCAAAACAACCAGAAGTAGTAGAGTTACTTTACATTATACTCTTCCGCTTACCTTTTCGTGTTGGGAATCTATACGCAGGTGAGTGGGGCTCTGATTTAAAATCTGAATGGAGATAGTGGACTGTGCAGGCTGTCCACTCTTACTGTTCTCATCCGAGTTTAATTCTTCCACATGTCCTCCGGCCAACCTGATCTGACCCAGTGGGAACTAATGGAAGACAAGGAGAAAAGACATGTATGAACATGCAGACATGCAATTCCCCCCCCCCCCCCACACACACACACACATATTGCAGAGATGGTGTTATGGTGGAACAGAATGTACACTATACCTTGTCCTCCTGGCATCTGAAGTAGTACAGTGTCTTTCCAATAAGTGAACACCATACACGCTTAGAATAGTCATTCTTCACCTGAAAGAGTCAAGAATATACAGAGGTGCTGAAATTATTACAGGAAAATCCTAGACACAAAAAAAGACTTTTTTTTACAACTTAAGACCACATAACTCTGCTCCTGCAGGACACCTTTTCTCTGCTTCCAGCTGACCTGATTTAACTAATTTAATGCAGCTACTTAACAGCTGGGTGTGGTAGAGCAAGGAGAACACTACAATGTGCAGGGGTTTGGGGGGGTACTTATATGAGTTTGTACTTATTTTATACAATTACTGCAGGAGCATTTGGAGTCTGCGGTCTGGTCTATGGTATTACTAAACGATGTCGATTAAATGAAAAAAATAGGAGAAAATGTTTTACCATAGCAGGCTGCAAAGTGCCTAAAGATACAATCTAAAAATTGGTTATGTAACCACCTCAGCAGCAACCTCACTTCCCCTCTCGTCTGTTCCAACCACTCAGCATTCAACATCACCAGTAAACTGCACCTGTTTTAAACTGGTTCATGTCTTACATAAGATGTTTTTTTATGCTTTAATTATTTATAGTTCAGTGCGTGACCAAAAAACAAAACAAAACAAAAAAATCTAAAACTGGTCAGTTACAGATAATGAAATGAAAATGAGATCCAAAAAAAGTCCTTCAGGAAGCCTCAAGACTCTTTCTCTTTGAAAGCAAAATAAATTCAAATTCAAATTTTATTTGTCACATACACAGACATATACAGGGAAATGCTTAGACGACTGCTCGTGACCTTAAAATAAAAGACTATTAATAGGAAATAAATATGAAAAAGAAAAATAGAAGGTAAATTTAACTAAGAAGGAATAAAATATCGGTACAATACAAAAATATACAATATAAGAAAAATATAAGAAAACTATAAGAAAAACAAGAAAAACAGCTGAACAATATAGAAAATATAGAATTTATGGATTTTTTTTGTTTGGGAATGAAGCTGAATGTAAATAGAAATGTCCAGGGGGTGTGCAAAAATGCCTGAAAGTGTCATAATTCACATATGTAAAGTGACTATATATGTGCATCAGGGAAACAGAATGTCCAGAGGGTGTGCAAATATGACGGAAATATGAAGGAATGAGGGTTATACCTTATATAATCCAAAAATGTTTTTTTAATTTATTTTTTTTAATCAAGCTTGTCATGTATTGTATGGCTACATGACAAACATTAGTCTAACCAGCAATTCAGAGAAATCTGCTATTTTCTCCCTTTTCACTTTGGGGTTTATGTTTGGCAGTTAATTCTGTACATTATACTGTACATCATAGTCCTCAGAAATCTCCAGTAGACAATGTGAATACGTTTACCCCAGTATATTGCTTGTTTTTGAGAAACCTAGAACTTAAGCATCATAGACAGGATCAGTAATCGTTAAACCTTAGTCAGATGTCCCTTCATGGTCGGTCGGACGCTGGGCTGGGTGAAGAGGGGACTGGCTGCTTTGACTTTCTGCACACACTGCAGGACCATCAGCCACTCCTCAAGCAGGTTAGGAGAGTCTGCTTTTAGATTATACACATGTTTTCCTGTCACCACCTGAGGATGAGAACAGATAGAACTATAGCAAACCATGTAATAAGAATACAGTGACAAATACAGTACATGTATACAAAACATAAGGAGTGTACCGCAATGGAATTATCTGTATCAATATCTATATCTGTTTACTGAAAATATTTAGGCTTGCTTTTATATTTGCATTTAAACTAGAAAGAGGTGTGGTCTATAGGAAGATGTTTTTGAACCAGATGTCCTGTAGATCTTTCTGCCAAGCGTCCTATGTGATGACAACGATGAGTGAAGTGAATGATGTGTGAGTGATGAGTGGTGAAGTTGCATTGTAAATATACAAAATTGACAACAGGAATTTAAAAATAGTTTAAGTAAGAGCATTTCCACACACAATGCAACAAGAAATCACAGGGCTGGGACTAAACTGCTGTGTGGCCGTAAAAAAAAAAATTTTGTTATTGAAGCAAATTTAAAAAAAAAGTCTTGAATTTGCTAGGGAACATAAAGATTGGATTGGGGCCTATTCCAGGAGACCTAGGGCACAAGGTGGGGTACACCCTGTATAGGGTGCCAATCCATTGCAGGGAACACATGCACACACTCACAATTTGGGAACACCAATTATCTTAATCTGCATGTCTTTGGGAGGAAACTGGAGTACCCAGAGGAAACCCACCAAGCACAGGGAGAACATGCAAACTTGAGGCGCAAGACCCGAGGCGGGAATCGAACCCAGACCCTGGAGGTGCAAAGCGACAGTGCTAATCACTAAGCCACCGTGGTCAGCTGATGACCTGACTGTAATGAATGACCAGGTTATCACATTAATGCATTTTTTATTTTTCCAGGTTGCCATGAGTATATTCTAGGACTTTCTGTGAAAGAGTGGTTCTAAGAGCACGAGGAATGAATTTTTTTATTTACAAAAAAAAATGTTTTATTTTGTTTTTCTGTTAAACCTCATTAATTCATTTAGCATTCGGTTACATAACCCTGGTACATACACATTGACAGACATATAAACACAGACATAAACACAATACCTGAAGTATTTGTTTGCCGTCCCCACGGGAAATAGTGCTAGACGCAGTGAGCTCAATCTGGCCTTGAGGTTTACGGATGACATCACTCTACAGAAAATAAGCAAAGAAACTTTCTTAGCACAGTTGCTAACTGGCTGCATCATGAGCATATTGTAAATACACTCACAGGTGCAGCGATACAAGAATGTTTGCGAACCCTTTACCATTTTCTGTATATTTGCATAAATCTGTGATTAGATCAGAAACATTATTAGAAAATTACCCATAAATACCTTTGCTGAAAGAGTATGTGAATCTCTAGCAGTTTGTGAAAAGTTTCATATTGTTATCTACTTAGTTTAACTGGATTCTCTTAGATAAAGATCTGACCACATTTCATATCAAATTTATGCAGAAACACAAATTTTGTATAGCATTCACAAACTTTCTAGCAGCACTCTGTTCTGTACATGAACATAGAACTGACTGGTGACTTGTAGTACATCAGTTCTCCATCTTTCAGGACAAACCAGTGGCGTTTCCAGGTCTTCTTCCATGTCTTCACCATCTTAAGCAGGTAGCCAGACTTTTCCATTGGCTCCTGGACCAAGAAATGATCTCTTGAATAATTAAATGTGATTAAATGGGTATGAGCTTATTTGTGTGTATGTGTGTCTGTGTGTGCCATACACTCTTTCCACTGTCACTGCTGGAAGAACATGTCTTTTGCAGTTTGTTCTCAGGCTCAAAACACTCGGTGTCTATAGAATAGGCATCAGGAGGGATGGCGTAGTCACTCTCAGACGCCATGGAGGAAAGAGAAACAGCTGTGCCAAGACAGACCAGGTATCAGAAATGTTCAGGAGGAAACAGCATAATGTTTTAAGGGATATGTATTTCCTGAAGTCAGTTGTTTGTGTCTACCTCTCCTAATGGAGCTTTCCTGGATTTTGGGAAAGTAGGAGCTAGAGCTGTGCGAACCGCTCTCCTCCTCACCCGAGTTTGATTGACACTCCTCCAGTCCCTCCTCCTCTTCAGATGTGGAAGATTCTTCTGAAAATTGAGTGCTGCTTAGCAATTCCACCCTCTACACGGAGAAAAACAGTGAACCACACCCATTACTGTGGTAACTGCTTGACTGTACTGCCCCCTTGTGTTCAAACTGTAATGAAACTGTAATGTGTTCAAACTGTAAAGAAAATATTGAAAGGGATGTTTTTTTTTTTACACGTACAGTATTAGGGTCAAATGAATTTAATATGTCTAGAGGGTTAAAAATGAGAGTGAGCTTGGAAGCACTTCAGACTGTAGTGGGTGCAAAGATTTTCTTTTCAACCTGGGGAGTGGAGAACAAGTAATAACACACAACCAAATATAAACTAATATATACTAGATTTAGAGCATACATTTTCAAGACAACTAATCTTGATTCCATCAAATCCTTGCATTAAAAAAATCAGATTTAAATAATCTTAAACTACAAAGCTTTTATTACGGTGTCCAACCCATGTCTGAAAGTGATTCCATATGCTCCCAGAACCACTTTCCTCAAATATGCTTATGCCATCAGCGAAGAAAACCTCCACTGATGTGATGGCCATTATGTACATTCAAGTTCAAATTCAAGTACATTCAGCTGACTTAACTTTATTGCCACATAACATAGCTGAGTCTAGACCTGACCATCTGAACCAACCCTAGATCATAACACTGCCTCCAGAGGCTTTTACAGTCGCCACTATGCATGATGGGATCATCGCTTCATGTGGTCTCCTTCTTACCCTTGTGTGCCAATCACTCTGGAACAGGGTAAAGATGTACTGCTCAGACCACATGCTTTTTTTTTCCATTGGTGCAAAGTACAACCTTTATGGTCATTAGCAAATAAAAGCCTTTTTTTTCTGATTAGTCTCACTAACAGGTGGATTTCTTATGGCTGCACTGCTGTTTTTCCCAATCCTCTCTGCTCTCTTTGCATTGTTAGTATGGAAATGCTTTTATTTTCACTATTAAACATAGCTGTGATTTCTACTGCATTTGTTCGATAATGTTGACAGTTCAGCACCATCCTTCCAGGTCTTAATAATGTGTTGGATAGTTCTTAACCCAATTCCAGTAATTTCAATAATCTCTTTGTATGCCAATAATTTAATTATTCTGAAGTGCTAATTTTTTTGGCTAGGCAGTGCATGTTATTAGGCTAAGTTGCTAATTATATAATTTCTGTAAAATAGACAGCAGGTTATTTTATGTAGATTGCGCACTGGTGAGTCTAGTCAGAAGCTTTGTGACTGCGTACCCATTGGCCAAAAATCATGGGTAGTCTACATATTTACTTATCTTCTACTTATTTATTTCTCTATCCTTAAATATATATAAGATGTTGAATAATATGCTATGATTAATAAAATTCATTTGTTTTTTTTTAATCTTCAGTATCTGCTTTTTCCTGGTTAGGGTTGCTACGGACAAGGAGCCAAGTTCAGACAACAACCGGCCGGTGCCCATGCTGGGACGCCAGTGCATTCACTCGTTGACATCTAGGGGTTTAATAATGGGCCAATATTCGGTGTATAGAGAAGATAAGTAAATAAGTAAGCAAGGCAAAAATTGACATCTTAGCAGGTAAAATATTCTTGAATCTAGCCAAACCTATCTACACTTAAAAAAAAAAACAACAACAAAAAACTTAAGATTATATAAGCTTATAAGATTATTAAGCTTATTTGTAGCCAAATTATACCAAAGCCTCAAGTTAAATTTTTTGTTCAAATGGCAGATAATTTTACTTCTTAATAATTAAATAAATTCCTAAAACTAGCAGAATTATCTGCCAATAGATTTTTTTGGTTAAACTTTTAGTACAATATGATTAGAAATATACTGTATATCGGTTACGGATCATTTATAAAGCAAATCAAACATGCAATAGTGAATCCTTAGACTCTTTGAATGATTCATTCACCTTAGTTTCTTTCAGAGTTTTGACTGTGATTATTAATGCATAAAAAATAATGATGAGAAACTATTGTGATAAATACTTTTCAAACCAGGGTTGTGACTTTGACTTGAATTCCTGCTCAAGTCAACCTCAGCTGGCCTGGATAAAACCAACACCTACCCCTTTGACTGTGGTGTAGACCGGCGTGTTCATGTTTCCGTAGATGAGAGATATGTACAGCATGAACGCGGGGTAGGAGGATGGGTGGGAGGAATCTGGATTAAAAGTACAAGACTGAGATGAGATGCGCAAGAGGGATAAACTGGAAAGAACAATGATTTGACTCTGTTATCCTGGAAATGTTCTGAAATTTTTCACCAAGGGTGGACAGATTAGTTTTATTTTTATTAATCTACCAAAGAAAGAGAAGTGCAATGAAATATATGAAAAGTAATAAGAAATACAGAAATGAGATGTAACCATAGCTATATTTTTTCGTTAAAATATTTACCTTTATTTGCTACATTTGTGCATGATATTTCTGAAAGCCGAATTCCAGATTTCGCCACAGCATATATCCTGCTTTCCTGCAGACCACAAGAAAAACAATGTTAAATGAATATGACTGAAAAGATCAGCAAAATGTATGACCAATGTACTAACCCAGGAGGGGAACCTGTGCAGGGGAGGGGTGGGTGGCTTGGTCCCTGGTAAAGCTGCAGCTGCATCAGAGGACCTTGGCTCTTCTTCTGAAGCTTTAGATGGCTCTTCAGAGGCTATATTTCCCTCACCAGTCTCCATCTCCTGCTCCTGGTTCAAATCAGCTTCCTGTGGCTTCAACGGACGTAGCATGCTAATGGCATTGCGGGTTCTGCCGTGGACTGTTTCATTAACCGCTGAAGGCTGGCTTAGGTGCTTCTTGGCTAACGCAACGCTAACGCTAAAGGCATTGGGGCTGCGTAGACGAGGCTGCTTGGGTGAGGCAGGTGTATCATGTGCATCCTGCGATGGAGTGGGCCGCTTTGGGGTCAGTACTGGGCTGGGCGTATTGGCCTCGCTGGAGGAGGATGAAGAATTTAGACGCTGCAAGCGAAACTGCTTGTTCAGCTCATCTGATGAACCATCCTCACCGTCCACCTTGTCCTCGCTGGCTTTTTCCTTAACTGCACCATCTGATCCAGCAAGATGATGATGTATGCCAGTATCTAAGCTGGTAATGTTGGGTTCCTTTAATTCTGCTTTGTTCTCAGCACTGTGGAACAGGATGTCCACTGCAGTCCTACCCTCCTTCTCATGCTCAGACTCCATTCGAGGGCTGGATGTCATAGCCTCAGCGTCGGGATTGTGTTTATTTCCACACTCTGTTGAGAATGAACCAGAAAATCTGGGTTACTCCAATAATCCAACCACAGTAAGCTTTGAGTTGAGCATTGTCCAAAAGCACAAGGTCAGGACTAATTAAATTTAGAATTTTAAAATGTATATATGAGGATCTGTCTGACCAGCTGAGATCCTCCCGTCATCAGTGTCTGTGAGGGTCGTACACCCGCCGCTTGTGCTCCTCTGAACCGGCATAGGGCCTGCGCGGACCTGAGGGCTCTTCCCTTGGACGTTAAAACAGCCAAAGGTCAGGCTGCTGATCCGCTGGGCTTGTCCAGGTTGAGCATGATCCGACCCTTTACAGCCTGCTGCCTGCTCCAGGACTGAGACACAACACATTATAAGTGACTACATGGTAGGCTTCAAACCAGATATTGCACTGAGATGATGTTAATGATTTGTGCATAATGAATATACCTTGAATTTGTCTCTTCAGTTCCAAAATCTGGGCCTCCTGCTGCTGGTTTGTTTCCTTCAAGGAGGTGTTTTCAACTTCAAACTGAATTCATGAGTAAGAGGTATAAGAAAATAAGGCAAATTGACATAGATCACACATACACACAATTAGACACACAAACAAACCTCATTTATCTTCCGCATCACCCACTCCTTGATCTTTGCTGCTTTCTCCTCTACACTCTTGGCATCCTGAATTCGCCCCTGTTTCTGTGGAGGTGGCAGGCATGAAATTGCTTGAAATGGAGATAAAAGACAGTCTAATCATGTGCTTTTTTATTTT
>JAQMYJ010000039.1:22916882-22929618 GCA_030014305.1 Clarias laeviceps
TTGGATTTTTACAACATTATTGTTGAAATACACAGTCCTGAAAAAGGGACGTTTCTTTTTTTGCTGAGTATATATAACATTGAATTATAAGGTTCGTCCAAACTTTTGATTTTTACTGCACTGTATAGTAAGAGATAATATTGCTGACATCCTAATACTCTAACAGACCACATTAGTTGTCATTGATGATATTTATTTAGTTCAAGTAAATTCCTCTGCATGTCTTGCTGCTCAGGAGCCGTCAAGGCTTCAGTCTGTGCTCCAGGCAGCTCTAGACCTCAGCACCAGTACCAAGCCTTTCGACAGTGTCACAGCTGCCCACTTGCTCAATCTGCTGCTGCACCAAGAGGCTCTCCAGCAGGCGCTGCTTCACTGTGCCAACGAGAAAAGTGTTCCTTTAGAGCTACCAGACTTTATCCAGGCGTCTGCGGTCTCCATTTTGGAGAGGAACACGTTAGCAGGTACGGTAAAGTTTTACATGCAATGTCTTTTACTTATCCTTCTTTTTAACTTGATATATTTTCATGGCATATGCTGTAATGGCGAGGCTGAGCATTTATGTAATGTTGTCTAAATTTCAGTGGTGCTGTTCTTGATGACGTCTCTGAAGGCTGAGGTTGCTCAGGCTGAGACGTCTCTGCTCGTAGCCGCTTCTTCCTGTCCCTTATATGGCAGACTTCACTGTATCACTGCAGCCCTGCAGCAGCTCAGCACTGGGTATAGTAGCACACTTGGTTAGGCCAAATTTGTCAAAACCATTTATCATTATAATTATTTTTTCCTCTTACCAAACATTGTAATAGTACACTTCTATAATGGACTACACATTTTTATGCCTCTTATCAATCCAGTTGGTGTATGTGTGTGTTGTAGATCCCTCCAGCTGCAGGCTGAATGGAGCCAGGTCGTTTCAGAGCTCATCACTTTATGCTACAGAATGTCTGATGTGGTTTCACCTGTCGTCCAGAGCTCCTCCCCTGAGGGGCTTATCCCTATGGACACTGACTCGGGTAGGCATTTCAGATGCACGTTAACCCTGTAACACGTTAAATATTTTTATATTGAAATGTATACAGTATGATGTACTTAGGAATTCTGTTGTGAGAGAGAGAAAGGGAAAAAAAAAAAACATTTGTTAGTCACTCTTTTCCACTTAGTCAATTAATAATAGTTGATAATTAATGTTAGAGTTTTGATCGTAAGTAGTTCTCTAATTTATGCTCGTTTTTTGTTTTTGTCCCTCTTTCAAAGAATCATCATCTGGCCTGCAGAAGATCCTTCAGGAAATACAACCTCGAGACACCAATGACTTTTTCACCAGTGCCCGAGAACTGGACGCAACTTCTGAAGACCAGCCGCGCACACCTCAGGCCACGAGCAATGGTAAAAGAGGACCTAATCCTCATACAGCCGATGTTCCTGACATGATTTACTTTCTCTACACTAAAACCCAAGTGTATATGTCCAAGCTAAAAGCAAGAACAGCTCTCATAACCAGAAACTGACTTTACTTAGTTGATAGCTGCAGTATTTGTTTTGCCCTTTAGAGGTCAGTGTGCCATTACACATAAGGCAGGCTCAGAGTATAGCAAAATGACAGTAAAATATTATTTTATGTGTGTATTCTACAGGATCTGAACGGGAGACTTATCGGGTCACAGCTCAGATGGTTTTGGTGTGTTGCTGGAGGAGTATGAAAGAGGTGTCCATGTTGTTGGGGGAGCTGTGTCAGAGTATGCCTCTATATACACAAATGTCCAAAGGCCTGATCACTGAAGAGCAGGTCAGTGTATACACACACACACACACACACACACACACACACACACACACACACACACATCTGGTAATTGTATGTAATTATATAAGACTGGAATAATTTTTCAAACAACAATCTTTTCTACGAACTTTTTTTGCCACTTTTAAAATATTATCATCATTTATAAAGTTCAAATATGAAAATTTTTTGCCACTTGCGGTGAGAGAACAAATTGTCCGGTAAGCTGGCAGACATTAGTTAAAGCTAAAGTTTGAGTTTAGTTCAGACAGTTACATTGTGCAGTTGGACTCGTGCAGTTTATTCACAGCACAGCAGCATCCGCAGCAGTTAGTTGCTGGTTTGCAGGTTATGAAATTCTATTTATTTATTTGTAAATAAGCACAAGCTTTACTTTAAGGAATGTAAATGTGTATAATAAATGGAAGCATTGTACATTATTTACTGTATGAAAGTAAATGTAGGCATGGGCTTAGCATACTTTTCCAATCAAAATATAAATTACACAGAAAAACAGATGATTGAATAGTTAGTCTTTTTATTGGTGAGAATGAACGAGTTCCAGCTTTTCTGCTTTTACCGTGTTTGGTATTTGAAGGAAACACTGCATGAACCCAGTAGGACATTATGAAAACGCTTTCAGGAAGATAGACAGCTATATTCTTGTGTTCGGAATATTTGGAAATTGACAAAGTTAGTCACTTTAAGAGCTGAAGCTGCTACTGTTGAGCCCCTGAGCAAGGCCCTTAACTCTATCTGCTGCAGGGGATCTGTATTCTGGCTGACGCTCTGCTCTGACCTCAGCTTCCTAACTGTGATGTGTGAGAAAAATGATTTCACTGTGTTGTATGGTTAATGTGACAAATAATTAAATATTAATACCCCAATACAAATTCCTTGCAGTTAGTGACTAAATCTTGAAATAACATGGGCCTCACCATACACTGGATGTCTTCCCTGGTGACGCCGTGCCAGGTCTTTGCTGCAGTGCTCTTTGGTTGCTGCTTATTTTTGGTCTTCAGTAATTAAAACAAGTGGTCAGTTCTCATCCTCTTGGGTTGCTTTTGAAATATGCTTTGTGTCATTGGCTATCGTTAAAGCACCACCCATTGAGGTTGGCTTTATCCAAGCAGATAATATATCTCTGAACACTTCAGCATTCATTGTTAGTGACATAATTAGTGATGTTGCTTTGTTGATGCCGCCTCCTGCTGGTAAAGCGCAACTGAAATATGGTCGCCAGGGCTTAAAAATGACCATGTCAGAGACTTGCTCTGTAGTGAACTGCAAAATGCTGTAAGATGGAAAATGCGCTAGAGGTTCGATCACCCCGATATGAAAAGAAATACTTCTCTGATGTGATACTGTAAATACTGTTCCAGTGTGATCACTGTAGACTGTTTAAATCCTGTGTGATATGAACGGCTTCGGCCACAGGGTCATAGTTATTTCCCGAAGTGATTTATCTGAAACAGTTTTATTTTAAGAAATTTCTTGTCAGTCTTGAAGGTTTGGGCTTTTACCATCTTTTTTTTGCTTTTGTATGGTCCTCTAAGATAAGATAGACTTCTCGTAATCAATAATAGGGAGAAGCTGTAGGTGAACGACATATAGACACTTTTATATACGCAGTCTGAATACTCGGAGTGTAGCAACACGCAGACGCGTATAATCTGAGAAAGAGCATTAACTTTGTACACAATGGCTGAAAGAAGGTCCAGCAGGGAGCATTTATACAGATGTGCGAGTCATCTGTGCTCTGTTTGCTGGTTTATCTGTTCAAAATATAGGGCTGTGCAAAAGACTTTTTTATTTTATTTATTTTTTTTTTGTACAAAATTTGTTATACATATTTATTTTATGACTTCATTATTAAGTCAGTCCAAAACATTTCTCATTTCCAAACATTATTCCAGCTGAAAAGAAAGTAGCATGTTATGTAAAGGACATAAAAAAGAAGCAGGTGCAACCAAGTCCTCAGTTGGACAAGTGGAGAGAGTAAAAAAAATATACATGCAATGAAGTAATTAAAAACTAGACAGGGTAGACAAAAGTAGAAGGCAACAACCAAACAAAGTAGAATGCAGCAACCTGTAGCAATGGAGTAGCAGAAACCAGATTCTGATAAGAATTTACATAGCAGCAACAGTAGAGATGTGAGTAAAAAAATGGCATAGTGACATTGTCTTCTCTTAAATGTTGATTTTGACACAGATATGCATATCTCCTATAGGCTGTTCTTAATCTGGATAGCTGTTGCAAATGGGTTTTCTTCTCCTGTTATCTACTTCAGTTGTTTAATGTGGTCTTCAGAGCTTTTCTGTGGTCTACAGGGCTTTTTCTTCTTCAAAATGTTGACTACACCTAATGGTTTTCCTGTCTCTTTGATGGGTTTATTTCATATTGAGAGTTAACAGGAGCCACATAGTGTATAAAAAGTGCCGTTCAGTTTATTTGGATGAAATTAAAGCAGAGTAAATCTGGGTAAATACTCTGAAATTAAAGTCTGCAGTTTCAGGTCAGATTCATTAAAATCCAATATACTATTATAGACAGAAAATATTTATGCACTTACTGTATTTTACATCTTAACCTTCCAGACTTGTATCAAGACCTGCTGTGATTGATTTTGGTAACTAAAAACACATCTAATATGGAAAAACCTCTATTCTTGGTCTGTGTTTTTTTTTTTTTTTTTTTTTTCTCTCCTTGAGAGGTTTGATAAATGCAGTCCTGAGGCTGAATCAAATATCAGCCACTGCTGGGTGACGTGTTTTCTGTCTGTGGCGGTGTGAAGCGCTAAGACCCCATGCTGTGCTGCTTTCAATTAACATCCGCTCTCGTTAGCACAGGGCTTTCATTTGAGCCTGCCCTGCTGTTTAATGACTGCCTGCATTTTTTCCAAATGGTCACCCCCCCCCCCACCCCCACCCCACCCCAGTCACTTCATAAACAAACGATATTCATATTTTCTTAAACCTGAGATAGTGGCAGCAAATAGTCGTTCATCCTTGTGCTACTATCAGAAACATGTTCCATATCAACAAGACACACGGTGTTTAGGGATGTGCGATACTGTAAGCTTTAACAGCAGGGATTTGGGTCATAAAGTTGTTTTGTTTGTGTGTTTATGTGATGCAGTCAATTTATTACTTAGCAAAGCACAGGGTAAGTGATGATCTTGCCCAGTTCTAATCTCCCTTGTCATTTGGAAATATTGACTCCAGCTTTTTTTGTGGACTGTTTTATGAATTATGCCACATCATGAGGTTCTGGACGCTGTTGAAGGCACCTTCTTGGATAGATTGAACTGGACCATTTGCAATCCCTCTTAACATATGACTTGGGTTTAACTGTCTTAGCAGTCAGCCTTTAAGGTTTCCCACCGCCTACTCAAAAAGAAAAAGAAAAAAAAAGAACAAATTATTGAATTGATCTCTGAACCGCTGAAATTCAAGTGAAAGGATTCTTTGGCATTTCCTTGTCCAAGTTTCCTAGCTTGAAGGTCTGTTTCAGTTTAATTTAATACGGCTCTACAGAAAGATGACTGCTGGAGCGATTTTTCCTGTCTGTATTCAGATTGCTGTCCAATTTAGGCCGCTCAAAGAGAACCGTCAGCTTGATTCCTCAGTTGAACGTCATCCCTGATTCTTTTGCTTGAGTTTCCATGTGTTTTCGTCCTGATCCACAGGCCAGAATCTGTATGAGCACCAGTACATAAAGTTCCATAGACTGTTAATATTAAGGTGACTGGTTTAGAACTGGGATTATTAGCAAAACAATTTTCAGACATTGCCTTTTGCTTTGTTCTCATGTAGCTTTTTGTCCATCTGAATAGGAGCTTTCGGATTATAGATTTTGAATGAGCTATTCATAAGCTCAACCAGGGTGGGCAAATCACAAGCACCAGCACTCAGAACAAGCAGATTTCCTGTGTGGGATATCACCTTTTATTCCTAGCTCCTATTCCCAGCAGACAAAGTGATTCAAGAACCGAAGAAAGGTTTTTAAACTTGATGCACTTCACAGTGGTGTGATGCACCTTGAGACTGTATCTGTTTCTGCGCGCTGATCATTTTAGATTTCACCCTCTGCTACATTAGACGTATCAATCATTTCACAGTCTGGCATGTTGCATATAATCAAATTGCAAGTCTATGCATGTTTAAGAAGTCCTGCAAAGAATTTGAATCTAGGTGTTAAAAATAATCCTTATATGTATTAGAGTTCTGGGGTATTTATTCAGTTATTTATCACCGTTCCTTTATGTGGCAGTTCATGTGTACATTTTTTATTGAATGTTTGCTGTAGAAGTAACGTCACTGTTCCTCTATAATCCTACAGGTGGTATGTTCTAAACTATTCATGTTGGTAGGCAGCACAGAATGCTTATTATTTGCTAAGATTGATTAGAAATAGGATGTATGCTGCTTCGTGAAAATGTAGCTTTTCCGTTTAATTTTAAGCAATATTTGAAACGATTCTAAATTATTTTGTATTGTTTAGCTACGTATTAAATGAAACATTTAAATTGAGGTATTTATAAAACCGTGATACAGTTTTGCAGCACAAATCGAGTTGGCACCTAGGTGTTGTGAGGACATTGTGATTCCTGTGATGTTTATCATTTTATAAAGTAATCCAAAATTTATATTTATAACTGTATCTATTGTTAAAATTGCCATATTAATAAATAGATAATGTAAATATCTGATTAAAATTTATTATTTATAATTGTTAGTCTTTAGTACAATCATGTTTGATCCTGTAATATAGACAGACTTGTAATTCCTAACCACTTAAAGTTTACAGTTCAGTCAAATCTTCACTGCTTTATTTCATATCCATTGTCATGGCGTTCAGAGGTGGTTGTGTCAAATGCTTTTGAACTCATTGCATTGATTTTACTGTGCTTTTCCGTCTACAGTGTACTACTGCATCTATAGCAAATTATAGAAGTGCTACGGCATCTTTATCAAAAACACACCCTTATGCTAGTTCAGGGGCTAAGAAGATGATTGAGAAATGTTTGTGTAAACCAGTCAATTTATATTATTAGAATTAAAGAAAATAAGGAGGGGAAAATGAACAAACGCTGACAAATTTAGGTAAATAAATCAAATGCAATGCTGATGTATAAACTAAAGTGATGGACAGTGGATTAAACACTGTCTGATTACTCTATTTGGGTGTCTTTAATCCAATTTAGTTGTGGATCATCATCAGGTTATTCGATTATTGGCGTTATTTGTGTTGTAATGGACCCTGTAGGCTTGGCGGATGATCTCATCACTTCAGCAGATGGAGTGGAATCGCTTGGTGATGTCAGCGCTGCGGTTACCACAGCGATTCTTCAAGTTATGTAAATGGGTGATCTAATGATGCTCGTTCAGTCCAAATGGATCGAGTGAGTGTATGTGTGGTGACACACGGCTGAACTATACGTTGCCTTGTACCACTAATGACTTTTGCCAGGCCACCCTTTTTTGGAAGGTCACTAAAGTGCTAGTGTATTTATGACATTGAAGCTCCTCTTCGGGAGGTCGTGTGTGTGTATGTGTTTCTGCCGTCAGTCTCCCGCGTCCTGTTATGGTCCTCCGTCGCTGCAGCAACGCAGCAGATGTTTCCGTGCCGCCGAGGCGCCATGACAACTGCAAACAGTTAGTCACATCATGACTGTGTATAATTCCTCATTTTTCATCGCCTTCGAGAGGGAAAGAGTAAATTAACCATGCGCTAAACTGTTCTGTGATGATCCCATGCTATCCTGGTTCTGTCGGAGATGGCACGTTGGATGACTTTAACAAACCCCACACTTTGCCAGTTTCCTTTTGGGTAGACCACCGTGTAGGAGCCTCGCATGAACCATATTTCCTTATACTGTTCTTGGGATTCAGAACATGTCCCTTTGCCCATTTGCTTTAGAAAAATTGGCCTAAACTAGAGCTAAGTGAGGGTCTGTGTTGATTTAATAGAGCTCTGTCAAATCTCGAGGCTCTCTGATTCTTATTTTGACAAAGTTCATGGTGATGCTCGAGTGTTGGCCAAACCAGAGGGCGCGCTTGGATTTTTAAGGTATTAAGTGTTTTTTTTTTTTTTTTTAAAAGATGAAGCTCTGTTTAGAAGCAGTTGGTTTAGTTAATTTTGGCTTTGCAAGCATGCAACTCATGTGACTAAAGATGGATGTTCAGTTTCTGGAACACGGGGCCACAGGGCTCGGTTGCATCGCCGAACTGAAAGGTCTGGCTTTGACTCACTGACCCCAGTCAACCTCAGACCAAACCTCAACCTACAAATAATCTCTGTGAAGCCACTCCTATGCTGCCAACTGTATATGTTTGTCCCAGGCCTGTTTTTGACCCATTGTTGAGATGACTTGCTTCTTCTCTCTTTATAAAGTTTGGTGTTGTTGGGTTCCTGTGAAGTTTAGCGTGCGTGTTGTTTTGAACAAGATTTATGTTTTCATTGTAAAATGCTAGCTCCAAGGCTTTGGACTGGGTACACTACGCTCCATGGCTCCTGCCTTTCCTTCCTTTCCTTTCAATCCCTACTTCAGGAGAGCTGCATAATCCCCTTAGACCTGAGTCAATGGAATCAAAAATAACAAGCAAACAGTGGCATTAGCTGATTGGGCGCTAAGTCTCATGGTGGCCAGACGCTGAGGAAAATCCGTGATTTAGGTTACTGAACCTGACCATGTAATTAGCCAGCTGCTGAAGGAGTTGGGAAATTTCTCTGTGCACATGGAGTGAAACAGAAGGAGAATTAAAAAAAAAAAAAAAAAAAAGAACAGCAGAATGGGCAAACAGGAAGTGTCAGACTAAATAAAGTCTCGTTGGAGTTGAATCGCTTTAACGGTTGTTTGGAGCACGACGTAAATAGCCATTCCAGAGTAACTGCAGACCATAGACTTTAACCACGGTCCGCCTGGCTCTCAGGAGGGGCTTCAGTCTGCACTACGTTGCATGAGATGGCACATTTCTATCATGTTTCACCAGCATTCATTTTACACAAACGATTGAACCTTTTGCCCTAATGGAAGCAGTGTCTGTTGAGGATTATTTCTCATTAAATTATAATAAATCACACTTCAGGAAATATATACAGATGCTTAGTGGTCAAATTTAACTATATTGCTAAATCAGTTTTTTTTTTTAGAAGGATTAAAATGTTGACTGTTAGAAAGTAATGAATATTTTTATTTTCTCTGTTCTCTCTGCAACATCACGCAGGTGAAGGGAGTAGGACGATATTTTCGTGAGCAGCTGCTTCAGTCTCGGCACAGAGGAGCTTTTGAGTTGGCGTACGTGGGATTCGTCTGTTTGACAGACATGCTGTGCCGGTAAGATCGATGGCAAGACACGGTATATGATCGTCTGTGATAACCAGCAGTAACTCCCTTAAATCTAAGGGCTGCTCGTATGTAACCTCCCCACACTCCTCTTACTGTAATGGTTAACTTTTAGTTAGTGTTGATTTTAGAGGCCTCTCGCACCACTTTTACTTTCTCCAAGCTAACTTCATAAGGAATGCTTTAGCAGAGCTCACACTGTTGTCCTTGGCATCTGCACACATACCTGAAGCTCTCCCAAAGATCATGAAGTAAAAAAAAAAAAAGTGTCCACATCTGGAGAGCAGTGCTTTAATGCTTTTTGGAATGCAGCTCGGTGCAGAGGTTAAGGAAATGAACTTCCTCGAGACTGCTGATGTGACACAAATGGGACACCAGGGCGGCTGCTTGCACTTCCACGTATCATTAAAACTTTTCTGGCCTTTTCATTTCTTTCCTCATATTTCATTCTCCAGTGTATATTTGCTGTTTCATGAGCATGTGAGAGCAATGATTGATTTATTTATTTTTTCCTCCTTTTGATTTTCTCCCAAGTTTCATCCCGGCTATTTCTTGTTATAGTTGATGTCTTCCTTATTGCACAACACCCCAAGTAATAGAAGGCTGCATCATTTTGAACTACAGCCTGTATTAAGTTATGGAATGTTTTAACTTCCTCAAGAAAATGAGACTGCAAATTATTTTTTTAATGCCATGTTATCAAGTATTTCCGATTAACCTACCAAAGAGAACATTTTAATTTATTTTTTTATTTCTTTTTTAGAATGATGCCCTTTAAATCAGGTTTAAAAAGGAGCCCTAAGAGGTTTTGTTGATGAGGTGATCATACAGTGCGTGTGCATGGCACAGGAGGGTTCACTGAGCTGCCGACTGTAAGGTGATGTTGAATATGTGCAGTGAGTGTCTCGGTGTACCGCCTTATGGAGTGTTGATTGCAGGGTTTTTTACGATTGCTTTTTGGAAGTAGTCTTTCTGTCCTGGGTGGTATGTTCCTGAGCGTTTGCGTGTGTGAGGGAGAGCATGATGTGTGGTTAGTGTGTAGTGACTGGGCTGTTTGATCTGGACTGCTTGGTCCGGTGCACATAGTATAATAGCAGGACTTTTTATAACAGGAGGCCCGCATTCCTCATTGCTGTCTCGGCCCGTGCAGCAGGCCTTACACACTGCAGGCGCCTGAGCTTGTGTGTTCGAGCTTTTCATTGTTTCCAGAATAAAGCTATTTAATATTTTAAAAGTGTGTGGACAGAGATCAAATCAACTTATTTATATTGTAGATTAAGGACTAGATTTGGACATTTTATGACTTTATTAAATGTCCTGCGCGCGCACACACATTTCATGCTTGTTCTAAATATCACGTTAGTGGAGTCGAGATTGTAACAGGATGGCTCTGTGTTACAGTAGTGTTACTTCTAGTACTCTAGGATTGTTTAAAAATTCAAACCTTTTAACAAGAGTTTAGATTTTTTTTTCTAGTTGCCACTGTAAGAATTAAACTTTTTTAGTTTGAAAAACTAAAATCTGGCTATGATGAGTTCTCTGTTGAAACAGATTCTAAACTGGGTAACATTTAAAAACTCCACAGTAAGGATAAATCAGACTGACTGTCATTCATTAACTTCCCACAAAATCAGAAAGCAAATAAATGACTTGCCTGTTAAGTCAAGCTCTGTGATTTAATCAGTTTTGTTGGTGTACTGATCAGTTTTCAATTCAAAACCGATACTCCCATTTTAATGTATTTAGTTTTCTAATTAATTAATTAATTTATTTTACTAACAAATTATTTACAAATGTTAATTGGTCTAAAATTTCTAATTTATTTAAATTCTACCACAGCTTTTACAGAAAATACAAACTGCTCACATCTTGTACTCAGATTTTGCAAGATTATTGCTGCTTCTTTTGAGTTTTTGTACAGTACTGCCACCTTCTGAGGATTGGCAAGAAAAAAAAAGTTATGTATTTAAAGAGACATTACCTTTAAAAAAAAACATCGTAACTGCACAGCATTTCAATACTTATTAGATACTTTACTAGTTTTTATTATAGGATATCCTGAAAGAAATATAGTTGCCTGAGACAAAAAAAGATAAAACTTATTTCATACCGTAGCTTACTGTGTATGTGTTTTGGTGTATTTATCATTTTTATATTTTCTCATCTCTGGCCAAACATAAAGTAGTCAGATTACCTTTGCTAATGTTAAACATGATTAACGTACACACCTGAAGTGTCATATGTTGCATGATCAAAATTTACAGCCACCCTTCTGACCTGACACCTCTGACATCACATCAACTGTGAATTACTGTTACAAGGCTGTCAGGGTGACTCACAGCAGGTCAAGACCATCTATTTATTCATTTGTCCCCTAAATAAATGTTTTCCCTTTCCATATTAATGAGAAAATCTATGTTGGGTGAAGTTTACTGGATTAAACTCTTACTGAACACGCGATGTTGCTTACATAAGAGTGCTCCCATGATCGTCTGTTTGTCTTTTGTACATTATGAGCCAAAAATCCCCGTAAGGCAGATTTCCATGTCGACTTGTAAAATGTTTACTGGGTGTCATGGGTCACTCATTGGCATGATGAGCTCTGTTGGTGGTTGTTGTAGAACATCCAGAAGTCTGATAAATTTTCTAGACGTCTGCTCAATACGTACTGTATTTGGACAGTGATGCAATGTTTGAAATTTGTCTCTCTAAACCACCACAATGGATTTACAAATGAAGCAATCAACATGTTTAAGTTTAAACTTTGTGGTTAAATTTAAGGAATTTAACAAAATGATTGCATTAACCGTTTTTTACAAAGTTCCTTTATTTTTAGGGGCTCAAAATAATAATTATAAATGTAAGGATTGTTTACCTCTGAATCACTTGGACATCACGAAATGCTGAGTTTTCTCTCTCAAGATGTTTTGCCAGACCGTTACTGCAGTCACTTTTTGTTGTAGCTTGTTTTGGGGCTTTCCGCCTTCAGTTTTGTCTTCAGCATGCTCCATTAAGTTGAGTTTAACTTAATGCCCAACTGCCCTGCCCCTTTAAGGTCAGTCTTTAGCACACAAGTGTCATCATCCATCTGTGCTATGAAGTGCTGTCCTATCAGTTTTGCATTATTTGAGTAAAAAATATAGCTCAATACACCTTAGTAGTCACATCAGTAAACCCAGTTCCATAGGTAGCCATACTGTACATGCTCGTACCATAACACTGCCTCGTTCCTGCCATGATTTGGATCATTGATCCCTTCCTTTCCTTTTCTATAAACTTCTCGTTCCATCATCCTGGTAGGGGGTAATCTTAGTTTAATCTGTCCAAAGAACAGGACAGGCTTTTTTGTTCACTATCAAACTCTAATGATTTGTGACATAGTTTCAGTTGTTCTGTGTTTTGTGGACACCGGAATGCATCACGTGTTATTTTTATTTTTTTCCTTTTGGACATGCAGTATCAATTCACCAGAACATGTGCAGCAGGACCTTGTGTGTGTTAGGGTTGGGTACCGAAAACCGGTGCCCATATGGCACCGGTACCTATATAACCGGTATGTACCGGACCGAAACAGAACGCGAATTTCGGTGCCTCATTTCGGTGCCACT
>JAQMYJ010000039.1:22929718-22940796 GCA_030014305.1 Clarias laeviceps
TGGCTTTTGTAAAGTATCGGTTCAAGCACCGTTTTGGCACCGGTACCGTTTTAAAAGTATCAATTTGGCACCGGTATCGAAAAAACCCCAAACGATACCCAACCCTAGGTACACATATGAGAAAGCAGCTATAAACCTGACTTGAAGCTAGGATCATAAACCGACCCTGTCATTTTATTTCTTCCGTCAAATGTGATTGTGATTTCAAGACAAAGATTATTCTCAGCCATATGACATCATTAAAGCAGGGTTATTTTTTCATAATTGAGATTTTTTTTTCCTGATTAAGCTATTAATTGTAATATTCCAATACCTTTTATAATTAATGAGCATTCCAGTGAATATTTGTTTAACCTCTAGAAGAGGAAAAATGCTTCCATGCATCATTCTAGCATGACAGTTAAGCTTTCCCTTGTCTTGGTGGCAGTACACATGATTGATGTAATGGAATGAAACTAGAGCCCTATTCGCACGGGATTAGTATTACCTGGGGACCTCTAATCATTTGTATTAATTGTGGAGGTTGTCTGTGATCTTAATCCTGTGCGAATCGGCCATGTCTGTAATTTGTAAAGTAAAAATTCCCCTGCAAATGACCTACCATATTTTGCAGAAGACTGAAGTCCTGTGATTAATATTAGTCCCATACAAAGCAGCAAGTCTGTGATTGTGACAAATATTTGGTCTAAATATTTTGTGCGGGGTCATATCGCTATACACCTTACAATACAATGTGCAGAAAGAGAACTGAAAACCATCAGAATAGCGAAAATGAATATAATGATTAAATGGAGATTGATGACGTCCATAGCAGCATGCGTTA
The DNA here is from genome assembly GCA_030014305.1 of Clarias laeviceps. Taxonomy (NCBI): domain Eukaryota; kingdom Metazoa; phylum Chordata; class Actinopteri; order Siluriformes; family Clariidae; genus Clarias; species Clarias laeviceps. The sequence continues at coordinate 22,930,542 of JAQMYJ010000039.1, forward strand.
AAGAATACTTATCTGTTTACATCATACAGCTTATAGACCTAAAATTGTGAGACATTTCCAAACAATAGCCTATCTAAAATAATGCAAAATTCAGCGAGATGTTGCGCAAAGCCTAGACATCATATTTGAGAGAAGTCGAGGGGGGGGGGGGGATTTCGAAATCACATGAGGTCCCCAGATAATACTGATCATGTGCAAATAAGGCTAAAAAGAGCAGAAATATTAAACTCAATATTTTGAGCCTGTAGCCCTACTGTAGGAGTCCATGCTCTGGTGTCAATTAAGTTTTAATCTTAATCTCATAGCGTTCAGGACCCCATTCGGGTAATAAACCTTCAGAACAATGCATGTTCTTAAGATCACTACAGAAGCTTGCATATTATCTTTAGTAAGCCATCAATGTAAATAATCTCATAATGATTGCATATCTTCTGACTACAGCAAACAGATGGTTGATTATGTGTCCATGATGCATTAGGACAGTTTTGCCTTCCTATTTGTTCTCATGTATATCTCCGACTACTTCTGAAGGCATACCAGGAGCAGCACCTGATTCCACTGTAAAAAAAAAAAAAAATGGCCTTGGACAACTGGGAATTTTGATGGTTTTGAGAATTTATCCCAAACCATGTTTGCCCCTGCCAGGAAGTTATGACTTAGCTGTATATGGACCTTCTTAAAATTTTTCACCCCAAACATGCATCCAAATACACACAGATTTTTATTTATTTTTCTTTTTTTTTTAAGAGCACAAAAGCGTGTATCCTTCTCAGTCTTGGGATTTGGATCCTGTTGAAAATGCTGTGGTCTGAATGTGAAGAGGCCAGACCACACATACAAACCTAAGAATGTAGGAACTTAAAATATTTTGTGTTAATGATTTTAACGTTATGGGGAATACATCAATTAGCCATAACGTTAAAATCATTAACTTTAAAACCACCAAGGTTTTGGGTTCCTCTCCTGTGCTACTGGTGCTCTGGACCCTCCAGGAGTGGCTCTGAACAGCCTCTGGAGGGGTGTAATGTGGTTTTGGGCACCAGGATGTTGCCAGCAGATGCTTTAGGTGCTGTGGGTTGCAGGTTGAGGTCTCTGTGGATTGGGCATACTTGTCAAGTCCATCAAATTGGGAATTTGGAGGCCGTATTGCCGACTTTGGATTTTTTTTTTTTGCTTGGATGCCTGTGGTGCGATGGGTGTCCTAGTGCCTTTTTATCATGCCCAGCGTTTGCTTTTCAGCGGTCTTGCTGCATTGCCTTTTCCGTTGTATTGGACCTGGCTAGCTTTTATTCTCCACAGGCATTGGTGGGCTTTGATTGCCTATGATATTGTCACCAGTTTGCTGGTATATATTTGTATATTGTGTAACCTGTGATATACAAAGTTTTATTCTGTGGTGTTTGTGTTTTAGGAGTGGAAGCACCGCTTTACAGCAGCTTCCAGCCCAGTGGCTAAAGGAGGTTCTAGAGGAGGTGAAGTGCAGCAACCCTTCTTCTAAACTGTGTGCCACTCGCCGCAGTGCTGGAATTCCCTTTTACATCCAGGTAAAGCTTACTTTTTGTTGTTTAACAGTTAATAATGAAATCTCTGCATATCTCTGCAGTACCTAGACCTGCATACATTTTTACATTTATTTAAAAAAAAAATCTGATTACCAATCATCGTTTGGATTCCTTTAGAGGGAGAGAGGTGAATATCTGGTTGTTGAATTCAAGGAACGCGAAAAAGCTCTTGGATATAACCTCCAGAGATTGAGTGAGATTTAGAGTGCAGAGGAGAGGGTGGACAAATTCGATCCCCTGGCTGAAGAGCGTGCGTTCCTGTGGTGTGTTCCGGAAAAGGCCGACTGACGTTGAGGGGTCACACCCTGTGGCTTCTTCCCCCTCCACCGCCCCCATCAACCCCCCCCCCCCACCCCCCCGCCAAGTCTCACAACTCTAAGCTTGGTCATGCTTAGTATGTTTTTCCACTCATTTCTCCTAAGAGACTTTTTAAGTTCCGTGACAAGAGTTAAGAACTTATGAAACTAGGGTTTGATCACATCCCTCCTTTACACTAATGAGCTGCGACTTGTGAATGCACAGTGGGGTGTGGTCATTATAGGGGCTGTTAATGAGATTGAGGCAGGGGCGAATGAAAGCTGAGCTGTTTTCATCATCTCCACTAGTTCATCCAGCCGTCCTTAATGACCTTATGTTGTGGAATGACTCCCAGTTTTAGTAATGCATTACGTATCTGTTGCTAGTCACGGTCAATGTCAAAGCTAGGTTTCACATTGCTATAGCCAATGCACATCCGCGAGTCTTAATAACGTTCTATAAACTTTATGATTTTTTTTTTTCCTTTTTTGGGTGCAGGCGTTGCTGTCCTCCGAGCCGAAATCTTCCAGCTGTAGCCTGCTGAAGATGACCATGCGAGAGCTGACTGCGCTGGCCATGCCGAGTCACGATGGCGCTACTGACCGCAGCACTGTCCCACAGGTTACACCCATCCACACTCCAATTTACTCACGAATACAAAAAGAAAAATGAAATGACTGTGCTTTCTAAACTGACAATTTGCGTACATGTCACCAGGTCCATGCTTTGAATATTTTAAGGGCTCTATATCGGGACACGCGTTTAGGAGAAAACATTGTGCCCTTCGTGGCAGAGGGCCTGCAGGCCGCGGTGCTTGGCTTCACTTCTCCCATCTGGGCTGTAAGTTGTTGTCATTTATTTAATAATCTTATTGCAAGTTTGTTGTATTTTTTTTTTTTTTTCTTCTCTTTTTTCCTCATGCAATAATGCCGTCAATGAGAAGTTCTAGCAGATATTTCATACTATCAGAGTTTCACACCAACACAGGATGCTTGCCAGCTCACTTCTACTTTATTGCATAGAGTTGAAAGCTGAAGCAATTTTAGTGTGGCAACCAACACACAAACGCGCACATGCATCCTGTACATGTGCGCACACACAAACACACACACACACACACACACACACACACACACACACACACACACACACACACTTGTATTTCTTCATGCTTTCCCTCACGTACGCTTGCCCGAGACTGAAAATCAGTCACACTTTAACACGACGGGTTAATCATTAAGTGCAAAATGGGACAAGAGCTCTATGTGCGTGCACAAACACACGCAAAGGGACGGCGTTGCAGTGCTCGGTAGACATGTTGAGCATGTTCACTTCTTCACACCAGGTCACCACAAAGAGCTCCTGGTTGCATTCACGTGGCATCCAGTCTCTCTTGTTCCGTCTTTTCTGTCTCTTCCATTCTTTTGGAGACTTTAATTGAGGTTGTAATGTGTAAAAACAGTTACACCATCCAGAGGTGTATTGCAATGGAGTGTAGAAATCCGGATCCCAAATTCAGTTTCACTTTGTTGTATCTCGGTTAAAAAAAACAAACAGTAGAAGCAGCAGCCCCCCCAGCAGTCTTTGAGGTATGGACATGACGACGGTACTGTATAAGAGAATACTGTCCCCATTTTTATCTTGACCCAGATCTGAGAGAAACTCTTGTTGGGGCGGGTGTGGAGGTTCTGTGTATCATGCGGCTCTTCTTGCTAAGATTATGATGATAGTGATGTCAGATGAGATTCAGGGTCACGCTTCTGATGAGGAGCAGTTCTTATGACTGCATCGTGAGGGCTTTGTGGAAGAGTAAAGAAAGGGGATAAAAAAGGCCTGTTTGTGTTTCAAGCTGCTTCTTGGGCTTAGACTATAGATGTGTAAACCATCAGAGTCATGGGTTCTGACACGGATTGCATGGCAGAGTGATTTCAAGTTAAAGCAGCGAGGAGGGGTGGGAAGCTTATCTAGGTCACCTCTGTTTCACCCCTGCTACAGCTCTTTCTCTCTCGCCGTATCGCTTTCTCTCTCCGTTTAACTTTAAAACACTTTATTGGTATGACTAAATTTTGCACCAAATTATGTAAGCTGCTGGTGAAACCTAAAACTGTGAATAGCAATATCTGAATATATGATAACTCTCTCTTTTTTTTTTTTTTTTTCTTCTAAAGATAAGGAACTCCTCCACTCTCCTCTTCAGTACTCTGATCACCCGGATCTTTGGTGTGAAGCGAGGGAAGGATGAGCACTCCAAAAAGAATAAGTATGACACACATGCAGTTTGTCCTTTGTCATGATGACGTGATCCTGAGATGTGCATGATGACATAGTGCTGACTATACACTAAGCCTGCGTTAACATTACAGCTTGACTGCACATTTCTGATTATTTATCTTTATCTTTGGTCTGCAAAGAGACTCATATCTGTCTTAAGTGGGAATGCACATGTCCTCCACACGGATAAGGAGACTATTCTGGAAATGAGCAGGATTCCCAGAGTATTTCTACATGAATAAAAATGAGCACGCTGAGTGATGATGATTCAAGTTTTTACTTCCTTGAAACTAATCTTAAAGGTCCCATATTTTAATATTCCTTTAACAAGTTAAAAGAAGTCTCATTGGTCCACTAAAGTTAATCCTCCTGCTACAATATCCCATGGATTATGCATTTGTTTGTTCATACTATACCACAAACTCCCTCTGTTTCACGTCTCTTCCAAATGCACAGTTTCTGTGTTCATGTACAGTATATGATCTACCGCTGAGCCACAAGCCGGGGGAGGGATTTGTCTTATTTGAGGTCACAACAAGGTGATATCTAACTTTTATGTTTAAACATGGTTAAGAAAAATGGAAAAGCAGCGAAGTGTATTTTATTTTATTTTATTTTACTTTATTTTGGACATGCACGCTGCAGATCGATCTTGTCTAAACATGACAAAAATAGTGAGTTGTGCGTAATAGGTTCCCCGTTTGTTTTTCTTTGGCCCGCGCAGCCATTTTTGTTTGTGGCTGCACTTTGCCATTTATTGAGCAGCTGTTTTATACACACTATGGGTTTTGGGAGACTTCTTCTAAATTTGCTACAAATATAATCATTTCTATTACTTCCTCTGTTGTTCTACTCTGCTGAGCTGCTCCCGATGAATTTCAGTTCTGTTCAGTTTTGTTTAAACGGCACCTTAAACAAAGCAGCTTTACAGAATCAATTAAAAAAATATATTGAATTTGACAGTGATTCACTATATGGCCTTCACACAGATATTTGTTTGCTTCTGTGTGTGTTTGTTGAACATCCGATCAAAATTTTGTCACTTTTTCACTACTACCACAGCTTTTTCTTACAGATTTTGCAGCTTGGCTTTGGATATTTGTACTCCTTCAGATCATCATGTACTGAAGTAGGGCGAGGAGGCCTGGCATACACTCAGCATTTCATTTCGTCCCAAATGAATTGATCTGTACTGGCCACTTTAGTTCACACCAAACTTCGGCAGAGCAGGGATACAAAGACATTCAACACAACTGTGCACTTTCACTGGAACAGTTTGAACATGACCAGCATATGGGTGTGAAGGTCAAGTGACCATGTGCTTTTGGCCATGTTCATGTGCCACATGAATTCTAGTTTGACCTATTCTCTCACATGCCCATTTATTGGATATGTGCCCATTTAATGTGGTAAGATTCGTGTCCACCTCTCCCCCCCCCCTCCATCCCTCGGTCAGATCAGGATCCGTCAGGAAGACAGAAAACTAGAGCTTGGTCACATCAAACTGGTAATGAAGTGAATGTAGGTTTTTAAAGTTTACCAACAGGGGGCGCTGTAGGCCTTTACACCGCTTGCCTCAGCCAATATCGGTGTACTCTGGGCCACAGTGTAAGGCACTGGTCCAGCTTGTCAAACAATCTGGATGGTACCCTCCACCTCTGTGTTGCTTTTATCTCTGAGCATATATACACACTCTTGTTGGTGCTCGCTCACATTTTCCCCTCCCTTCCACATTCTTTGCCTTTTCCGTTCTTGCTCCACTTTTCGCTCCCTGTCAGATCTCAGGCTTGTGTAAGATAACTTTTTACAAGGAATAACGAGATGGGAGCTAGAGACACACAGATGCACATTAGATCAGATCATTTGTCTTTCCCAAAGGCATCTTCATCTCTCTGTGCAGCAGAGGGAATGTTAACAAGGTTCGTCCTCCACACACACACGCACACACACACTTTAGAAGGTCTCTGGTCAAACTGTGGAGCTTGTGCTGCTACTTTGACCCCTGACCCCTGGCTTTGGTACAGCCCTTGGAGGTCACGTGATTTGGGGCACAGGTTGAGTGTCAGTCAGAAAGGCGTACAGGTTGGTTTGGATGATTCTTGTTAAAGCAGTTAAAAGCCAAAACCAATACAGAGGCTCTGGAAATTGCATAGCTAGTAAAACTAACTACTAAATGTCAATAAAGTGCAGCTCCATATCAGATGACAGCAGAGCACAGACAGGCTGGTTTAGATCTCTGTTGCTCCCACGGTGAAGCCCAAAGCTGCTTTACTGGCTTTGGCAACGCGAATTGCACAATGTGCTTCTCTTTTAGTGCGATTTGCATCTTGATCCTATCTTTGACTAATTTGTGGTTTGTTTAGCTATTTTTTGTTCCTCTTTCCTAGAGTTTAATTTATGTTATTGTCATATGCATGTGGGCATGTTTTTATATCTTGGCAGGAACCCATTGATCCCTTGTGGAGACATTTGAGCCACATACGGGGGAGAAAATACTTCTCTCACAAATACTATAGCTTTTAGATGTGTATATGAGGGATGGTCAAGTTAAACAGGGGCTCGTGGTGAAATTTCTCATGAATGAAGGTGTAAAACTGACTGACATTTACATAGGACTTCATTCACAGTACAGTGATGAGACTCTGATCTGCAGTAAAACATTTTAACGGGACAAATATTTTAAAGGTGGTCGTACATCAGTGAGTGATGATTCTGGCTGAGGTGGCTCGGAGCCCACTGCAGTCGTTCCCGTGAACACTCAACGAGTGGAACGCCTGATCCATAAAAATCAACAAATAACTTGTCGCCAACTTGTGGAAGAGACGCATCTGTCTGTGGGAACTGTACACACAATCCAGTTATGCTTCCAGCATACTGCGAAAACTTTCTACCTTGATGGTGTCCAAGTACTAGTGAAACACTGGGATAAGTGCATTAGTGTAGCAGAGGATTCTATAGAGAAATAAATGTAGTTTTTACTAGTTCTGTTATTCTGCACAATTAAAAGTCCCGGTTTGACTTCGGCCCTTGTATCTAAATAAAATTGATGTGTATTCAATTGTGGTTAAATTAATGTGGCGGCACATCATTGCTTAGCTGTAATGATAATTCTCCAAAGGAGAGTAAGACAAACTTTTGTAGTGTGAACATATGAATGTTTTTGCATTTTCAGGAATAGATGGGTGTTTGTTTTTGTCAAGTCCAGGGTTGAGTTCCTGTTTGTGCTTTTCAGTTGCTGTGTCTGTCTCGGTGTGTGCGTGTGCGTGCGTGTGCGTGTGTGTGTGTGTGTGTGTGTGTGTGTGTGAGAGAGAGGAAGAGGTTAAGGTTACTTGTGGTCCAGTTTCATGTGCTTGGATCTTGGTGTTTTAAGACTCCTTCCCTCCAACAGTTCATTACCCTCTGCTCCTGGGTTAAGATGCAGTTGCTCCAGGCGAGATTAAATGCATTATGGGGCTCTGTGACCTGTCTCTCACACACACGTATATCCCTACACACACACACACACACACACGATAAACTGATCAAGCGATAACGGCACTGCCAAGAGGCTCTCAAATACCACTAACAGGAAACAGAGCTTTTGGTTGCATTTGTTTATTATTGTTGTGTTCGTCACAGCATTATTGTGTGTGTGTGTGTGTGTGGGTGTGTGAGCACATAAAATGTTGTATATTATACCTCTCTAGAACAAGTTAAAATCCTCGGAGCTCAATTGTAGCTCATGTTTGTTTATGTGGATTTCTGAAGCACTTGGAATTCATGATTAAAGAGTTTATTTCTCTTCTTCATTAGAGAATGTTGTTTTCATACTTTAAAATGATACATCTATTGTTATGTTACAGAAAAGACAAAGCGGTCATCTTATCTCATTTAAAAAAAAAAGAATTATTCATGCATTCATCTTCAATAATCGCTTTATCCATATCAGAGTGGATTCGGAGCTGTCCCGGGATTGCTGTGGATAAATTGGGAATACACCCTGGAACACACAGCTGCATGTTTAGTTTTGTTTTTTTTGTCCCCCAAGAAGTAAAAGTTCAAACTGAAGTGTAAACAGAGAACATACAAAACTGATATTAACCTGAATCCTGGTGCTGTGCGAGAGCAAGAATACCTGCTGTATCACTGTGTCTTTGTTGTTTGTTTATCTACTTATCTATTCCTAATTCATCATTAAGTCACATGCAGGATGCGTTTTATCGTTACTTGGGCGGTTGTTTTGACACTCGATGTCGAGTCAGATGTTTCAGACAGGATAAGGGAAAGGCGCTGCTTTCGTACCACTTCGTGTGCCTTTGAAATCACAACCACAGCAGCTGCAGGACGAATCGCTTTCTTTAAACGTAAAGCATCTGTGCAGACTTCAAAGAAACACTGGACGTGAACGAGCTCACTGCGGAACTGTTGCATAACTCTGGGTGTTGTGAAGATGTACGGTATATTATCACAAGGACCGGTTTAAATCCTGGTAATAAACCTGCTGAGAACCTGCACTCTGCACACCCAGTAAAATTTGAGGCAGTTTTGCAACATGTAGATTAGTCATTACGTCGTTTGGCATTATTATTTTTAACTCGTTTGAACCTCCGACCGTTAACCCGAGTGACTGGAACCTGTACAGTGTGTCTTGAAAACCTTGATTCTAACCTAATGAGCCATGCAAAGCATGCTTACACATTTGTTTATGGTTATACTTTTTTTTCTTTTTTCTTTTTTTTTGTTTCCCTCCCCTCACACTCCCCTCAGGTTGGTAGCTGCAGCAGAACAACAGTAAGCAGTGTGTTTGTTTGTAGACAGCCTGTACTCTCTTGATACACAGGACTAATGTACAGTTTACTCCGTAAACAAATTCGCGACAGAAGCAAATATTCTGAGCGTGTGTCTGTGATGTGTGGGATACATGTGGTACTCGTTTTAACCAGAAGCTTTTTTTTTTTGTTATTGTTGTGTGTTTTCTATTCAAACAAGCATGTTAAGGGGTGCGTGGGCGAAGTGTCAGGGGTGTGAAGTGTGAACAGTTATGCCATCCTTGGTACGTGTTCAAGCGGAAACCGGTCGAATCTTGTTTGCGAGGTCAGGTGTGTGCGAGTCGTTAGTTTTCAAAACGTCTCGTGTTAACAATGCGTTTGAGTCAAGCTCGTGAGACATAGCCACGTGCTTCACACATAATGGCTTCCAAGCTGTTTCACCATGTCCAAAAAAAACATGAAGGATCGTCAGGTTTGTCCAGGTGCACATTGCTTCACGTCAGTCCCGATTGGTGGCAGTGTGTGTATATTCAACATGATTATGGAATTTAAAATGGGTAAACCCTCTTGGTTACCCTGCACTTATCCTGGCTCAGACCATGTGTATATGCTTCTACCATAGGATGTGGTGTGTTGTATGTGTTTATGCAAGTGTGTGGCTTCCTTTCTAGAAAAATTCATCAGAGCTGAAGATGTCGAGTTCAATCTTAAAGTCTGCGTAGTGCTAAAACTGGCCCTGCTGTTGAGGCCTACCCTATTCCGGATACGGAAAAAAAAAAGAATTAATTGCACCAGTTTCACTTCAGCTTGTTCCTCAAAGCGTGTTCAGTTAAAAGCAGGAAGTTTACACATGTCTCAGACAATCATGCATTGCGCGGGGCTTTGCCTGCGGTCCCTAACCAGATTCCCAGGGCCGCTCTAGGAATAAAGCAGCGTTTAAAGCCTCGCCGTGTGTTCCTGCAGCGCGCCATCACAAGCGAAGCAGTCTAATGAGAGCTTTATAGAGCTGTAAAGAGATCTGCCTTTAGGAAGTGGTTTACAAACCAGACCTCTAACAGTTACTTGCACAAAAAAAACAGACGTATACATGCACAGACAGAAACACAAACAAGCGCACCTCCTTTCCTAATTCAATTCAATTTTATTTATATAGTGCTTTTAACAATGGTCATTGCCTCAAAGCAGCTTCACAATGATGAAAAGAAAATTTTAAAAGATGATTTATGGAAGTGTGTATGTGTGAAAAATGTGTCTAGATAATAATGAGATTGTCTCTGATGAGCAAGCCAAGGGTGAAGGAAGTGGCAAGGAAAAACTCCCTGAGATGGCAATAGGAAGAAACCTTGAGAGGAACCAGACTCAACAGGGAACTCATCC
>JAQMYJ010000039.1:22945156-22955617 GCA_030014305.1 Clarias laeviceps
CGCGGTTCGGAGGAAACACGTGATAGTCTTCGCCCTCCCGACTGAGTGGTAGTGGTAGCCTTAATGTGGGAGCCCCCTAGTGACGGGGAAGAATTGGACACCACTAATATTGGGGAGAAAAATTGGAAAAACCCCAAAAACATTATATAAAAAAAAATATTTTTAATTTTCAAAGCCTCACACATACACACTCTACATTGTAAAGCCAAATGTGGGTCCTTCCATCAGACTTCCAACAGGTATTTAGACAGAAAACTATTTTCTAATTCTAAAGCTATTTCATCATGAGCATTTCTGCACCATTTTACCTACGTCTATGTTGATCCTAGCCTCATTGTTTAAATAACACATCGTCCTCTTTTTCTTGTCCTTTTTGTTCAAAACCGTCACATGACATTCCAAGGTTGGAAAAATGCACTCTTGTGCGTTGTCCCAATGTGAAAATGGGCAAAATGTTATAAGAACATGTTCTACAAGCATCTGTGGTGACCTCTAAACCTCTTATAAACAGCTTTAGGATTGTGTGCGCGCACATCTCTGGGAACATTGTGTACCTCCTGGTTGAGAGGAATAAAAAATGTTTAGATTTTCAGTGAGCCGGACACTCTGGGGGTTGGAAAGTTTCCAGGGCTGCTGCACTAAGTATTGTATGGTGTGAAGGTTAAGGAGGGAATAGTTGCTAATTTTAACAGTGGGTGGAAAAAAAAACACCAAAAACACCTTCTATTCAACATGATGGATAAAATAATTGAGTATATTTGTTAATGTTTTGTTATTAATGAAATGCTAACCTCATTCTAGGAGTTCATTAATTTCCTGACCAATCAGGTTTGAGGATGCAGTAGTGCTGTGGTGTGAATGTAATACAGTTATACATACAGTACCAGTCAAAAAGTTGGACAATGAAACTGAAACACTGGCCAATTTAGTGTTGGAGGTTTCATGGCTAAATTTGACCAGCCTGGTGGCCAATCTTCATTGATTACACATTGCACCAGTAAGAGCAGAGTGTGAAGGTTTAATTAGCAGAGTAATAGCATAGTTTTGCTTATAATATTGCAATGCACACAACTTTATGGGTGACATATCAGAGTTCAAAAGAGGACAAATTGTTGGTGTGCGTCTCGCTGGCGTATCTGTGACCAAGACGGTCACAAGTCTTTGTGATGTATCAAGAGCCACGGTATCCAGGGCAATGTCAGCATACCACCAAGACCACATCCAACTGTGGACGCAAGAGGAAGCCGTCTGAAAGGGATGTCCACCACAGCTTCCCAACTCACTTCAGAATTAAATGTGTACCAATTAACAGCACCTCAGATTAGAGCTGTTATGGAGGCTTTACAGAGCATAAAGTAGCAGATACATCTCATGCTCATGCTTTACAATGTAGAAAGAAATAAAATTCAGCAATGACCACTGAATAAGAGGGTGTGTCCAAACTTTTTAATGCAAAAAAATTCCATTGTTCAGAAATACAACATATTCCCTGAAGCAATGTGAAAAGAGAAAGCTGTCTAATCTCTCATTATATTGCTCTCATTCTTCGTTCTCCGTCTAACAAAGCCCACCACTCATGGTAACACTTTCCTGTAGTAGCAGCACATATGCAGCTGTGTGACGAGTGGGTTGTTGTCAGGGTGGATGTCACGGGGGTTATTCACAAGTGGGTTACTGAGCCTTCCCCCATCAGACCCGGTTACTACTGCTTTCATTCTTAGCATTAAGATCTATTGATTACAGACACTGCATTCTTGTATTTTTTAAAACATGTAAACTGGTGAGCCATGAATTATAGGGAGGGAAGTTCTGCTGATCTTTTTATGCTGCTCTGTATTTCAAATTCATTGCAATTGAGCTGTATCAATTGTATGTTTGTTTCGAACTAAGTAATAGTACAAAATCTTAAAATCCACTACTACGTTTCCCCCTCTCTTCTCTCAAGCAAGTGCAAAAAAATAGAGTAAAAAAAATCTTTTAAGTTAGTTCTCAACTCCATCGTATGGACTAGCCCTTTCAGAGTCGAGCATTATGATTTGTCTCTGAAAGTGCCATTTCTAGTGAAGGGATATGACCATATGATTGTATAATGCACTACAATTAAGCAATATCACACGAGATGGGGTGCTATTGTACAACATATTAGCATTGTTGTGATTTCTTCATCACATCACAGCTGTGCTGGTATTCAGTACAGTAGCATGACCTAGAGTATGATATTGCCTTTGTACAACAGTTTCACAAACACCATTTGTTATCAACAGATTATGATTTGTTTCTTTACTTAACCAATTATTTTGCTCTGCCAGCAGATATCCTTCCACAACTGGCAGAACTAGTGTTGAGCTGCTGACTGACACTTGGTTAAAGACAGTTAATGTAATTAACGATGAAGGTAGTTTTAACTCCTTACCCGTCCTATCTAGTCTAAAGCTGAGAAGAATAATGGAGGTGGTAGACAGTTCTGAGAAGCTAACAAGATTTACCTTACATTTCCATTTATTCTACTTTAAAATATCAGAATAACTTCTAGGGTTCGAGAGTTGAATCCCAAATAGTGTAAAATAAAAATCTAGTGTGCTAGGGTTTATAATCCCCATGTTTCACACACCATGTAGTGCCCTTGATCAGAGGTTTGAAATGGATTTGAGGATCAGCCTGGAGTTAGAAGCTAGTTAGATTTGTAGCTCACATTAGCCATGAACAGAACAAAACAGACAATTCAGAGGGAAATCAAAATGACTCGGAAACGATTACTCATTAAGATGGAGAACAGTACCAGTCTACTTTTACCCATGCTGCCAACCAACAGTTGGTGTAATTAACATCTGTTAGAACACCTACTGTATGACGCTGTGTGATACATATAGTTAAACATCCGAGTGCTGTTATGCTCTAGATCACCACCTGTGGAAAGCCTCTCTTCTAATCAGACTACTTGGTCATAACTAACTGTTTTATGATGCACTATAATGAACAATAATGCACACAGCTAGTATACATCACTTTCTCACAAGTTAGTATGAGGCACATTGTCTGTTGATTTGGCCAGTATCACAAAGCTTGTTTCTCAAAACATTTTTGCCTCATGGCATCAGCATACCAACGTTATTACTTTTAATTGCGTTTTGTGTGTGGGAGGGTGGTTTACCCGAGTGCTGTTTTTCAGATGTTCCGTCAAGGAGCACTCATTGCAAGGAGGAGATGAGCAGTGAAGCCAGCAGTCGGATCCTATTCTTGGAGATCCCTGATGAACACAGGACTTGTATATGCCCCGGCTTTGAGAAACATGTGTGCACATATGATGTGGTTTTGACTTTGTTGTATGTTTGAACTTTTGCGGGTAGTGTGTTTTTAAATGCTTCAGTCATGTGTGTCTTTGTGTGTTTTCTGTGTGCAAATGTCAGTGCCTTTATATGCTTTAGCATAATTGTGTGTGCCTGGAACGAAGCAGAGATGGGAGGGAGAGAGCATTGGGCCAAGGCCTTGGGCTGGAATGCAGATAACACGGAGCAGAGAAGAACACACTAATGGAGACCATGGAAAACATGCTTGCATAGCTATACTGCGAAAATTTAAAAGGCGTAAACAGCCCTACTAACAATTTTCGCAGCACAATAGAAGAATACATACAATCAACCTACTGAGGAATAATCTAGTGATTGAATAAACTGTCCTTAGGCTCAAGGATTGAGATAAGAGTGCCGTGCTCAAGTGACCTAGCAACACCTGAGATTGTCCCTGGTCATAATCTTCTGTCACTTTGTTTTAGTCATGCATTGGATGCAAAAGATTTATTTTATATCATTTGAAAGACCTGCTGTGAATATCACTGTCCATAACGTGGATATAACAACACAAGTTTAGAGCCCAGCAGTATCCCCAACAATACAAGGTTCATATTCATCTTAATGGCCAGCTCATTTGTTTTCTCCCGGCTACATTGGCGTTATTTAATTGAACTGCGCCTTTAAGGTTTAAGGGCTTCGGATGAAGGTCTGGCGGACTGCTTTTTGTCAGTGGAGGTATGCAAGCACATCCACCCAAATGAAGCCCACATGGAGATGTTAAATATAGCCAGGCTCTGACTGTCTTTGCGTACGCTCCTCCCCTCCCCAGCCGCGTGTGTACGTGTCTGGAAACTTGGTGCAGTGTCGACCCCCCGTGTCCTCCTTAAAGCTTCAAACAAGCTTTGAGTTCCAATCTGGGGGATGTATAGAAAGGAAAGAAGAGATGACCTGAAAGATCAAATCTGATGTTTTGGGTTGTGTTGCATGATTAGGAATGGATAACGAACCATTTGCAGCCAACAGGGAAGGTCCTTGTGCAGGTCTGATATACTGTGGAATTCAAAAGTACCCATTTGCTTAGACATAAAGCAGACAAAAGCAGAGTCTGGTATGTTTCATCAATAAACATGGCCAAGAACCAACTACTTTCACAGAAAGAAGCAGTTTGATGGACTTGGCAGATGACCCACCATTGACCTTTTCCTGTAGTCTGTCAAACATGTGAGATTCTCATTTATTCATTACTTAAAAAAAAAAGAAAAAACTCTGGAATAACTTTTAAAGATGGCATTCTGTGAGCTTTTTTCTGTCCAGTGATTATATCATGCTCTGAAAAACTCATCATTTTCCAGATGAAAATCATTGCTCAAATGTATTCAAGGTCCTGAAGCTTGTATCCAGGAAAATGTGTAAAAAAATCTGATACTTTAAGATTAAAATTGCTCAATTATTGACCTGGGAAAAGTGTGGATATTCTGCTGTCATATGAAGACGCTGTAAGTTTTTAAATCCATTGTTTTGACACACACCCTTGTGCAATAGTGTGGCTGGAAGTTATTTATTTCTTTGCATGCTAAGGGCTTCACAGTCACCAGATTTCAAATCAGTTGAAGGTCTGGAGTATGTAAGAGTTTTGAATGATGTCTCGGACCTGAAAGTATATTTTAAAAGAATGGTGTCCATCTCTTGTTGAGTATATTGTACATCACTTTGAAGCTGATGTGGGCCTTAAAGTTGGACTAGTACCTTATTGTGACGCTCTGATTCCCAGTATGTTTACATGTGCAGTTAAGTGCTGGGTTATAGCTTGACTGGGCTGTTTAATTGGTTCACTGTACAGTGGAACCTCGGATTACAAGCATAACTCGTTCCGGAAGTGGGCTCGTATTCCAAAACACTCGTAAACCAAATTTTATTTTCCCATAGGAAATAATGGAAACTCAAATTATTGGTTCTACAGCCCAAAAAAATTAATACATAAAATTAATTAACACAAAATATAAAGTAAAAATAAAACAAATTAACCTGCACTTTACCTTTTAAAAATTTTTAAAAAATAAATCCCGACAGATAAGTGTTACACACACACACACACACACACACACACACACGCAGACATTAACGGAGAGACCGTTTTTAAAACCGTTTAAAAATTAGCAAGGAATATCGGTAGTCACACTCGCGTGAGCGCATACTAACGGAATCACTGCTGTAAAGTAAAACAAAAACAAAGATAGGTAATTGACTCCCCTGCTGGGTCTTAGTGCTTGCAGAGTTTCTGTGTGTGTGTGTGTGTGTGTTCACCCAGCAGGGGAGACGATTACCTACAATTCCGCAGCGCAAGAGAGAAAAAACGTTGGCTCAGTTGTGATGACGTGATGCTCGGTGTCAAAACAAGAAGCGCATGTGTTTTACATGATACTCGGTGCTCGTGAACCAAGACAATGCTCGTTTTTCAAGTCAAAATTTATTAAAAATCTTTGCTCGTCTTGCGGAACACTCGTAAACCGTGTTACTCGTAATCCGAGGTTCCACTGTACTTGTCCCATTTATACAAGCACTGCAGAGGAAATTGGTTTATTGACTGTATGTAGGTGGGTAGGTGGTGATACAGTACGTCCCTTTTCAGCTTGTTGATTTAATTTTACCTTACAGCACAGTGAAATTATTTTTTTTGCATATACAAGTTAGGAATCTGGGGTCAGAGCGCAGGGCCAGTGCTTGTTTAGTGGCTTCTTAACACATTTTGTTCACCGTCAAAGCTTGGGGCAAGAACTGTGAAGCATGCACAGACTCCACATGCCAATTTCTGTGTCCAATTCAGTTATACGCGCAGGAGTTCCCAGCTCGGCTTCCAACCACATTATCTGGGCACGCTAGTCCGACTTCAAGTGCAATTTAGAATGATTTCTGTTGAACTGACATGTTTATATTTTATTTTAAAAGTCCAGTTTTAGTCAAACTAACACAACATCATGTAACTGTATTTTTTACATATTACTGTTTTTTTTCCCCTCTTTCTCACCTGTCTGTTCTTTACCCAACTTCTTGGCGCTTTATATTAAAACTACCTACACAGCAGTCCACTCAATCCTGAAGGAATCAGCATGGGGGGGAAAATGGGCCAGCTTCAGTGTGTAATCAGAGGAGTTTGAGTCCTGTAGTGTTATTTCTCTTTTGAGACAGTTTCATAGGGGACTTCATTTGAAACACATTGTTCATGCTTTAGAAACACCTGGCCCTGTTCTAAACAGGACATGTTCTAACTTTCTCCCTAGGCACTCTCAAAATCAGTTTAGACCCGTGCAGGTTCCATTTGGTGTTTGGGCCCTGTGTGGAACTGGTTTGAAGGTTAGCAGACTCCAAAGTCATAAGACTGGGAAACCGGACCGCCAGGCCAAACAAGAGCCAGATGGCCGCTTGAGACGGAGCACGAGTCCCCAGGAGATGCTTCGCCTCGGCCGGCTGTGTTTCTAAAATTACACCCTTCCAAACTGTCATTTCCTCTCCAAAGAGTTTTAATGAGACAAATTAGTGCTGATAGGAAGCATATGAGGCCTGAAAAAGGAGCTAGAGACTGCGAGTCATTAGTGAATGGTGTGTGTTTGCCTTGTTGTCTTGCTACACACATTAGCATGTATGAGAGTATGTTTCTAACAGGTTAAGTGCCTGATTACTTCTGTTCAGCAACAACAGGCATTTGTGTGTGACTGTCACGTGACATGATTTGTGCTTTTTAAGGGCGACTGTTGTCAAGCTGTGTTGCCTAAATGAAGTGTGTGTGTGTACATTGGCGGTGTCTGCATCTAGAGGAATTTGAACTCAGCAGGTGAGGGGCCACATGTCTGGAAGCCTGTTGCAGTTTCACATCCTTCTAATGCAGAAAGCGGCTTCATTAGCTTATTCAGAAGATCTTCCGCTTTCCGTCAGTATGGATTTGCTTTCTTTCACTTCATTTTCCACAGAATTTGGGCTTTCTGTATGTTTTTGAGGATGGTTAGTGTTTCCTGCTATGGCCACTTTTTAAGGTTAAAAAAGCACAGCGAAAACAAGAGCTTGCTCGAGTTAAAAAAAAAAAAAAACTACTGAGCTCTTACTCTGCTACTCCTTTTTTTTAATTTATTTATTTTTATCTGACCACCCATCCATCAATTATTTCTCTAAATATGTTACTGATGTGGCTCATTTCCCAGGGCTCATATTTTCCATTCTCCTCTCTCCTGCTGTCATTTATCGATGGAGGCAATTGTTTTTGCTTTTATTTGTATATGAAGTGTTGTAAGCCTGGGAAAAGTGTTGTAAGGCTTGTGTTAAATACTGTAGTTGTTGCGCCCCACAGTGCCTGAAAAACACCATCTCAATCCCATATCCACCCACATGCTTTTACTTCCAACCCTATCTCCAAACTCTCCATTCAGTTGATAATATATGTAACGTCATATTGCCTCGGAAAGGTCAGAAAAATGGCAGTAATAATAATCCTGACGAGAGTGAGGGCTGTGTTGACTAAAATGTGAATTGACGTTACTCCGCATTCTGCATTAACTGTTGCTGTGTGTCATTCAGAAAGACAGATGTCTGACCACTGATCCTTTACTAGGTCAAGTTCGGTTTCTGCTTTTTGTGTTTGTGATCATAAAGTCAACCAGTATGTCCTTCAAACACTTTTTAGACATCTACATCTGTTGGAAGTGACTACAAGGCATTTGGAATAAAAAGTCACTGTGTGACTTCAGAATTGCTGTGTTTCCTTAAAAAAATAATAATAAATTGGGTCAGAGCAGTCCCTGCTTTTTTCCTGCTCACTTCAAGACGATGATTAGTTTCCAAGATTTGTGCAAAAAAACAAACATGGTGTGTTGACAATTTATAAGGCAAGTAAAAAAAAAAAAGAGGATTTGGATTATTTAGATTTTCCAAGGTAGCTAACAAATTGAGTATTTTGGTCACTGCTGCAAAATATGATGGTCCAGCTTGAACTGTCTGCATACAGTCAAGTTACACAAGCAGCTCACCTTCTATTTAAGCTGCAGTACAGCGAAGACAAATGTGAGTGTTGAGATTATTCCAGCAGCATTGCTAATTCATAAATGTAAATATTAAACATGGCCGGACTGAAGAACCATTTACTTTAAAAATTTTTTTTTTTTTTTTTACTTTTCCTATGAAAAGGAATCATTTTTGTAAAATCCATCACACTCAAAACTTTTTCACTTTAATATTTTGTTTGTTGATAAATGTTTAGCTCATTTGCAAAGGTGGGAAAACTGACTCTTATTAAGCTTTGTTGTGTTTAGTAAAGAATGTTCAAAAAACATTTGTGGTATTTTGAGTACTGCTAAATAGTTTTCCAAGTCTAAGCTTACACACATGCCTCTGAAATGGTTTAGGTCTTTTGTGCTTTGCAGCTCAAGTATGCTTTTAAAAAAATCTTATCAGATAAGGTCATGTGAGGGGCACATTTTTTTTTTCAGTTCTTCTAAGCTTTTTCTGTTCATACACAGTTCACCTGCTTCACATAAGTTGTTCTCCCTCTCCCAGAACTGTTGCTAAATGGAATCTTAAAGGTTTTTGGACTGTGTGTTCATAAAAGTACTTTTGGTTGTCCGTTTGTCTCAGAATCTTGTTAGCTCAATATCTAAGGAATGATTCGTCCAATCTTTGTTGGTTGTGAAAGTATTACGACATGGTCGCTGACAAAACTGACTCTTAAATTAGATTTTTATCCCTAATGAGCAAGACCGAAGTGACCGTAAGAAGCGAAAACTCCCTGAGACAACATGAGGAAGAAACCTTGAAAGGACTCAAAAAGAAAGAAAAAAAAAAAAAAAACATCCTCATATCGGGAACATTGAAGAGTACAGTTATAAATCTTTACTTTTCTATAACTGAATACTATAATGTCAAGTAATGTTGAGTTGGTAATAAAGTATAAGCATCAAGGTCAATTCTGAAGTTTTTTTTTACTTTATTTCAGTTGTGTCCAATTGTGGATATTGACTGCACACTACCATTCATGGCAATTGTTAACGTAAAGATGGTGATCTTTAACAACTATCCATGTCTAGCATCCTCAGCAGAGATTTACGTTATCATTGTAATCAGCACAGGAACTGATTAGATTTTGGAATTCATCCAGAAAGGGTCAAGGTCACAACAAGATTACGTGCCTGAAATTTTTTTCTTGCTTTTGAAGTATACAGTATTTTAACAACTAACTTAAGCAGAAGAACTAGACGTGGGGAAAAGCTAATGACATTGGTTGTTCAGTAGGGCTGCACGATATTAGGAAAATATGCGATATGCAATATTGTTCTTGAATATTGCGATAACGATATTTCTTGGGATATAACATTTCCCTAGAGAAATGCATTTTTTATTATTATTAGCTATTTTTTTTAAATCATTTACTGTATATATGTAATGATCATACTAAAATAAACAGGTGATAGATATTCGTCTGATGTAATTAAATCTAATTCAGGCTAAAAAGAAACTGTCAATGAAGTTGCAAATATTTAGACATCAAAACACTATGAATGACTTAAAACCCTCAGCAGATATTCTGATTTCTGGTTTGCTGTTACCATAGACCTGCCAACACAATATGAATTACTTCCAAACATTAATTTTTATTTACGTGTAAATAAATACACGTATACCTACACATACACTCGAGTGTCTTAAAACAAGACCATCTTTTATTATTTATTTTTATTTATTCTTTTTTTTCCCGATTTCTCCCTATTTTTAGTCGTGGCCAATTCCTCCCCGTCACTAGGGGGCTCCAACATTAAGGCTACTACTACCACTCAGTCGGGAGGGCGTAGACTATCCTGTGTTTCCTTCGAACCGCGTGACGTCAGCCGACCGCATCTTTTCGAACTGCTTGCTCACGCACCGTTAGGGGTGGAGTAACACACTCTGAGGAAAGCGCTAGCTTAAGAGCTAGCTGCTCCTACCGCGTGCGCGAGCTCACAGACGCCCCTGATTGGCAGTAGAGCCGTGATTTATGTGGGAGCACAAAGTACCTCTCTTCCCTCCCCTCTGAGAGAGCTCGGCCAATCAGCTCTCTCGAGGTGATGCTGTAACCTCTCCGGCTGTGAGAGGTTACAGCATCACCCGGGGATCGAACCAGCGATCCCCGGATGATAGGGCGAGCACTTTACCA
>JAQMYJ010000039.1:22963264-22975172 GCA_030014305.1 Clarias laeviceps
ATATATACACACATACATACATACATACATACATACAGTAGCGGAAAGTAGTTCTGACTTTAAGACGTATAGGTTTTTGTTATTCTATTTGTTATAGTACACCACATATAAGGTGTAAACTCAAAACATAAACGTGACGTTGTGCAAGGAGTTGCTTGGCATTTCTAGAAAGAATCTCCATTTGTCTGTGGATTGTTCAGTTTGTTTTTTAATTTTAAATTTTTTTTAAGTTTAGTATTGCTGGTAAGGAAGTTTTTAAAAATGACTAAACTCTGGTTCTTGTCGGTTCTAGGTGTTCTCGTTCTGCTGTGTACCGCACCCGAGAGATGGCAGCCAGAGCTCTTGTTCCATTTGTTCTGGTCACAGAAGTTCCCTCCACTATCAGGACACTCCTAGAAGACCTGCCTGTGAAGCCAGGCCCAGGAACGCAGCAGAACCATATCCACGGAACACTCTTACAGGTCCGCATCATAGATCAACTTCTTGATCCCTTTGTTTTCTTTGTAAAGTCTGATTATTTGAGACTATAAATAGTATTCTAGTTGGTCCAATGCTTTGAAATGAGAGCTAGAAGGTGAAAAGGTGAAGGGGAGTTTGTTTCCATTGTGAGGTAATGGAGAGTTTAAGAAGGCTGTGTGTCTGGGTGGTGGGAGTAATGGTGTGGGAGCTTCTTTAGGCTTTAGCAGAAGAAGATTTAGTGTACGCACTCCGCTGTAGAGTTGTTGGAGGTGGTTTTGAAGAGTTCTTTCCTGTCATGGGTGCCACGTGCGTTTTTGGAAAGCCCCTTGCAGATGGGCTGAGGAAGGAAGGAAGGAAGAAGGGAGGAGGTATAGTGAAAGAGGGAGCTTGTAGAGGAATGGATGAAGGGCATGCTTGTGTGCGCTTGCATGCATTTGTGCGTTATTGATATTGAAAGCTGAGGCCAGCAGTCTTTCTTTCATCTCCTCCCCTACACCCAAACCCCCTGTCTTTTTCCATCCATCTATAGTTCTTGGCACCTCAATTCTGTATAGAATAAAAGAGTCTAATATCGAGTGAGAGGCAAAGAGTTCTGGCATTTCCTCCGTTTTATATATGTGACAGCCTGGTTCTGCATTGCCTTTGAAAAAAATAAAACAATTTGTGCACAAGTTGTCCTAAAAGTGGTTTTGTGTAGACTGGAGAAATAATAGTCTTGTGCATGTCTAATAATACTGATTGTGATGGTATTTGTGGACACGACTGATGGACGTTGGGAAAATATCAAGCCTCGGTGCAGAACCGAATGTTCTTATGAATGTCTTGTCTGCTTTTCTAATGATGTACATACTGACGTGTCTGTTTTCTACAGCTGTATGGTCCAAAACAGATGTTGGTAGAAATGCTTTTCAAAATTTTATGCCGGCTTGGAAAGCTATGGACGGACTGATGGAACGGATGACTAACAGATTTCACATGTCTTTGTCTTTGTTCTAAATTAGCAGCATATTTGTTTGGTTGTTTGGCAATGCTAATAGACAAACACAAGAATAGATGTAGCCTCAGCATGAATATTCGTTGGTCAGCCAAAGCACATAACCACAAGACCTACAAGACCACTGAAGGTGTGTTGTGATGTCTGACACCAAGAATTTTTCAGCAGATCCCTTAAGTCCTATAAGTCGCAAGGTGGGGCCTCCATGGATTGGATGTGATTGTCCATCACATGATTGAGATGTGAGGAATTTGGAGGCCAGGTCAACACCTTAAACTTTTTGTTAAATTTCTGAAATCATTCCTGAATGATTTTGCATTGTGGCAGGAGCATTATTCTTCTTAAAGTGGCAAAAGCCATTAGGGAATACCGTTGCGATGACGCTTGGTCTGTTTCGGTAGGTAGGAACATTTTACCCGTAGCATCACTCTGCTTACACTTCCCCAGCTTGCCTTCTTCTTACAGTGCATGTCTTGCCCAGGTAGGCGACACACATGCACCCCGCCTTCCACATAACGTAAAAGATATTATTTATCAGACCAGACCAACTTCTTTCATTACTTCCTGAAAAGCATCAATTCTGATGCTCATGCGCCCCGTTTAGGTACTTTTGGAGATGGGCATATGGGGGTCATCATTTTTATTTTTTATTTTTTTTCCGATTTTCCCCCGATTTTTCTCCCTGAACTGCTCGCTCACGCACCGTTGGGGGCGGCGTAACACACTCGGAGGACAGCGCTATCTGCTCCTTCCGCTTACGTGAGCTCACAGACGCCCCTGATTGGCTGTAGAGCCGTGATTATGTGGGAGAGAGCCGCTCTGAGAGAGCTCGGCCAATCAGCTCTCTCTAGACCTCCGGCTGCGAGAGGTTACAGCATCACCCGGGGATCGAACTCGCGATCTCCGGATGATAGGGCGAGCACTTTACCACTGCGCCACTCATAGGCCTAGCATGGCCACTCTGAAGAGGCTGTGGCTACACAGTGTCATACACAGCAACCAGCGATGCACCAGTGCAACCAGTGTCTTACATTTTTCTTTCCGAACCAGCATTAACTTTTTCCAGTAATTTCCTACAGTAGCTCTTTAGTGGGACCAGATCAGATAGGCTAGCGTTCTTTCCCTACGTACAAACCTAGAGGCTCATTAGACTGTTGTTGACTCGCAGGTTGTCTTTCCTAGGACCACTTTTGTGTACCAGGAACACCTCACCAGACCTGATGTGACTTAATTGTCTAGCTGTCGTGTCAAAATCACTTGGATCCTTATTCTTTGTCATTTTTTCTGCTTCCAACATATCAGCTTCGAGAACTGGTGGTTTTCTTGCTTGATAACATATCCCATCCCTTGACCAATGCCATTGTAACAAGATACTTAGTTTTTACCTTCCCATTTGAGTGGTTTTAATGTTCGTGTTGATCAGTTTACTTTGGTGCATTGATTGTCAGCCTCTCTTGTGTCACAAGGCTTTATCTGGTTTACAGCTTGAGAGGTCTGCAGCATTTAGTTGAAGCGTGAAAGCATTTGCAGTCATTTTTATTACAAAATCACGAGAGCTAGTTCTGCTTGATGCCAGCAATCCACAATGTTGGCCGTCTTTGGTAACATCTAACCAGCACATACTGTACAAGGGTGTGCTTCGGAAATGTATATCGCTATATTTTACTCCTTCTTTTTTGGGATTTTTTCGTGCTTATACTTTTGCTGTATAAGCACAGAAGAGGCAGGAGGCAATTGCTATTCTTGGCATAAGTCATACATTACTTTTTATCAGACGTGCAATGTACACTGTGTTTATGTGCAAATAGCATAATAGAGACTGTAAAACAGAAGAAAATAGTGTCTGAATGGCAAAACTAATATCTAGTATGTGAAAGGTCAGTCTGTAGGCCTACAGTACAGAAGGTAGTCTGACAGTCTAGATGCGGCTGTGCTTTTGCGCACCCTACTGAATTATGGGCTGTGATGCGGTATTTATTTTTGCTTCTTGCCGCCGCTTCTTTCCCCATGGCTGGTTTGCAGTCGGTCACAAGTCATGTATTTGGTGGCTATAAATACGTACCACTTCCCTGCGAGGGGCCAGAGAGTGCAGGGAGCTCCGAGCCGCTGGGCCGTTGGGCCGAACTGTTGCATCTTTCTGGGGGGGCTGGGTGTCCGTGCTTCAGAGGCCAGGCGTGGAGCTCCGTGGTCAGGCTGTTTTTGCCTCCCCTGCCTGGTCCATAATGAGTAGCTTCCACAGTGTGGCTGCAGCCCAGAAAAGGCTTTTTGCAGGCTTACTCACCGAGTTGCTATGCTTAGAAGGCTCATCTAGCTAAAGGGGAAATTGGTATGCGTGTAAGTTCTTTCACTTAATGAATACGTTTATTTCTGCCACCTTTTTGTTTGTTTTGTTTCTTGGACAGTGAAGTTGGCGAAGTTATTTTTAAGTGGCGCATGATTTACGAGTTCTCATTTTTGTAATACCTAAACACAAAACGCCTATATCTGATCTCTTAAGTTGAGTGAACTCTACAAGACTTTTTTTTTTATTTCTTTAAAAGAAATACAGATTAATTTCGGGGCTCAGTGGCAAGCCCCATCCCCAGTTCGGCAACCTCTCGAGGAGCAATTCAGTGACGCAGTTCTCTCAGTCTCAAAGCTGTGTCAGATGCATCGAAATTTTCAAGTATGTTTGACTTCTTGGTAACGATTCATGCACCTCTTGACGAGGAGGATCCTGAGAAATAGCAAATGAAAGGCTAAACAGGATTCAAATGTAGCCGCTCCCATACACAGCAGAACCCTAAATCCAGTTAATAGACCTTGAGCAAAAATGTAAGCACAGAAATATTGCTTTATTTTACTATTGGCATGCCATAGACAAATGGTGGTTAGCATAGCAAAAATAAAATTAAAAACGCAATCTCGCTACCTGCATCTCCCCGACCAATCATATCGCCATATTTAAAAAATAAAATAAAATAAAACTACCCCTCTAGAAGACCTCGCCTCGTGTCCATGTGTCTGTGGTGTGCCCAAAGTCAAAGATCTTACACAAAAAATCGTGTAATGAGATTTCTGCAAAATCTCAAATGTCATCAAGTCACTTTTGGTAATCATGTATTGGCTGCAGCACAAGGAAATGCATCCAGGGTATTGCACGGTAAATTATCATCAGCAGCAGCAACACTGCATTGCACATTCTGTAAGTTACTTCACTGATGGGAGAACAAAAGAACTTTGAACTTTTCTATACTTGCACTGTACATGTACTGACTCTCATTCTTATCGCATTGATTCACCCCCCAGCTCTCTCTACTCTATCTACTCTTTCTCTGCAGGTACTCTTTCTGCTGCGTTCTTACCTTGCTGATGCTCATCGGCCCCAGACACACGGAAGAGACCAGGACAGTGACTTCATCGGAGCCCTCGGGCCAAGAATTTGGCTGGCCACAAGGTAAACACACACGCACACACCCTGAAAATAGAGTCAGCCAGGCAGGTACCTTTTTTTTGCCAGGTAGACAGAAAAGGAACAGAATAGTGAAGAAAAATGCTTGAGCTCACAGAGTTTCTTTCTTCATTGTTGATCAAACGTCTTTGCCAGTGCCCGTTTTCAAGTGTCCTTCTGTCCTCGCTTGCATTGCAAAGCAAGAGTCAACATTCACTGGGAATGTACAACTCCCCGTAAACTTGTTATAGCAGGGAACTATTAGATAAACAAAACCACCCCGAGGTGGTGAGAGGACTTGTATAGTGTAAATAAACTGCACTGCCGCCACAAGCGTTAAGGCAACACTTTATTTCTTTCGAGTTGACAGGAGTCTCAACTCCTGGACTTCCAGTCATTACCCTGTCTGCAGTATTGACCCTGCACCTGCCTTTACACCTCATGCAGAGAGTGATGAGATCATCTCTCCCTCTCTGAGGCAAGATTCCAAGGCGTTAAAGCAGCGAGACAAACCCTTCTAGTTTCCCCCTCTTTGTGCCCCTGCTCACATTTCAAAGGTTGATTAGACTGATAACATTTATGTCCTCAGAGCAAACTGTGCACATCTTAAAGACTCGAGCATGCCACGGTGACCTGCTGATCTACTCGTGCTGGGCAAATTATACTGCTGCAGTGAGATAGAGACGAGAAATGAAATTGTTCTTAAATGATCTCACTTTCTGTTCCTTGCTCGCAGTGCAGATAAAAAAATATATGCAACAAAGTTCAATTTCTGTGTTGCTGTACTTAAATAATTTGTTTTATTAATGCATAACAAACATCCACTCAGGATATCATACTGTTTTTCTACAGTATAATTGTATACACTTACCAGATCCTTTTATTTGGTATTGTGTTGTTGCTTGTTCATGCAGTCATACATAAAATCTTGCAGATATTTTCATATGTTGACATGAATGACGACTTTGAAAGTATACTTTTTATAACCAGGCTATTTGTTTAATACCTTCATTTAATTTAAATAAACTATTATTTGCACCTTTAATCAAATAAATACTGTATTTCCAGGATGTATATTCTGATTATTAAATGCTGATCGAGAGAAGGTCCAGCTGATGGAGTGAAGGTGAAAAATGGTGGCTAGCCTGGTGCCTGTCCTTGATTAAGATGACGGGGGGAATTCTTGCTCAGCGGGCCGTACCATGGCTCCCGTGTTTGATCCCTCAGCCTTCCAGACTTGCCCAGGTGTTCGCTAATCCCTCCACTGGGCATTTGTCTGAAACATGGCACTCTAAATCAGAATATATTGGCTTAACTGCTCTTGGGTGGCCTGGAATCAAAGGGCAGGTGGAGTGCAGGGTAGTTTACTCGTTTGCTTTTAGGAATATTCTCCAAACTACATACATTGATTTGGCCTTGGCTTACTTGACAAAGATAGGCGATGTCTTTCGTTCAGAGGAATGTATTGCTCCAGAGTTCAATACAGTTCAAGCTCGGTTCGTGGGGTGGGGGGTAGGAGACAGAAAGAGAAAGCAAGTCGGCTGCAGATAGGAAGGGTCATGCATCCGAGAGAGAGAGAGAGTGAGAGCAAATGTGTTAAAGTGAGCGTGTTATTAATATCCTAGTGATGAAATGCTGACGTCAGCCCTGAACACTGCAGCCCTTGTTCTCACACATGGCCACAGGCTCTCACTGCCCTGTGGTCTCACTCACATGCGCGCACACACAACACTGTGCTCCACCATATACATAGTCACCTTACACACACACACACACACACACACAGAGACACACACTGTACTTTTGTGGCTGGTCTGGAGGCGACTCATAATTATGCATTCCCCTGTCCCACTATATGTGACACTGATGTCCCTGTCAGAACTCTCTTCAGTCTCTCTTCTGCAGAGAGAATGTCGGTGGCTATTGTAGTCTAAAGCTTTACTCCATAGTTCAATGACATAGTGTAACTCCTAAAATTCCGGTTTGTTTTCACCATAACAAAAACAATCATGTTTACAAACATTTCTAACTTACATTGTCTGTCTGTCTATCAGACAAAACCCATGTCTGGTGACGAGGGGGACGATGCTGGACCTGCTTTCTGCTCTGTGTACATTTCATTCTGCTCCTGTTGAAGGTACGTTCCTCAGACATTCCAGAAAACACATGGTGCAATCCTGACCTGTCAGCATTTTCTGTTTAAAAAAAAAAACAACAACAACAAAAACAACAACTATTAATCAGGCCCTGTATCTTGTGTTCAAATTGCCAACCAAGTTTTGGTTTGAGCAGTCAAACATCCCCAGGCACCTAATACACGCATGCACAAAACAGGACTACAAATGTACAGACACTCCATCACTTTCGGCACACTTTATTGTATTGCACATTTTATTTTAAATAAAAATAAATATTATAACTGGTAACTAGCGATGGGAGTTGGTAACCAGTCCATAATTGCTCATCGGTTTGAGGAAACCAATCCATGATCACTTAATAATTGGTTTAACCGCACAGTACAATGGTTCTTGCACTTGTGTTTCTTGAAAATCATTCCCACCACAATTCACTATTACTATACCCAGAGTACATTACAGTGAAACCTTGGTTCACAAACATAATTTGTTCCTAAGTTCTGGTCATAAACCGATTTGGTCGTAGACCGATTAATTTTTTTTTCATAGAAATACATGTAAATAGAATTAATTTGTTCTCTGTCACTATGATCTATATTAAACTTTGTGTTATATTTTGTGATATAAACAAAATCTGTCAAAAGTATGAAAGCCTTAATTATACAAAAATAATACAGCACTAAATATAAATATAAACTGTACAAGAGAGAGAGCGCACACTTCATTTTTACTTGTACCTGTATTGTTCACACAAAAAAATCTTAGAGAGACTCTCTGATGTAAAGGAAGAGGTAGTGTTAATTTCGTCAACAAAAATAATGATAAAATATTCTTTGATGACCTTTTTTTTTTTTCTATGACTAAGACAAGATGAGGAGACATCATCACAACATAACAGTGACGAAATCAGCATGCAATATTATTGATGCATAAAGATGAAACTAAAATGTGGTTTAAAAAAAATTTTAACTAATAAAACTTCTGTCTTTATTTTAGTCAACATATAATTTTCATCACAATCCGCTGCGATACGGTGTTCATTCATTATGTCACGAGCAGCAGTATTTCGCAGCGCACGGCATATCAGGAGTAGTTTGCGTCCGTGGTGATGGTATGTTACAAGCTCAGCCATCTTTAACTCTATCATCACAGCAGTTCAGTATTACTCAGGCCAAAGAGAAGAACTGATATTTGGGCCCATTTTCTTCATATTGAACTGGAGAAAAAAAGGCGATGTGTAAGTAATATGGGACGGGAAACAGTGGGGGGCACACAATTGCTGGGAAAAATACCACAAACCTGAAGAGACGCATCAAGGCATACCATTAAAATTACACATTTTTTCAGCCTCTTTGTGGTAATTTTGCTACCACATGTTAACATAATTATGTTGTGATGTACTTTTTATTTTATTTTATAGTTAAACCATTGCCAAACACATTAAGCTAATAGGTTAGCAAATGATTGTGACCCATAGGAGCTATCCTTACTATAGTCCAAGTGTATAAATTCATATACAAAAAAACAACGTGTTCAAAACAAAGTTTCAAAACACTTGACTAAAACAAAAATAGGATAAGATTGACTAAATATGATAATATTATCATGAAATATGAAAATAGCTGACAAAATTAATACTAGGAAGGCGGGGGGTTAGTGTTTGGAAGAAGAGTCCCCTTCCATATTGATACTGGATAATTTCTTCTTTAGGGCTTTTCCTCTCATTTTTGTTTCTTGACCACTGGTTCGTACGTGGCAGTTGGTTTCACTACAAATCTATCCAGAAAGATTTATTTTTTCCTGCGCTGCACACTTGCACAAATGCACTACACGAAAAAGACATCAGGTTACATTCTGTTTGCCACAGTTTTGTTTGGATGATACTTCTCTGCAATGGCTTGGACGTCAATCCACCTTGCACAAAATATTTTATCATGTGTGCGATCCACGACCGCGGACTGAGCAAAACTGATGCTGCGAGACGCACTCATGGCTTTGTTCAGCTGATGGGGGCAGTTTGGGATGGTGGTTTCTCGTAGTGTTCCGAGAAGGAGTTCGTGAACAGAGACAAATCATAGGCAACTTTCTTGGTCATAAACCGATTTGTTGTCGGTGTTATACTTGTTTGCTTTATTCGGACTTTGTGCATTCCTTAGAAAAAAATTACATGTAACAAGCTATGTTTTAGGAATTTTTGACAATTAAAATTGATGATAATCAATTGTTTAAAATTCACAGGAAATCAACTAATCATCAACTATAATCAATGATCATTCCATCAAAAACAGTAACCATTAATTATCATCAAAATTGCTTGATGAATGAAAACTGAATAAATAACCAAAGTGTTCAGACGCTTAGCCAAACTCACTCAAATTGGGCATCTGGTTTTGTTTTTATTATTTTGAGATATCTTGACAACTTGACTAGAGTCCACTTACAGCATATTCTGTTAATTAGATATCATTTAGGAGGGCACATGTGTGTCTGTGTGAGTGTATGCGAATGTGTGCGTGAGTGTGTGTGTGAGAGAGAGGTCTCAAAATAAATAGTGGATGTCGGACCAAAAACTCCAGGGAACTCACCATAGACCTCTGTGCTCTAACTGTGTGAGACATGGCGATAAAACCAAAATAAATTTTAAAAAGGGTATAAAACTATTTGTACAACTTTGAATGTTTCCAGCACAACTGGCTCCTTCGTTGTGAAATGGAAGGAGGTTGGAAACACCAGGACTCTACCTAGAGCTGGCCATGCAGGCAAACTCAAGAAAAACAATAGCTCTGAGGCCAACTACATGCTGTAGTGGGATTAACACAAACAGTTCTCTGCATAGCAGGTAGCATCTTGTAGCTCCAAGGTTTGATCCTAAGGGCGGTTTCACATTAAGCATAATTGATTTATACCGTGGCCAGGAACGATTGTTTCCCCCTCCCCACTCCCCCACTGGTCAGCGCTCACATTATTTTTCTCCGTACTCAGGTACACTTGCGTATTTTCAATCTCACACGCACAGATTTCAGAGGAGACGGATGGCACTGATGATGTCATGGCCACTTTAGTTTTCAGGTACGATTTGGCTTTCGTATCTGATTTGATCCGTGTCATGCCTATTGGCTTTCGTATCTGATTTGATCCGTGTCTGAGTTTGCCGTATTGTTCTCAAGAACGCTTTTCCAGCGTACTCGGGCAGGGTTTCCGAATGTAGAAAGATTGTGTTCTCACTGATTAAAATGAACCAGATATCGCGGTCAAGTGTCTCAGGGCCCTAAAAAGGAAAATGCCCTTAGTGTGGAGTTTTCATCTACTCTGAATGTCTGTGTGATTTCAGGTATACTTCGAAAACCACCCCCAGAAGGTGGACTGGCTATGATTAATTGTTCCTCGGTGTGACTACTTGGCTTGGTCAGCAGCAGGCATAAGAGTGGGTATTTCTGAAAAAGTAGGGAGTTGTGAGAGAGAAAGGGGGAGTTTGAGACTTGGAGTTCTTGGATAATGAAAGAATGCAAAACATTGCCTGTAGAAAGTGTTTGTAATGGTCACGTTTTTATTACAGGTGAGAACATCCTGACCAGCCTGACCTGCCGATACAGATTTTTTTGTCTGAATGCGGTTTTCTTATTTTCCACTTAAGAATAATTAACCGCTTAGAAAAACAGTTTTGTAAATCTATTACATAACCTTTACATTTCATCCAATTTTTCATCCACAAAATCTTCATTATAACTGAAAATTTAAATGTGTTTCTATTGAGCCACCAAAAAGTGTGAGCACAATTGGCACAGAATCTGTAAAATCTTAGGGTTATTGGCCGTTCACCAGTCACAGGCCAATTGATTGGTGCGTCTCTAATGTAAATGCTATGCTCTCAAACTACCGGATGTATAATTCAGTGGTGCAGTATGTTCTTACTCGAGGACAAGATTTTTTAAATCATACACTGCCATATTATATTCATTTTTAACAAGTTAGCACAAGTCTCAGTAGTCTCTGTCAAAACACAGGGAATGGGACTTCCCTGAACAAAATACCACATGTTTTACTAGCTGTTTTCAGGCATTTCCTATTTTCAGGCATTTCCCACCAAATTTCAGACATTTCCCACTCAATTTTAGGCATTTCTGACACAAATGAGAGAAAAAGTAGAGGTTCGCATATGAAACATTTGAGAATAGCTGTTTGAAAATTTTGGAACTTCACAATTAATGTTTGATACAACTGATATTGAGCTAAATCTGTAAATATGCAAGCTAAATTATCGCTGTTGGTTAGCTACATTAGCGAGATATCTATCTAGGATGCTAGAATCATTATGATGTTACAGACAGGTACATACAGCAGTTTTTCCTTTTGGAAAAAAAATTAAACAGGACTTGGGTCCAGACCGGGTGCATGAAAATGAGCAGTCTGAGTGAGGCTACTAGCATAACTACCTCCATTAGCATGATGCACACAGATAGCTCTGTAACCTTGGTTGAATACTGTAGCTTGCTAATACAGTTAACGTACAGTATTGTTCTTTAACTTTTAAGAAACCGATGATCTTAGAGAAGAGATTTAACTTTATCAGTCACATTTTAGGTTTTACCCTATTCTTTTTCAGAGTGAAGACCACTATCCTGATATAATAATCTGAGATTGGCTTAAAACTTCTCACAAAATGCCTTGGTGCATCCTAAACGTTGCTCAGAATTACTAGCCTGAAGATTTAATCTACTTGTGCACATAATACAAGCTAATGTTAGCAACAATACCCTTGCAGTCTATGAAATAATGAACACACACACACACATCCAATACTGCACAAGATTTTTCCACAAAATCTTCATTATAACTGAAAATTTAAATGTGTTTCTATTGAGCCACCAAAAAGTGTGAGCACAATTGGCA
>JAQMYJ010000039.1:22978201-22994050 GCA_030014305.1 Clarias laeviceps
AGAATGTAGAAAATAAATCACAAAACAAAAAAAAAGACATTTGCAAGTGTTCTAAAACTTTTGAACGGTAGTGTATAAATCAATCGGTATACTAGTGATGCTGAATCCTAAGTGGTTAAAACATATGAGAGGGGTTGTTACATAAACAATCAGTTTTCTTCAATCTTTAGGCACTTCGCAGCCTGTCACAGAAAAGCATTTGTTCCCATTTCTTTAATCTACATAATGTATTTAAAATTAATATATACTGGATATACAGTATATAAGCATAATACTGTGTACATGGACACAAGGAGATGTCTTATGGAAAAGGAGTCATTTGAAAAGGAGGATGGGAAAAAATGCACGTACAGGTCTGTGGGCAGTGCTCCATTGGCATGCGGGCACAGGCTGATGAACGGTAATGACGGGCAGAGTGGGCCGTGTGGCCAGCAGCTTCTGCAAGCTTCCTCAGTTGGCTCCTCCCATGGTTGACCAAACCATATGGAAGTATAACAGTGCCAAAATTCTCCAAAGCAAAATAGATTGTTGAATTACATGAACGGAAAAAAAATATTTTGCAGTAAAATTTGTTACATTTTTCTGCTTTGCAATTTGATCTGAATTAAAAAATCCTTACAGCATTTACAGTGCAATTTAATTCAAATTATTGAAATTTTTGGCACTGCAATTTATTGTGGTTGTATATTTTAAATTAAAAAAATGTAATTCAAGCAATTAAAATTCAATGCAGAAATATTCAAGTTACTAAATTTCTGTTCAAAAATATTTTTCAAGTGTTAAAAATACAATCTTCATTATTTTTCAACTTCACAAATTCAGGTCAAGACAATTCAGGTAGAAAAAAATTCAGGTCTTCACGTCCGGGATATAACAGGAAGAGCAATGGATTTGCTGATTGCTGCGGTCCGTGCCGCAGTGTAATTTAAAGTGTGCTTCCTGCTCCCTGTGCAGTCTACTTCTCACGGAACTACTTGCCAATCGGAATGCTACACTTCTAACTAATAGGCTGGGTTGTCAGTTGCCCAATAAATGTTGTGACAAATAGCTCTGTTTACTGTTTACTGTTTCTCCTCCCACTACCTGAACTCATTGCCTCATTACCTCATCACCAAGTATTGAAAAGCGTTGTCACTTTGTCGCTCTTATTTGAACATTTGTATAGAACTTAGTTTTTAATAAATTAAAAAAATTCATTATTTCTTGTCTTAGCTAGTCAGCTAATTAGGTTTCTTAGTTAACTAGTTTGCTTTGTTAATTTAAGTTGTTAATTTATGTTGTATGTAGCACTTACAACATAAATTGTCCTGGAGGAACGTTGTTTCATTTCACTCTACTAAATTGTATATGGTAGAAATTACAATAAAAGCCAACTTGAACTTAAACATAACCTAGAAGTGTGATTGTGGTTATTGTCCTGTTGGAAAACAAATGAAGGTCCCAGTCAGTGCACACCAGTTGGTATGGTAGGTGACTACAAAATGCAGTGCTAGTCAAAATTGAGAGCTCACTTAACCAGGATGGCTAAGTCACCAACAGTTTCACCAGCAAAGCACCAGCAAACCTTCTCCTCCATGCTTCACAGTGGAAACCACTCAGTTCACCACTGTTTCCACAACTGAATCAGGAATCATCTGTTCACCCTCTCTACGTCTAACAAAGAACTGGTGGTTGGAGCCAAAATCTCAAATTTGGACTCACGAGGCCAAAGAACTGATCCACTGATCTAATGTCCAGTCCTTGTTTCTTGGCATAAGCAATTCCATTCTGCTGGTTGTTCTTCAAAAATAATGGTTTCTTTGCCGCAATTTAAGTTATGAGAGAAAGCTTAATTAAATCTGAGGAGGATTTATGTATAAAATTAAATGCTGTAAATTGGTGGTTTCTGAGGCTGGTTATTATCATAAACTTGTCCTCTGCAGCAGAGCTGGCTCTTGGTCTTCCTTTCCATGAATGGTCCTCATGTTAGCCAGTTTCACAATAGACTGATTGTTTTGGTGACTGCACTTAGGGATTCATTCAAAGTAATTGAGATTTTTTTTTTTATTGACTGACCTTCATTTTGGCGGCACGGTGTTGTAGTGGTTAGCACTGTCGCCTTGCACCTCCAGGTTTCAGGTTCAATTTGTGTGCATAGAGTTAGCATGTTCTCCCCATACTTGGTGAGTTTTCTCCAGGTGCGACAGTTTCCTCCCCCAGTCCAAAAATATGCAGATTGGGCTTATTGGCGTTCCCAAATTGCCCATAGTGTGTGAACAAGTGTGTGTGTGTCCCGCCTCGTGACCCAAGTCTCCTGGGATAGTCTCTAGGACCCCTGTGACCCTGTATATAGGATAAAGCAGTATAGACGATGAGTTGAGTGAGTGATGACCTTTATTTCCTAAAGTAATAATGGACTGTCTATTCTCGTTACTATTCTCGAGTGTTTCTTTCCATAATATGGATTTGTACAGTAGTTGTTGTAGTAATAGGGCTATTCCTGGGCACGAGACAACTGATGGTCTAAAATGCATTAAGAAAGTGCCTGTAAAATGCATTAAAAATGTAGCTGTTTTGGACAATCTTAAATATAAACATAAATGTTCTTTCATAGTTTGGATGTCTTGAATACTAATGTACAATGTTGAACATAATACAAATAAAGGAAACCCACTGAAGGAGAATGTGACCATATGATGTGTGTGTGTGTGCGCATGCGCGCAAATCCACTACATTTCACAATAATTTTTATTTCTCTTTTTCATAGTTGGAGATAAATGACGTCTAAAAGAATTTAGCACTGTTTCATTTTTCTGCTCCAGTACTTTTCTGTCATCCCCCAGTCAGGTGTTCAGGAGTAATAGGGTGAAGTGTTGACTGTTTTATCGGAATATAAATGTGTTCTCTTACGTGTGGCTGTGTGTGTGTGTGGTTTTATTTTGTACGCTGGCGTTTGGTAGTTGAGCATGGTGGTCGAGGCGTCGGTTAGATCAGTTTTCACAATGAGTCAGCCTGAAGTGGTTTAAGATGGATGCGCGTCTCTGAAAGAAAGAATCTTCTTATGAAACTCGTAGCTACCCTCACTTTCCCCCCCTTACACACATACATGTGCACACAGAGACGCACATACACATGTCTTTGTAAGGAGTGCCTTTTATTTACTAAATGAATTATTGCTGTGGTGCTCCATTTTCCTGAGGCTCAGAGACTGAAACATATTATGCAATGCAGAGTGTGACCATCACCCTGCCTCTCTTTCTGTCCCTTTCTCGTCTCTTTTTTAAAAAAAATTATTTTATTTGGAATGATGTTCTTTTTAATTCATTTCAGTTTATTTAATGTTGCCTAATCTGTTTTCATTTGATTCTCTGTGATGGAAAG
Organism: Clarias laeviceps; assembly: GCA_030014305.1. Lineage (NCBI taxonomy): Eukaryota > Metazoa > Chordata > Actinopteri > Siluriformes > Clariidae > Clarias > Clarias laeviceps. Next base: position 22,981,562 of record JAQMYJ010000039.1, read on the forward strand.
CAGTACAGAGAGCATGTTCATACAGGTACCAAGTGATGGGAAAGCCTTTTTTTTTATTTTTAAATTTTTTTATTTTAGGTTGTTGTTTTTCCTGTCCATGGTTGCACTCTGTGTCTGATTAGATCGAGTACATCTGGTTTATTCAGTTATTTCTTCCTACATAAACTGAGCCTATGAGGGATCTAGGTTTAGCATGAGCTGCACTGACGTTCAGACATTGCGCCATATTGCGACAGATCACAATGCACAGTATGTAAGTACAGTATGTATAAGGGATCTCGCATACACTATATAGACAAAAGTATGTACATTTGATTTGTTGAATGTCCCACTTCAAATAAGTTTAAAAAGCATTATAATAGTAAATAGTTACACCTAAAATATAAGCATTTCCACTCTCCTTAGAAAGCTTTTCGCTCGATTGTAGCTATGTGCCTTTTTGGCCACACAAGCCTTTCATGAAGTAGGATTTTCAAATTCTTCACAAAGGTGTCCAGTAGGGTTAAGGTTAGGGCTCCGTACAGACCACTCAGGTTCTTCCACAGCAAACTCAGTAAATTGTGTCATTATAGACTTTTATGTCAATTTTTGCATTTATGTTTAATGTCCGTGAAGCAAGAGTAGTTATAAACGGTTCCCTTACCAGCATATCTTTTTCTTTCCCCTTCTGAAAATAGGACAAAAAAAAAAAGAAGCTGCTTGTGTGACAAAGGAGCTAGAGAGCCCTTTACTCTGCATATTTCCCCATGTCGGGGGAAAAAAAACTTCGCATCTGACTGTGACAAGGCACACTGGTGACTCTTCCTAGTGTCTCCTCATAGAAAACCATGTGATATTAACAATTACACACATATTTTTAATCAGTTGTGGAGCACAGGCCATACAAGTTTTTGTGTAAATTTAGTATACTGTTTTAGAATGAGCACGTTAAAAGTACATTATTTTATTATTTATTTAATAAGTTAGCATAGGTCTCAGAGCTCCTCCAAAGTGCTCCCTGTATTTCACTCCTCATCAGGACGTGCCCTTTCCGTCTCGATGTAAATGTGCAACAAACTGGGGGATGCCATCCTCTGATGTGATGTCACAATAGGAGAAAAAAAATCTAACTAGCTTGTTTAAACCCTAGCTAATGCAAAATGAAAAAAGAGCATGCACACTGGTGACCCATCCAAATGTTTAAAAGTAACTAAAATGTAATTTTTGCATAACAGGTTTCCTTTAATATAGACAACAATTTACTGTACAAGAATATTACTGTTCAAGCTATACTATTATTAAAAAAAAAAATATATATATATATATATATATATATGTGTGTGTATGTATATGTATGTATATGTATGTATATATAATTCAATTTAATTAGTTAATCTTATGTGTATTTTGTGAGTGTTACAATACCAGTCATCAATCACTAACTCTCATACTTCTCTGTTTCTCAGATTGTCAGCTGAAGAAGCTTCGTGTGGAGACGTTAACCATCCTCATGGACTCTGAGCTTGTGGCTCCACGTGGACCTGGTGAGGTGCATCTTTCTGGCCCTGGGGCCACCCAGTACCTACAGAGTCTGGCCCATTTAGCAACCAGCATCGCGATGGAGTCATCAGCACTGTGGAGCGCACTGGAAGCAGAGGGGACACTGAAGGATCTCCTGAGTTGCTTGCTCCGTTGCTCGCATTACGAAGTGAGGCAGCTCACACTGAAGTGTCTCCTGGAGAGACTGCAAACGAACAAGGACCAACGGTCTCTACCCTGCAGCCTTAGTGTGTCCACTATAGCTTGTCTGGCATTGCATGAGCCACACCCCACCTGCCTAGCAAAGGTGAGAGTATGCAGAGATTGTGATTTAAACAAGGAGACATATTTTCCTAAACCATATTTTTCATTCATTTATTAAGAAAAATCATTTTTTTTAAATTATTATTGTTGCCAAAAAAAGTAGGTGAGCCCTCACTTTCAGTAACAGATTTGTATTCATTGAACAGCACGAACTTCAACCAAAGATTTTTTTTTGTTATTCTCTTCTGCCTCAACTCAGTAATGTTGGTGTGGTTCCTTTCATGAACACTGCTTTTGAGGTCCTTCCATAACTAGTGTGTTAAGGTTTGAATGTTAAGATTTGGACAATTTAAAATTGTTATATTTTTCCAGCTTGAACTATTTTTTTGACTTTTGTGTTTAGGCACATTTTCCTTCTTGCTGCATGATCCATAGACAGATAACCCAATGCTCTCTGGTAAATTTGCTAGTACGATCCAGAATTCGTAGGTCAAGCAGTTATAGCAAGATCTCCTGGCCCTCGGGCAACAAAGCGGCCCTAAACCATGACATCTCTAGCTCACTGTATGTACTGTAAAGAGGTCTCCAGATTATGTGGCTGTCTATGAATGAGAGACCGCTTTACAAAGGTCATGTAGTGTGTGCAAACATGCCACATATAAGGTAAGGAGAAAATAGTGAGCTGTTTATTAAAAAGTGTCCTATTTCAGTTTTTCATAACCCCTCCATTATTCCGCTCTGCCGTTCCTATCATTATACCCAAGCATCAGAGCATCTTAAAGCATGTGTGCATCCACATGTCCCTGCACACACATGGTGTGTATGTGCATGCGTGTTCACCATATGTGTATGTGCGCTGCTGTGTGTGCTCGTGTGTTTTATTGGCCATCCGTTAATGTTTAAAAGGCTGCTGTGAAACTGCTCCCGCTTGCTCAAGGGACTTGCTCTGGCCTAGTTTCTATGGTGAGCCCTCTGTGCCACTAAAGCATTCTGGGAAGTAAAGCAGGAAGAGGAACACTGGGATGAGTGTCTCACTCATATGAGTTTAACAGTCAGGAGGTTTTCTGTAGCAATACAAGGCCTCGTGCTATTTTTTTTTTTGCTGACAATGCTTATGAGCCATGTGTGTTCTAGATCATGTTCAGAGAGAGAGAGATCCAGGAGTTAAAACACAAGGCCCCAGCCAGCATATGTGGGCTGTGAAAGACTGCTTGAATGACTTGTATGAAAAATACAGTAAGAAAAGTAGGCTGTTGTATTTTAAAATATTGAATTGCTTTAATAGTTTTAGTTTAGTTTTAGTTAGTTTAGTTTATTTATATAGCACATTTAAAAAAAACAACAACCATGGCTAATAAAATTGCTTGAATTTAGTTTCAGGCCAGTTTCAGTGTTATTGTCTGTTAATTTAAAGATTTTCCATTCTCATTATATTTCATAATTGATATTTAAACTTGAGGAATTTAATATACGTACATCAGTTGTAAGGTGATGGTGGTAGGTAATTTTACTCTAAAAGCTCACTTACCAATTACACAGATAATAATGTAGTTTAACAGGTTGCTCCTATTTCCTACTGATAGCTCTGTTTATATTTCCTTTTTCTTAACTCCTAATTACCAAATAGCAATAAAGTCAAAAGAATTATTTGCCTGTTTAACAGTAGGTGTGTTTACATGGACCCTAATATTCCACTAATAATAGGAATAATAAACCAGTTGGAATAAAACTCATGTAAAGACCTCAGTCAGACAACTCTGTCAGTTAGTGAGATGGGTGGTGTAAACCTTTAATAATCCATTCAATAAGTAAATATTAGCCATGTAAACACTTGATCCAATTGTTTTTCTCTTGTCAGAATAAATATATTCTTTCTGCGTATGTTTGCCCCATGTAGGGGTAATATAATATCGTTTCTAAGGCAGAACTTTTGCTTTCAGTATTCTCCCTGAGAACAAGTCTCTCCGTCTGTCTTTTTAATCCACTGAGTCTCTGGCTGAGGAAAGGTCACTGATTGGCTCACAATCAGAAAATCGGAAAATACATGCAGCCTAACTTCAAAGTTAAAGAACAGTACTACTACTTCTATTATATTTTCTGCAGATTAAACGCACAACAGGCAGAAACACTTTTTATGTGTCAAAAAAAAAAGTTTCGGTTTAATGCTTTGAACATGTAGACACACTTCAGATCAGTATCCATGTAAACAGTTAAATGTAAGCTTTAATCAGAAGGATTTCACTCAGTATGAAGAAATAATATCCATGAAGATGTAACTAGTTTACATTATTTTAATTGATTGATTTTTAAAATCATTTTCTGACAAAAATTATAATAATAACAACATTTTACTTCTTTTAAACCTAAGACTTTACACCAAAGACGAGTAAACCCTATTTGAAAAAGGTTTATGCCATTTTTGTTAATTTTGAACAGCAGCCTTTCAACAGGTTAAAGTTCTAACAACACCTTCATGCTCCAGTTCTCATCCGCTTAATGTGAGTAATGGAAGTCAGCATGTCCTTGCCTGCTCCGTGACCCGTCATATACAAGCAGAAGTCAAGGCAGTTGTTGGTGTTGTACGGTGCATTTTTACTATATGTTGCCCAGCAAAAAAAACTAAAAAACACCATTTCAGGTGGATCAAACTATTGGGCTGCATCAAGCAAAGATAACAACTATGGAGATTTGAAATTGCTGAAACTGGGCTAAGAACTTTTCACATGAACACATGGTGAAAGTGGGAGCATTTCCATACGCACAATGTGATGAGAACTAAATTTGGATTGGAACTAAACAGCTGTGTGGCCATAAGAAAATCATTTGGTAATGACACTAATTAAAAAAAAAAGCAAAAGAAGATACTCCTGAAAACACCACCAACGAAGGACATACAACAAAGAGAAACAATTTTTTGCAGGAGCCACTGTACATCAGAGACTCCTTTTGTGTGTATAAGTGAAGATAGACACAGCTGGGTGTGAAAACAGATGTGTTTGACTTTTGGAAATGTGGAGGACAAAGAAAGAAAGGGAAACACTGCTAGACTTTTGTCTGCACTGTACCAAAGCAAGAACAAGAGAAAAAGACAGCCCGCAGTGATGGTCATGACCATTCCCAAAACACCAGCTATGGAATTGTATGAACATAATGAATAAAAACAGTGGCAGGTACATGGAAAAAATAAATGAAGCAGACAAGCAGGTCTAGGTGGTGAGACCAGTGATCACTAGGATGACAACTAGGATCAATCAAAGCAGACTGTATATTTATCCAACAGATAAGATCTCTGGTAAATTCTTGAATTGAATCGGTGTTGAGTCTTTCTAATATATGTTAGAGATATTTTAAAGAGAGCGAGAGAAAGAGAAGGCCTTTATTTGTCTCACATACATTACAACACAGTAAATAATAATTTTATTATATTACATTACATTACATTATATTATTTACTTGCAAGAGGCTTGGCCTAATAGCTTGGCTCTGATGGGGACTGAACCCCTGGCCTTTAAATAAACCTTAACCTTTGAGCCACCATGGCCCCTAGTAGCAATTTACATGTACTGTGGACACTCCACATACCCCCTATCTACCCCATAGTTTTTATTATTATACCCAAGTAACATTAAACACTTGCATTTGTACATTATGTTGACAGTCAGCTTTTTTCCTCTCTTTAAATTGTTTTTGTCTTTCCCTCAGGTTCTGCAGCTTCTCTCAGTCCTCCCTCTGTCCTCCATCCTGCCATGGCAAGACGACAGTATTTGCCTAAGTGACGAGAAGGCACTAGTCTACCTCCTCTCTGTAGCAGAGACCTCCACACACAGGTGATTGGTTTGACCAATGTCCAACTCTGACTCAACATTTTATTTAATGATAACAGTGTGGTCAAAAATCAGCCATTGGTGAGAACTTTTGCGCAGCTGCTGTTCATTTATATAATAAGCAACGTTGGCATTTTTGACTAGCTTTGCATTAGCCACTCCCAGCAAAGATTTCCACCGACAGCAAAAACCCACCGGCCTACTTAGTTCTGTCTTGAAGAACACCCGATCCTGATGAATAGCAGTGGTTAGGGTTGTGGGTATGACCACAGTGGTGGCAGAAGGTCGTTCATAGTCTGCTCCCAGGGAGGAAGGGCGCAATGGTTTCAGATGTGGGCTTCTACCATGAAAGAGACCACACATGCCTGTGGTAAACAGCTCCCCTGTATACGCCAATCATCCATTCACAGTCGAGATAGAGCATGAAGGATATTGATTTTCACCGTTTTCAGGCTCACGGCTACCTTTATGTGCCTCGTGTACCTGTGGTTATCTGCATGCGCTCGCACAGAAAGATCCATCTGTTTCTGTAAAGGTGTGTTCATATCTACATGCCTGTGCATATGTGTGTAAATGGGATTGCTTGTGTGGGTGACTGTCTTTGGGTCATGCACCTGGCAACAGGTGTGTGTGTGTGTGTGTGTGCTTTTGCATAGTAGATGGTTGAAGGGACCTCAAGTCTGAATTACAGGCAACGTCCCATTTCAGGTCTGTATGAATGAACACACAGCCTGCAGTATAGAATTACAGAAGGCCTTTCCGTCTAAAGCCAGAGCACCCCTTGGCCTGATCACTGTTGAGAAATGGGCTTGGTGGCATTGTTGTTCTCTGTGACACGGCGCCTGTGTTTTGGAGTGCGGCAGTTGCTCTGTGATTAAGCAACGGCATAGTACTGGCACTGTGCGCGCGCTTGTGTGCGTGATTGTGTAATGTTGCCGCACACTTGTCCTTTGACTCGCGTTACATTCTGAGGCGTTGTGTAACTGCACATTTGCTGGGGGAGTTTTAGTTCCAGCGCTCTGTAGCTGAGCGCATGGTTGTGACCCACCTGTTTTATGACGCGGGCGGTTTTGTGAAAGGCCACATTTGTGACTGCTCCGAAGTGGTCTTGCTGCTTTCAATAAACATAACCACTGTGTGTGGAAGTATCACTGTGGGGGCTTGTTTGTTTATTTACTGTACGTTACCAGACTTTGCATACCATGTTGTAGCATTGCATAGCTTCTTGTACATGGAAACATATGATGATTTATCTGTGTTTTTGTGTTTTAGCTTGGAGCTACATTGTGCTGCCCTCTCGTTGGCCTCTGGACTGGTGGTGCACCTGGCCAAAAAGATGCCGTTGGTAAGGAAGACAAGTGGGAAGGAAGGAGGGAGTGAGGAAAAGAAATAGAGGGCCATTGTGTGGGAAGGAGACGTGCGGTCATAGGAGGACTAGACGCTGCTTGAATTCTATATGACATTATCTATAGCAGATTTCCCATTAATTTTGTATACACACCAGCCACACTTTCTTGCTCTTGTGAGGTTAATAAGATAATAAAAATGTGCTTGTTACAGAGAAATTTTAACATACATACTCCTGCATCCTAGCTGAGAAGACTTCAATAAATGTTAGTCTACTCACCATAAAATGATTCACCATATGAATGATTTACATTGAAATTAGCACCTCAATATGAAGCTTTATTTCTACTATAAATATTTCATGATACAGCCGAAACTACTCTTAGAGCCCTGCTGTTATAGAAAATGGATCCACACCTAGTGTTTAACAGCGCTGTTGTATAAGCCTTATTTCACATGAAATATGTAATATTTTAACTGTAAACATATGGACTTGCATAGTTTAATGTTATCACAATATTTTTGAAAGCTTTAAAAAAAATCACTCATGTAGTACAATTGTGTTTGAAAAACACTGCACCCCACAGATATTATTTGGTGATTCTTCCCTTAAGCTTCTCCCTGTGATGTTTAACAAGTCTGAATTCACTTAGATCTTGGACATGCATAACAGAATATTCCAATAACCTTTATATTGTTAGAGTCATGAAGTAAGTTTGCGACTAAAATATTGTGTTGCTTAGTCACATCCACGATGCCAGCAACCTTCTTGGGTCAAATGCATTTCCAAGAAGTTTTTTTTTTTCCCCTGGTTGTGTGAGACCATAACTCAGTTATAGTTCTACGAACGTATAGTGAGCAATTGTATGAGTTGCTTTAAGGCAGAACATCTTTTGTGTACATCATATTTAGGCTCATAGGCACAAATAAAAAAAAATAGGCACAATGCAAAATACGGCTCATAAACAAAAGGATTTTATGTATATCATCTTTATTATTTTAATTAATTCAATTCATTAAGTAAAACTTTTACAGTATAGATTCATTACACACAAAGTGAAATATTTCAAGTCTTTTTGTTTTAATTTTAATTATAATGGTTTACAGCTCATGAAAACACAAAATCTAGTCTCTCTATTTTGAGTTTGAGTCAATAACTATTCATACTGTATAAACACCATGGTGAATCATTTACCACTAGGAGGATAAGCCACAGCAGGTCATCACTGAAAGAACTGGCTTTTCACAGACTGCTGTATCAAAGCATATTCGTGGAAAGATGACTGGAAGGGAAAAGTGTGGTGGGGAAAGGTGCACAATCAGCAGGGATGACTGCAGTCTTAAGAAGATTGTCAAGCAAAGCTCATCCAACTTGCTATCGCTTCACAAGGAGTGGAATGAGGCTGGTGTCATTGCATCAAGAGCCACCATGCACAGACATCTTTAGGAAATGGTGTACAGTTGTTACATGCGTAGTATCAAGCCACTTGATGAATCAGAGGCAATGTCTGAAACCTCTTGCCTGGGTTGAGGAGAAAAAGAACTGGACCGCTGCTCAGTGGTCCAATGTCTTGTTTACACATGAAAGACAATTTTGCATTTAATTTGGAAATTAAGGTTTCAGAGTCTGGAGAAAGAGAGTAGAGGTACAGGATCCAAGTTGCTTGAAGTCCAGTGTGTAGTTTCCACAGTTAATGATGATTTGGGGGCCATGTCACCTGCTGCTGAGTCCAAAGTTAATGCAGCAATCTACCAGGAGATTTTAGAGTGTTTCAAATTTACATCTGCTGATGAGCTTTATAGAGATTTCTTTTTCCTGCACCACTTACCACCTTCTCATAGTTCCAAAACCACTGATAAATGGTTTGCTGACCATGATATTACTGCACTTTATTTGGAAAGCCAGCTCACCTAACCTAAACTTATAGAGTCTGTGAGGTATTGCCAAGAAGGAGGTGAAAAACACCTGAATCAATAATACAGATGAGCCGAAGGTTGCCATTAAAGCCACCTTTTCATTTAATAGCGCATCAGCAGTGCCACAGGCTTATCACCTCCATGCCATCACTAATGCAGTAATAAGTAAAGGAGCACTGGAGTATTGAAGAGCATAAATGAACATGATGTTTAGAACTTATGTATTGTAAATCACTTTTAAATTAATTAATCTTGAAAATCTTACATTATGAGGCAATAGATTTTTGATTTTCATCAACTGTAAGCTAAGAAAATTAAAACAAAGGTTTCAAATATCTCACTTTATGTGCAACAACTCTAGAATATATTAGAGTTTCACTTTTTAAATTAAATGTACCATTTACCATGACCTTTCTAATTTTTTTGTATGTGCTTTGTTTATTCGTACATAATATATGAACAGAAGGTTTTGTGAGCTGTCTCTGGACAGATTGGATCATTGGATTTCCTCAGAGTTTTGTTGGAGCTGTTTGTGTTGATGCAAGTCATTGAGATGTTTGTGAACAGTCATTAGGCGATTAGCTGCTAGGTGTTAGGTGACGTGGAACGTGCAGCTGTGAGTAAACCTTATTTACTTGGGCAGTTGAGTATCACTGCAACTCACAAAACCATCCTTTCTTAGTGCATAGAATACATGATATTGGGTGGATTTATCAAATAGGCTTATTTTTATTATCATTATGTCATCATCTGTCTGCGCATTTCAAATGAAACGCCTCCATGACTCAAACACATAATAGTATAATAGGAATAATGATTAAAAATTGTATTCTAAATATGTTCAAGATAAACCCTGCATGTTCTGTGTACAGGGGGACCCTGTTGAGGTCGTAGAGGCTCACGCCACCCGCTGGGTGGCGCTGGTGACTCAGGACTGTAGTGAGGAGCAGCCAGTCGAGGTCAAACAGACTGCGGCAGAGGTGCTGGTGAAGGTCACACCCACCCTCTTGACCTCTGCCATACTGCATATGGGTACGTGCCTGTCCATTCTTGGATATCTGTGTGCCAATGGATATGAAAAGTGGTCTGAGTGTGTGTGTGTGTGTGTGGCAGGTATCACCCACACCCTGGCACTATGGCGTAGTCTCTTCACCTTACTGCAGGACGAGGACCAGGATGTGAGAGACAAAGCTGCTGACTTCATCTGTTACTTGCCAGCACATCTTATCACCACAGGTACACACGAAAAAGTATATGTAAACACACACACACACACACACACACACAATATTGAGGTGATCCTATACTCAAAAGTCTTGGAAGTAGGTAGGAGGGTCCAGTTTCTGTAGATGCAGTATTAATAGCACAGAACTCGGATGGGGGTTGATGTTTTTTTAGCAGGGGGTGGGGAGGTGTGAGTTTCCTTTTACAGCCTCCCCTGACAGCAAAAGAACAGAGGTGTGGAAGAAAGGAGGAGGTCCAGCAGGCTCAGGGCTTTGAAATAGAGGTGTCAGACTTAGAGATGCAGAGAGCAGGAACGACCCAGCTTCACAGATCAGTCACATCAAAAACCCTGTCCGTGCCGGGATGTCTATCTGCAGCATGATGAGCAATTTCACACACCTTTTACAAACACCTGTTTTTTCTTTTTTTCTATAAACGGAGGAGGTCAGTTGGTGTTAACCAGAGAGCCGGGCCTGAACGAGGTCTAATAACCTTGAAATAGTTGTGATAGACAGAGCAGTGTTTAGAGACCAAGCTTAACTGCTATCCTGTGCTTTGTATTCTGCACATGCAGTTTATCAAATTAAACAAGTTACTGCCACTTACTGTTCTGTTACTTGTTTAAAGTACTGCCAAGTGATTTTCAGCTTTTCGTGAGATATGTCTGGGAACATCAAAATAAAAGAGATCAGATTGTTGCATAGGAAAGATGAACATGTTTAACCATTTGGAAGTGTCCAGGGCCGTTCTCTTGTTTTGAATTTTCTTTAATAAAGAACATGTCTGATTATAGTAGGCATGATGGTGCACTAATAATTAATTTGTGTTGTGGGTGCAACACGCATCAGTAAATTCAAAGATAAGTTTGAACTTCTAAACTCATGAGCTTATTATAACCCCTGATCTTCCCTCGTTCCGCTGCATTAGCCGTTTCTAGTCATAAGCAGGAATAATTCTTAATTCTATTCAAACTATTTGAATACAAGGTTATTGCTTCAGTAATGACTGAATGGGAAAGTTGTTTTTCCCATCAACATGTCCAAGTTCAACATTCCAGTCCAGTATTTCGAAATGGATTTTAAAAAGCTTCAGCCTCTTTAGCCAGTGTTACCCAAGTTGTCTATGTTGTTCTTGGCTCCCCGATAAATATTGAGAATGCATTAAAGGTTAAAGAAACTTTCGAGCTGCTAATAACATAATCTTAACAATACTGTCTGTCTGTTCTAGCCTTTATTATAGTCATAAATGCCCCCCAAAAACACATCTGAACTTATCATTGGATTATCTGTCTAGTAAAACAACAGCTGCCTTGTCTCGCTAAAGGCTGAACAGGACATGTGGATCTATTTGGCAGTCATTTGACTGTAGATGTGATTCCTCTGCTCTCAAACGTTCAGGAACTGGCCAAGCGAAAATTGGTCTTTGTAGTTTCCTTGCACTTTAGGTGTTGCAGTCATGTACTCATGAACAAGGCCTTTTAACTTGAGCACCCCTGGGTGGAACTCTTTTTAGACAGGTGAAGGCGTAAACTGTCTAACAGTGAGTTTAGATTTTGCATTGAAGTGTCAGACGCGAGACGATGCCTTCTGATGCAGATGTCCCGATAGGGGGGATCTTCTACCGTTCCAACAGTTATGTTTTAGATATATTCTAGCAAGGTGGTTTATCATAAGAATAAATGAAACTGTAGTCATGTGACATTAAAATTATTCTTTAGAAAAAATTTACTTGATCGAAACAAAAGAATGGCTGGGTATTTGCCAACCCTATTTGTTTGATAGTAAGAACACTTGTTGTGTTTTGATTTACATAATACCAAATACACTCCTAAATTATGCCATTCACAATCTTCTAATATTAGGAGTTGTCTTTAGCAAAGATGTGTTTGTGTGTGTGTGAAAGTTTGTGTTTGCGCACTACCCTGGTTTCTGTTCCCGTAGGTCTCTGGAGGAAGTCAAAGCTGTAAAATTTGTGTTATTTTTCTCACCTTGATACCGCTCTGTTTCACACCCACACTTCCTTTCCTCAAGCTTGCACACCTACATTTCCATGCTGTTTGAAACTCAGTGAGAGTGTGCGCACACTTGACATGAGAAAAAGAATGCCACATTGTTGACTAAAGTGTTTTGGAAAAAGTGAACCCAAAGTTACAGCAGTTATATTACACTTCCTTGCTTGAAGCTGTATTTGTAGTGTAAGTCTGATAATGTCATCATGCCTGTATTGTGCGAAATGTACAAATAACAGGCCCTGGGATTCCACCTTTAATGTCTGATCGAAGAGAGTTCTTTCTGTGCATGCTTAATTGATGTTGGTTTTGTGTGTGTGTGTGTGTGTGTGTGTATGTGTGTATGTGTGTATGTGTGTATGTGTGTATGTGTGTATGTGTGTATGT
>JAQMYJ010000039.1:23002337-23034685 GCA_030014305.1 Clarias laeviceps
CCCCCCCCCCCCCCCCCCCCGCCTCCTTTTGGTTTCTTATAAAACTCCCCATTCCTGTAGATTTTACTTGGACTCTTCGTTCTCTTGATTGCCTTTTGATATGGTATTGGTCTAAGGGTTCTGAACTTGTTGGATGGAAAAGAGTTTGAACACATTTTGCATGTATATAGTAGGTACAGGGGCTGGGCACTATACTTTTTCTTGACTACTTTATCAGAAGTAAAGCTTTTTGAATGTAACTTCAAATGGACAAAAAAGATGAGACTTTTTTTTTTTTTTTTTCTGAGGAGGAATCAGTTCACTACAAGTTGTGTGTGAGACTGTTAACTTTTGTACTGTACATTTTCTTTTTTTTTTGTAGTTCTCCCAATAAAATTTGGAAAAAAGTGATAGAATGTGCCCCATGTGGTTGTCATTGTGCTCTTTTGTAAGTCCTGCTTCTTTAAAACATTTGTGCTCACAAAATGCAGACACATGCTTCCATTCCATCTGAAAAGAAACAAAATAAAGCATATTTCTCTAATAGTCTTTCAGGTTTAGCTTTGGATTTCACATGGATATCAGAAGTTATGAGTTAAACAAACTTTTAGTTACTAAATTCTGAGTTCATCAAATAGCAAAAGGTTTTAAGCTGTTAAAGCATATCTAACTACAAGCTAGTTTTAGACCATAGTTCTTACTATATCCTCTTCCCTCATTCCTGTCTTTTTTTTAAAAGTAAACTGGAGTTTGGTTAGCTCAAAGTGAATTTTGGCTCACGTAAACTGACCTAAACACTGATTTGTTATACATGACAGCAATTTCCTGTTTAATGGTGCTGTAAGGACTCCAAATATTTCCGTAAAAAAAAAAAAGGTGTGGTTTTGTAAGCACACACCAGCAGATAGCGGCTCTCAGGCCAGGGTGAGCTGGCTGACACGTTCAGTCTTATTTGTCTTTTGCCCTCATTTAGAAGACTTAAAATGATTTTGAGTAGTATAGTACTTTTGATTAGTTATCAGCGCCGGCAAGTCGTTAAGAAAATAAAGGGGCCGGAATCAATCTAGTGCCAAGAGCTCAGGGCATGATAAGGAGGAGTGATAACATCTTGGAGCAAATATTTACAAAGTCCTGCTGGATTTCATAATGAAGTGTTTATAACAGGACCCAAATGAACTGCTCCAAGCCAAGTAGACTTTACCTGTGTGTGTGAGTACTTTATTACAAATCTTTATTGATGGTATGGTGTACGTTTTATTGGCATTATTTAAAAAGTTCTTGTTAGTGTTTGGAATTACAGCTTGAGAGTTTGGACCTTTTAAACACGGTTAAAAAGCTCCTACAATGACAGGAAATACTGGACTTCTGATTATGGCAGGAAGAGCTCAGTCCCTCACCCACGCCCATTTACATCCCTTCTCTCCTCTGCTGTTTTTGTCTTTTTTTTTTTTTTCTTTTTTTTTTATGAGAGCTTTCTGTTGGTCCATTCAGCTCCTGGAAGTCTTTTCTATTTGTGCCATAGTGTTTTCCTGAGTAGTGGCGGGGCTTCCTGAAATACTGGTCAGTAAGAAAAGGGCCTGCTGTTATGTCTGTGTGTGCGTGAAACTTTTACAACCTAGACTGCTGATTGAAACCCAGGAAGCAAAGTATGAAGCTTAAAGATATGAATGTAGTGAAGTAGCCAGACTGATGTAGAAACACGTTTGTCATATGCTGTCAAAAATTCCCTGTCTATAAGTTCAGACCTTCGTTCTCCAGCTCAACGCTTTCTCATCGAGCAATGGCTAAATGACTAAAAAGTGTCAATCCCATATTTCGTACTCTCAAAGTGCTGCTTCTTCCTATAAGCTAAAGTCTCTCTACAATACACAAATATTTACACGTCATGTGCGTGAGGTCAGTGTTTATATTCGGATGGCCATTGGGTCTGAGCCTTGACGACATCCATAAACGAGGCAGAATGTGTATGTGTCTCATAAGCCATTTCCTCTCTCATCCTTCAAGTTACTAACACTGGTGGCACACATGGATTGTACAGACCTATGAATCATGTTATGCAGTCACACAGTGCAGACATGGTCCATGAGCAGTAACTTGTGAATATAATGAACGTATACACCATTCAGTTACAACACTAACACCACTGGATAAAAAGAACTGGACTTGCTCAGTGGTCCAAAGTGCTCTTTACAGATAAACATATATTTTGCATTTCATTCGGAAATCAAGGGCCCAGATTCTGGAGGAAGAGTGGAGAGGCACTTTTGATTCTGTGAAGCTGCTTTGACCATTGTTAAAAGTGCTATACAAATAAATAAATAAGAATTGACAGGCAGAGAACCCGGGCTGCATGGTGAACGCCTTGCACCTACAGGTCCGGGTTCGATTCCTGTCTCTGTGTGCATGGAGTTTGCATGTTCTCCCCGTGCTTGGTGGGTTTCCTCCGGGTACTCAGGTTTCCACCACAGTCCAAAGATATGCAGGTTAGGCTAATTTCCTCCCAAGTTGCCCATAGTGTGTGAGTGTGTGTATGTGTGTGTGCCCTGAGATGGATTGGCAACCTGTCCATGGTGTACCCTGCCTCGTGCCCTAGGTCTCCTGGGATAGGCTCCAGGTCCCCGTGACCCTGAGTACAGGATAAAGCGGTATAGAAGATGAGTGAGAGAGTGAGTGAGGCACAGAATCCAAGTTACTTGAAGTCCAGTGTGAAGTTTCCACAATCAGTGATGATTTGGGTGCCATGTCATCTGCTGGTGTTGGGCCATTGTGTTTTGTCAAGTGCAAAGTCAATGCAGCGATCTATCAGGAGAATTTAGAGCACTTCTGTCTGCTGACAAGCTTTATGAAGATGATTATTTCCTTTTCCAGCAGGATTTACCACCTGCCCACAGTGCCAAAACTACCAGTAACTGGTTTGCTAACCATGATGCGGCTGGCCAGCCCACTCGTTTGAAGCCCATAGAGAATCTATGTGATTATTGTCAAAAGGAAGATGAAAATCATCCGACCCAACAATACAGACAAGTAGAAGGCTACTATCAAAGCAACCTGGTTTTTAATAGCAGTGGTACAAGATGATTGCCTCTGTGCTATGTTACATTGATAATTAATGGCAAAGGAGTCTCGGCCAAGTGTAGAGTGTGTACATGAACATACCTTTCAAAAGTTGGACCTTCCTTCCAACAAGTTCCTCACAGATCTATGGTCTTGTTTTTTTCTTTATTCTGTCCTCTTGTTGCAGAGTTTGGATATTATTCCTTTGTTTTATGAGTTTCCTTCAGTTACTCCAATTTCCTAACTTGTGTGTGTGTGTGTGTGTGTGTGTGTGTGTGTGTGAATGAATTTCTATTATCATAATACTTAAAATTACACATACATAAATGGACCTTTAAAAAAAAAAAAAAAAAAAACCATACATCTTCAATTTTCAAAACAACATGGCAGCAGCTATAAACTATCATAGCAGTTTTCATTTTAGACCCTTATAAAACAGCCGCATTATATCTGAAACTGTTCTCTCAAATCCAGTATTTCCTTTTCCCCACATGCAAGTCCTCGGTTTCATGAGTCACCTCGCCTCCCTTGTCCTTGACCATAACACTTAGTAACAGTTAAGGTATTTGTAGTGATGGACAGGTTTAGAGTTCAGGGGACATGACGAGGGGAACTACAGCATGACTCACACGAAAGATCCAGTAAAGTATGTGAAAGCCAACACTGCTGGTGTTCACACTGAAAAATCTAATATTATGCTTTATTGAGCACAGTATTTCAAAAACACTATATACAGCTGTGGAATATACATTTATTGTACTCGTCTTGTCCATACATTAGAGAGTGAGACAGGCCTTTAAGGCTTGTAACTGCCCTATGAATGTAAATGAGTATTTTGCATGTAGCATTATATGTGTTGTATATTGTCACAGTAGAGTTTTGTTGGATAGGCGTGACTCAGCACACAGTTAAACAGTGGAAGGAAAGTGCTTGAGGGTTACACGGGTGTAATTATCAGAGGAGAATACATTGGTACTGAGGTGCTGGGTGAAACTTTCCACACACAAGTATTGTAGGACAGCCTTATGAGTATTAGTACAATGACACATTTGATTCACATCACAGTGTGCCAAAGCAGGGTGCATATAAGGCAGAAAATCCTTACCACTCAAGGTAAGAGCCTCTTATGCAGTTTCACATCACTAAGACACAATAACACACACAGTCTCTCTCTCTCTCTCTCTCTCACTCAGACGTATGTATCAACATATTGAGGAGATTCAGAAGTTGGGACCATAAGTGTCAACTTAATGTGAAAAATGAACGGCCTTGTTTGCTTTGCCAATTCCTCGGCAGCGGTCAGGTTGATGATTGGTGTCATTTGCGTTAATTGCTCTGTAAATACTTTTTTTTGCTTCCAGGCAAAATCCTTCAGCTAGGCTACTTTATCACTGACAGTGTGCATGTTATGTATCACAAACTAATTACATGCACTCAGTGTCTACTTCATTAAGACCACCTGTATATTTGCAAGCTCACGGAGTTCTCTAATCAGCCAAGCAGCACAACAGATAAAAGCATGCAGATACAGGTGAAGAGCACCGGTTCATTTTTACATCAAACATAAGAATGAGAAAAATGTAAGCTCTTTGTGATTTTGATTGTAATGGCTGTTGGAACCAGACGGTTTGGGCTGCTTTAAATATTCCACACTCAACAGTTTCTACAAAGTTTACACATAATGGTATGAAAAACGAACAAAAGAAATGTGAGAGAGTGTATATTCATGCAAAATTTATTGATTGTTCAAATATGATAGCTATGCAAAGTCCCTTAACTAAACATTTCCTAAACATTCAGACACTGCTGGAGCCTGTACCACGGCTTTACCACTTTCCATGGTCTGATCTACATCAATGAGAAAGTTACCAAGATGTTGATGCATGTTGTTGTTGATGGATTACTTTAAGAAGAAAAAAGTTCAAGAGATTTGAGAGGCCCTTCTTTCTCTCAGGAATCCAGAGAAGGGAAATTTTAGCCTGGGCTGATTTCTCCACTCCCACATCCTCCTTGTCTTTTATTCTCTTTCTTATCTAACTTTTATTTAAGATGGTAAGTTTTACCTCAGAATCAGACAAAAATGTCTGGTATTTAAAATTAGCTACTTTTTTTAGTGCTGTACTGGAAGTATGAGGGTTGTTTATCTATCAAGGGAATGTAGTCCATAAATTAATTTTGTATTTTAAAGACTGCTTATGCAAAAAAAAAAAAAAAATGTATGTAGGAGGCAGAACAATCATAATGTTTCTTCAGTATTGCTCTATTCAATAGATAGATAGATAGTTGGATGGATGGATGGATGGATGGATAGATAGATAGATAGATAGATAGATAGATAGATAGATAGATAGATAGATAGACAAATGTTTGGATATATTTTTCTACTTTATAGAACAATATTGGATATTTCATAACTATAAAACCCACATATGGAACAAGATAATTATGTAACAACAGTCAGTTGTTATTTTTAGAAACAAAGGTCACCTGTTCTGGAATAGTCTTTCCAAGAACAGTATTGTCACATGCATTTGCAAAAACCACCAAGCACCATGATGAAACTGGAGGCAAGATCAAAACCTACCTCTAAAGTTCATTTAGAGTTACCAGCCTCAAAATGTAGTGGTTTAAGTAGTTTAACGGTTAAAGTAGAGTTCAGAAGAAGAAGCTGGAACTAAACCCTCTGGATCTGGTGCAACTTTTCCTCTACTTTCAAGGAGGTCAAAAGGTTTGTGACAAGGGTGGGAGGTGTCTGTGATACTGAAGATATTTACAGTGGTTAAGGTGTTCAATGGCTGGTAATTGGGTAACAATGATGTGCTGGGTGGTTTTCACCACCCTTTGCAATGATTTCCTTTCAGACCACATAGATCTGCTATACCAGACTGTTAAAGGGTTGGGCAGGATGCTCTCAGTGATGCAACATAAAAGCTTTATAGTAACTCAGGTTTTTTTTAGTCTCCTCAGAAAACTTGTTGCAATTTCATAACTAGAAAAAAAGTGTTATGGAGCCAGAACAGATTCTTGGAGATGTGAACACCCAAGAACTTGAAGCCAGGGACACGTTCCAGTTCAGTCCCATTGATGTAGATGTATCTGTGGATTTTGGTTTCCTTGGCATTAAAGATGAGGTTGTTAAAGGATAGTCATCTACTAGCATGTTTGTGAAATCCAGAGAACCTGGAAGAAACCCTTGACAGCACATATGAAACTCTTGTCATGTGGCAGAGTGCAGCTGTGAGGTTGCAAGGCTACCAGTTGCACCAACAGCCAGATTTAAAATTTAGATGGTTTTTACAAGCACTTCTAGTATTTTATTATTAAAATGAAGTCAGATTTACACATTAAGTAAGTCTTGGTTGATCAATTATGATATGGCTAAGGATGTGAAAAGTTCGTCAAATTTATTATTGCTCCCATTAATCATTGGAACAAAGTGTATCGTCGGTAGTAGGGAAAGAGTGAAAGTCAGAAACTCTTACCGACCCTCGAATGCAAAGCTTGCACCCTTTAAAGACCAGCTGGCTAAACTAGGTCAAACCTTGTGAGAGATCCAATAAAAGAGGTGTCTTTAAATAAACCTTGACCCTGACACACACACACACACACACACCTCAAATAGACTCCTATCTCCTTGTCGACACACTCCTCAAGCTCTGACACCATAACTTTCCGACGCACAGTAATGTACACAGATGCATATAAAAAGGTACTGCTACCCGTATTTTCGCAAAGCTATATCGGTTCTGTTTGGTTCTAATCAAAACACAGACATGCACCATGCTACTGTAGTACACCCACATTCAAACAGTAGGGTAACAGTGCAGTATAGTATGGAAGTGCACATACGTCTGTCTTTAAGTGCATTTGTAACAGCTTATTAAAGCAGCTCATGCAAGCAAGCAGACTTCATGCTCTGACTTGTGCACCTACTATTTATATTTTGAGTACAAACACAGCATGCCTCATTAGTCTAGATCATGTGCATGCATACAAAAGGTATTTCTTCGAGGTATAGTTTAGCATGTTCAGGTTTCAGAGTTGTAACCTTTGAGTTTGTTGCCTGTGCCATGCTAGGTTAGGAATGTAGTGGGGCTCTAGCGGCTAGTCATAGTGCTAAATCATCCTTGCTCATGGTTGATTTATGACTTTGATACAACTAGGCCGTATAGTTTACTGTGACTTTTGTTCAGTGTGCTCTCGAGTTTGTGCAATGCATTTAGAGTCATCAATGAGTCCTTCACAGATTACATGACCACTCAGGGCACGAGCTGCCACATAGATAGCCTTTATGCTGAATCTAAGGCAGGTCATTCATGAAGCAAAACTTACTGGCTATTTGTGTGTGTGTGTGTGTGTGTGTGTGTGTGAGAGAGAGCGAGAGAGAGAGAGAGTGTGTGTGTGTGTGTTTGTGTGAGAGAGCGAGAGAGAGAGAGTGTGTGTGTGTGTGTGTGTGTGTGCTTGTACAGTGACTGTGCACTACCTCTTCCCGAGTAAACAGTCCCCTCTCTGTCGGACTACTGTACGCTTAGCCAACTCACACTCTTAATGTACACACAAACACACAATGCAAGCCCACACATATTTTCTTAATTTCACTGAATATTAATTGCCATGCTATAATGCCAAAGGGAGTCTCAGTACAGACAGTCAATATGCCTTGTTTATGCCAATTTTTATTTATTTATTTATTTTTTATTTATCTATGCATATCTTTGCTTGTCTGTCGTCCATATTTTATATTTTATATTGCCAATACACTAATTCCTGCTGGGGAAGTCAGTCACCTACAAACACAACGATCTTTTACACGTTCACCTGACCTTGACCATGCTTGTTTCAGATTACATCTTATTTGTTGATGTGAAATGCACTCCCTCTACTTAACGGAACAGTACATAATTAAAAGTATAAAAAAAAAAAACTCACCACAAACAACTAGAGAATAGGTTCTCAACATGCGTCTAATTCCCAGGTGCAGTCTTACCACTAAAAAGGATAGCACAGTGATCTAGATCTGCAAGACTTCAGCTCTTGCAGTGTATGTCTTCCAACAGGGGAACTTACATAAGCCTCCTTAACTTGCTCAAATATTTAACTCATTTAAGAATCCAAACAGACAAACATTATGCTAAAGTGTTGTTTGTGTTTAGGCTTGAATGAGAAAAAGAACAACACTATAATCATTCATGGCCTGCTGAAACATTTCAAATGGTCGAGGATGGTTTAAATCCTGGGGTCAGCTGTTTAAAATGTGTTTAAAATTGAGAGAAATCAATATCAGTCATATGAATTAGCAAGCATCTTGTTTGAGATCCAAGCCCCATCTGTTTGTGAGGTTAACAAATAAGTCATGTGACAATACCCTCGAGGGCTCAAGACTCATCCCCTCTTATCATCACATGAGTTTAGTGTGTTTAAGGAGCAGACATGACCATGCACCTGACCCATGCAGGGTTTAAATGAAAGGTGGAGAATTCCCCCCAAATAATACTCTGATTTGGTTGGCCTGTGAATGTTTTTAAAGCCGCATACCACAACCGCTTTTGCTTGGCTGCCATGTATTAGTGTTCCATCATTCCTGGCCTTTTCCTTTCCTTGCTTGCCAGGCGTATATATGAGCTAGGTGTTGGATAAATTATTTATGAAAATGACCTTGGTTTCATTTTTGGAAAAATATCATTAAGTATTTTGTGACTGGTCAAGGATCTTGGCACTTCTCGGTTGGACTAAGTTTCTCATGTATGAGCATGTTATATTCATCAAGGTGATTCCCAGTGCAGACAGTTTGCAGCATTTCATTTGACATTTCACTGCATTACATTGTTTTTTTTTTTTTTAAGAAAAATGAAAAACACTGTTTTTAGGTGGCTACCTAATCAGACGAAGATCATGTGAGAGAGAGAGTGTGAGCTACATGGCTATTGACTTTAGACAACGCAACCCAACTTTTTGTTAGATTTGATACTCTTTCAACTGTAAACACTACAGTTATAAAGACTCTTTGCAGAGAAACAGTAGGCGTTTCTCAAAAAGTAGACATTTCCTAATCATGTAGGTGTTTCCCAGATGTTGGACAAGTAACTGAAGGCAATTTCTCTAAATTCCCAATTTACAGTATGTCCTTACAAGATCTACCAATGATGATCATTAGGTATCCTTCTTTTGCCAAACTTCTTCCTGTTTCCTTCACAGCTATCAGGTTCTGATATAGAGAAAAAATATAATGAAATGACAAGACATACAACATTAGAAGGTTAAATTAAACACAATTCAGTTGTGAATTAGATTCAAAAGTACCTTGTTAAATAAGAAAGCTAGGTTGGTCTAAACTAGCCTATTGCAAACATGCAGTCAATTTCTTGTGCTGAAGAATGAGCAAGCTAGATAGCAGCTTAATGTGAGGTGACACGTTTATTACTGCATACAACGTCTATAAGCTAATCTTTGAATAGGCTGAGAGAAATGTGTGAAATGTGCGAATAACCACTGATAGAATTAGATAATGATATTTACTAGGGGTAGCTACCATAGCTAGGGTTTTAGCTGGCTACAGTAAATTTTACCTGTATTATAATCATATAGCATGAAATAACCATAGTTACCATAAATGGATCAAAGTGACTTTTAAGTTTCTCATATTTTTTTTTCATTAGTATTAGCTTAATTGTGTTGTATTATGAATTTTCTAATGCAGTAATGTACTAATTTCAAAAAGTTTTTGCAGTTGTCTTATAATTTAGGACAGTTAATAACTGCATATTTTAGTGGTGTAAATGGTGTTTGTGTATGATCGTGTGTACAGTTTCCACAGACAGAGGCGTCTCTTCCACAAGTTGGTGACAAATTATTCATTGATTTTCGAGGGTCAGGCGTTCCACTCACTGAATACTGACTGGAACAACTGCAATGTCCACTTCGGCCAGGATCACATTTCAAAGAGGTTCAACCTTCTTTGAAACATTTGCACCGTTCCTTCGGGTAAGAATCTCAACCCCGTACTGTGCTTGTAGTCTTCTTTAAATGTCAAACTGTCTTTATGCCTACGTTTTTGTCCCAAGTCCCAGTTTGACTTGAACGATCCCTCTTATCTTTCAGTATAATGTTTAAAGATAAGCTTTGCTGGATAACTAGAAAATTGTAGCTATAAACGTGTATAAATAAACCAGAGCTGGCTAGCTAGCAAAGAAAGCTAGCAAGATATCAACAGCATTCATCGAATTTAACTCCCCATTCAACAGTTGCATTACTTTTACTCAAGATAGTGTGTCTTTCAGCATACATGATAGTTTTTTTTTTTTTTTTAGCTCACATTTCACATTCAGATAGTCATACTGGTCAAACAGATTCTTGCCAGCAAAAGCTTTGATTATTAAAGGAGCCATTTGTAAAGGTTAGAGCCCTCTGCTGCCCATGATATAAACTTGCAGTTACAATTTCCCCAACCGACCTCACCCTCTCTGGTTAAACTATGCATGCCTTGCAAGTTCCTGTTTGACTTGCAGGTCTAAGTTAATCAGTCCCAGATGGGGTAAGCTAATTTCCGGGCAGCAAAAATATAAACAGAAGCCTGAAATGAAGACACGAGCCATGTATGATTTATGGCAAAGTTGCAAATCAAAGTTTTATTAAATTACCATTAATATTTTATAATTATTAAAGGTCTAGAGACAGTTTAAAACTTTCACAAGACAGATTTAGTAAAAATATGAAATGATTAACATACACGATAAGGCCAAAAGTATGTGGACACTTGAACATAACACCCCAAATTGTTGCCACAGGGCTGAAAACAAACAGTTGTCTATACTGTTGCTTTAAGTTTTTGTTTTATTGGAGGCTCAACCCTGTTCCGGCATGACAATGCTCCTGTGCACAAACTTAGGCCCTAAAGATGTAGTCTGCCAAATTTGGAGTGGACTTCGAGTGGCCTTGCCTAAACACCATTTAACACCTTTGAGGTACAATGAAGCATCAACTTTGTACAGGGATTTCTTGCCAGACTCAACCTTTTGCTCTTGTGACTAAATGGCCACAAATCCTCCAAGTTCCTCCTAAGTGGAAAGATATTTCAGAAGAATGAAAACAACAAAGTGGGGACATATCAAATTTGATGCCCATGGTTTTGGAAGTGGATGTTCAATACTTACATACTTTTGATTGACTTTTGAAGAAACTTTTAATGTTTCTGTGTGTAGGGTGGTGCCGGGCCACAAATTGTATATACACATGCTACCACTTATATGATGAGAAGAGAGAGAGATGGGACATAAAATATATTTTTTTTCTGTCTGTTTTTCTTTCCTAATGGTCTTGCGATTTTTCCCTAGCATTAAATTTTGATAAAATGTGGAACTGGTAAACAAGTCACCTGCCAAGATCTTTCTATCTCTCTTGCTCTATGTCTCTTGCTCAAACTACTCTGTAATTTTATTGCAACACTGACCTACATTTCCCCTATCAACAGAGAGAGAGAGAGAGAGAGAGAGAGTGGACATGTGAGGGTGAGGCTGTTTATAATCAGCCTGGGACGTATACCATATAAGTACTTGTAATCAGACTGCATTCAAACATTGCACAAAAGGCGTTCAGGTAGAGTTTGCTTTAGTCTAGTCTCATTTTGACTTGCCATAGACACGAAGGTAACACAGGATATGAATCAGTGCAGTTTCACAGATACTGCCAGTCATTACATACATGTCAGGTATTAGATTTCCATTCATTATAAGCATCTTATTCACAGGCCAGTCATCTGTCACGTTCAGAACAATGCAGCATTGTGTGGTCAGACTTTCTGTTTTTTTGTTAGCCTTTTTGTAAAGTTTGTTTCAGTTAGCTGGTGATTGTTCAAATAGGTTTCAGTCACAAAAGCTAAAATAAATAGCCGTCAGGAGAGTGACCAGATTTTATAGCAATGATAAACTCTAAGTACACAAGATATAATATAATAAAGTGTATTTCATGTGCTTGTTTTGACCAGGCTGCTGTTGAGTCATAGTGTATCTCAACGTACCTGATGTAAGGCATGTACTTCTTCCAGCCGGTGAATCCACCCTAATCCACCCATCAAACATCATCACTTAAATGTTGGGCAAATGTTTATGAAACCAGCGTCTCTCACTAAATCTGCTAAAAGCGGCACTCACCATGTTATCAGTTCCCTCCTGGTGCTCTGACACTGTGGGGAATCGACAGGCGAGACCATTATGCACTGTGTTTGTACACATCCTGACCACTGAGCCTGCTTTGGACAGGACCAAATATTGCACATTCCTACAGCCAGTAAACATGCTCTGTGGTGGGCTCTGGCCTGACTCTAAAGGGAGTAGCAATACTGAGCCTTGGGCTACAGAAGCCCTAGGAAATACAGCATGCTCTCAGTGAGCTCCTGCAACCCTGCCAGGTTTTGTGATTTAGCGATCCAGCTTTTAGCTCTGGGAAATATGACTGGCCTGTGTGTCTGAGGGAATGTATGTGTGTTTTTCTCTGAACCACAGTCTTGGGGGAAGCACAAACTTTAACTTGTGTTCTAATGGTTTCAACATTCACTCATGTGTGACAGAGCGTTGACTCTAGATTACATATCGTTTTTGATTGTATTGTTTATTGAAGCGCTTCAGTCTTTTGATATGAGTATCTGTGATATGAATATCGCCGCCCCTCCCTTTGCCCCATAAATGACTCAGTCCTTGACGAATGACTGATTGCTGAACAACAGTTTTCCATACAATATATTTACTCCGCTTCACATCCCTACACATACAGACTCGCCACACAATACAAGAGCCAGGTGTCTACCATATGGAACCACCCCTAGACATCTGGAAGAATGGAAGGTGCAGACTCTGGACTGTTAGGCGCCACTACTTTACAATCTCTGTTCCCTCTCATTCCGCATTATCTAAAAAGTTCACCTCACCACAGCAGGCAACAGCTTTACTCACACTTGGTGAGGCTCATCACACTATTGGGTTGTGTACTATCTCAAGTCACTGCTAATGCGTCAGCGCTCCCCAGTCCTGCCTCTAACCGCAACAGCTCCAAACAGCTGTTGGTTAAGCTGTGATATACAGACCATAAATTGAAAACCATTACAAATAAGCCACCTGAACATAAAGTACGGAATTAACCTCATATCCTCAGGCTGTCTGCTTGTCCACAGCCTCAGGACTTTTCGATGTCCACCCGATGGTCCTCTGATGTAAACAACAGCTGGGCCTGAAGTTACGCTCAGAACAGCTGAAGGATGCTTGCGTGAAATGTGGATTCCTTGCCCTGAGGGTAGGTTTATGTGAAAAATAAAACTCTTCCCTGGAGTCCTGACTAGAGCAATTGTTCTTAGGTTTTATTTTGGTCAGCGTGCACTGCAGGAAGGAAGTGCACAGTGGTCAGTCTGGATAGCATGAGACAGGGTCACAGATAGAGATAGAGGCCTTTGTTTGAGCATGAGTGCATCCTGGCCCCTGTGGCAACCCATCCTGTTTATGCAAAAGGTGATATGCCCGTGCGCTAATTGCCCTCAGCAGACCTGCATGCATACACACATTATTTCATCTGTTCACCCCTTCCTCTCTGTTCAGGTCAGTCTGTCCTTCTGTCTCTGCAGTCTCTCTTTCTCCTACTGAGTAATGCTGTCAAGCACGTTTGGCTTGTCTGAAAGGCTTGTTTGGTTTACTTAATTCTTTTCTTTGTGTGCTTACTCTGTTTAGGTGCTTGTGGGCTTCTTTTACTCTGTGGGTTTCCTTGTTTGCCCCAAACTAAACTGGGCTTTGGTTAAATACCTCCATCCTTTGACCATCATTTGCACATCTATGGAAAGTGATTCAGGAAATGGACATTCAGGGAATCAACCATGTCGTCCCTAAATCAGAAGAGTTGATTTTATTGCCCCTATTCATTGTTATCATAATGCACTGGAGCCATAAAAGTGCAAGGCTTGATGGGAATAGTGATTCATTCAGGACACAGGACAGACCTAATTGCCCCAATTCTCTGGGTATTACCCTTGAAAATGCCCTTGAAAGAGGCATCCATTAAGCTTATATACATAACTTATTCAATATAATGAAATTATTTATTCACCCAGTTTATGAAGAAATTGCTTTCATTCTAGTAGATTCATTCTAGTCCACTGTTCTTCTGTTAGATAAAGTCCAAAGCCTGCTGAAAGTCACAGAGATTCTTTCCTTAGTTGTTGCTTCTTCATTCCTTATGGCTCATTAGCCTTAGAGAGATATAAATATAACAAACAGAGATTTTACTTCTGAAGTAAAGAGCACTTTATTAGAGCACCAAATTATTCTGATAGACCAAGTAGAAAACAGAAGTTTAGGAGAAGCAAGTAGTGTAATGTTGGAATAAGCGTTTGGATTGAGTGAATATTTCACATAAATAAAGATAATACTGTATTAACTTCTGATGATCTGTTTAATGCACGTAAAAATATGTAATATGGCATTCAGGTTCTAGTTATTCAGTTATTATTTCTAAATTCTGGAAATTCTGATTACAGTTTATTAAAACTACACTCTTGAATCTGACATACACACACAATCCCTGATGGACAAAAAGTACAATTTAAGTGTATTTTCAAATTTGTTATTGAGTTGGGTTTAATGTTTTATTACAACAATAAATGTTTCTTTGTCTATCATTTAATACCAGAATGATTATAGCCACAGGATCTTTGGATGTAAACAGAGTTAGATAATAGCGTTGTTATTGTGTCCTGCATATCACCACAGTTTTTATTTTTATTTTTTATAACTTATGGATATCGTTTTTATGAGATGCTTGTTGTGAAATAGACTGCAGTGTCTGCCTTGGTTCTTTTACTGCCTTAGTACACAAATACACACATTAGTAACAAACTCATGAATCAGCTGCATAGCATTTGTACTGCAACATGAATAACTGCATAAGATAAAAACGCGAAGTCAGAGTTCTCCCTGCTTCACTCTTCTCTCATGTCCTGTTTTGACACCGGTTTTGTATATTTGTCCATGTTTGCGAGGTATCCCAGTGTGTGTGTCTGTGCGTGTAGGTGTGTGTGTGTGTGTGTGTGTGTGAATGTGTGGGAGGGCAGTTACTCTAGGACTCAAAAGAACATTTCAGTGCCACACAGCAATTTGCTCACCTCAAAATACACACAAAACATTTTGAGATAAACACACAGCCTCCCGTGCTCCCCATTGTGGAGGAACCAGGGACAAACATTTGGGAGCATATTAGGACAGGAGATCTGTCTCAGAGTAAACAGTCTTTAACCACACACACACACACCCACACACACACACACACACACACACACACACACACACAGTATATGTACACATATACCAGTTCAATCATGTTATTACTCATTCAGCCAATCATGCAACAGGAAAATGCCGCTTTTCATGGGTGTTGGTTCCAGACAGAATTGTTTGAGCATTTGAGAAACTGCTGAACTTCTGGGATTGTTCTGGGCAGTTGCTAGAGTTTATACAGAATGGTGCCAAAATAAATAAATTAATAAAGAAATATTCATCTAATGGCAGTCCTTTGTTCAGTAATGTAGCGTGATATTAGACTGGCTTAGACTGGTTACAGAACTGGTATAGTTAGTACAGGTATATGTTACAATCATGGTAAGCACAACAGCATCTCATAATGCATTACAAGAATGGACAGTTGAAGATTGAACAATTACCAGATGATGTTCTTCCAATCTAAAGAAATGCTGTAAACTCATTATTCAATTCAATTTTATTTGTATAGCGCTTTTAACCATTGCAAAGCAGCTTTACACAATCAAAAATAATTATTTAAGTTTGTATAGAATGTGAATGTGTATGAATCAAAATGGTCAGATTGTCCCTGCTGAGCAAGCTGAGGGCGACAATGGCAAGGAAAAACTCCCTGATATGGCAATAGGAAGAAACCTTGAGAGGAACCGGACTCAATAGGGAACCCTGGTCTTGTGTGACACGAGAGGAACCTGTGGTCTTCTTCTGTACAGCATAATGTCATTATGAAATCATCAATATAGTGAACTATACAAAATCCTTATTTAATTTTTGTAAAAACTGCAGAGGAAAACTTGACAAACACATAAACTTAAGATCAATTTAATTTTTTCACAACTCCACATACAGTACTGTACAAAAGTCTTGAGCTGAGCCACAAAGAGCCAGACTTTTTAATGTAGTTCTCAGGAAAATTTCTCCATGCTTCCTGAAGGACTTTTTTGGCTCTCAATTTTGGCACATTTTTACTTTCAGTCCAGTCCCTGTACCCAACCAGTTTCAGATGATTTTTTTTTTAAAGCCACACAACAGTGTGTGAATCATTCAAGTATAAAACATCTAACTTAAAGCACGAACCAGTGAGAAACAGGTGCAGATGTTGATTAGCTGATGCTGAATGAGTGGTTGGAACAGACGAGAGGAGAAATGAGGTTGCTGCTGAAGTTGTTACATAAACAAACCAATTTTTAAATCATATCTTTAGGCACTTTGCAGCCTGTCACAGTAAAATGTTTGTTATCATATTACCATACATTTTTTTCAGCAAGACAATAAGGCCTCCTACAGTACTTGTAAAATAAAAATTGCACCGAAAAAAGTTTTCCCATAATAATCACTGCTATGCATAAAGGAAAAAGAATATGGCTGAAGAATAAGGTAATCTGAAGAACACTGCACTGACTGTGAAGCATGGGGGTGGCAACATCTTGTCATGGAGCTGTTTTGCTGTAAAAGGGACTAGTGAATTTTATAAAAAGTTGGCCTCATGAGGTAGGAAAAACCTCTAGAGATACTGAAGCAACATTTCAACATATCAAAAATAAAATAAAAACCTGGTATTCCAGCCAGATAATGATCCTAAGAATAACATAAAAATCACATTATTGTATAATAAGCAAAAACTACACAAAGTGTTGTTAGAAGCTTGTGGAAAGCTAACCCAAGCATTTGATTCCCATCCACTATATATTATTTTAAAACGACCCCTTATTGAAATAAAGTTGCTAAATGAAAAACTGAGTTTGAACAGCTTTAGTCTCATTTTATGTCAACTTACTTTCTCGTATACACGTAGGCTCACATGCATGACGTGGCACTCACTCATATCTCTCTCTCTCTCTCCCTCTGTCTGTGGCTTGAATTCTGCCTGAGCTCTAATTAGTCATAAGACCTTTGGCATGGCGGTGCACTTAAGATCATGCATAGTTAGGTTTGCTTAAGGGAGAAAAGAAGCAAAGGGGAACTCCAGGAAAGGCTATTTCATTAGCCTAATTAGCACTTATTACATTACATACCAGACTTACGTCAATCACCAGTTAGCAGAGGCAAACAAACCGGGTGAACTGAGCTCCAGATGGTTGTGGGGCTTTGTTGGGATTGTCCATGACAATGGCTAGAACATTGAATTTGAGAAGAACTTCATTATAAACTGAAACTGGTATGACTACTGTACACTGCCTGGCTGAGAAAAGTAGCTGTACCCTCTAATATCTCTTTAGACTGCTTTTAGATTTGATAACACAACATTTATTTCCATCCAGAGTTTTTTGTCCAAAATCTTGTACCTATAATAAGACAGTCTAACCAATTCATAGAGGCTTTTTCAAAGTGTGGAACTGATCTTACTTTCACTATTAAATTAAAATTTTATTTGTTACATACACAACCAGGGTGCACCTTGCACCTCCAGGTTCCGGGTTTAATTCCCACCTGAGGGTCTGTGTGCATGGTGTTTGCATGTTCTCCCTGTGGGTTTCCTCCAGGCACTCCAGGTTTCCTCCTGCAGTCCAAAGGCTAAGCTAATTGTGTGAAATGCTTAGAACATTCCCTGTGTGTTAAACATAGCATTTCAAAACTCTAGCAAATAGTTAGATGAGTAATGTCCAGTTCCTTTTACCTTCATGATTTTTGCTACGAATCACTACAAAATGAGAAAAATTGTGTGTCATAGTAAGCTTTTCACAAATGCCACGGTGTGTCAGGGTGACCAGATGTGATTTGTAGCTTGCCGGCATTGACTATTAATTTTTTAAGCATGTTTAAAAATCATGGCAGAGCTACACCTTATAAACGGAGGTCAACCACATGCTGCTCTGATGGTCTGTAATGTTGGACTATACCTATTCTTCATTGTGTGTGTATGAGTGTGTGTGTGTGTGTGTGTGTGTGTGTGTTTCTCTATCTGTGTGTGCGTATCAGTCAGTCACACTATTTGCTTTCTGCATGAGTCATAGTCACAACGTCTCACTTAGCAAAATCAAACAAATTGTAACCAGTCCACACGGAGAGTTTTAACCTGACTGACCTTTGACCCATAGGGCGGTAACCCAGATTGTGTGTCAGTAACTTGTACTGTGTCTGAGACACTGCAGACCAAGGGCACCATTAAAGAGCAGTGTAGCTCTGGGCTTTGAAAATGAGGACACGGGAACTGTTACTGACTTGTACCTTTGAAGTCTCTAATCGCTTGGTTTGGGAGCTCAGGACTCGGAGATGTGTGCACACAATGGTGAGGGACGACAGCTGGACCACTGCCACACACTGACCTCAGCTCACCTGTTTACAGGAAAGCCGGGGCAGTGAGTCCGGAGTGGATTGTGGGCGAAACAAGGGCTTCCAGTAACAAACCTTTTAGATTTTTTTTTTTTAACTCATAGTACACTACTCACTATAATACACACCAGTGAGATCATAAAATATATAACCAAATATTTGCAACTGTAGCTGTGACTAGTTTAACATGTCATCCCAGGTGGGTAAATAAAATGAGAGAGAAAAAAAAAAAAAAGAAATCTGCCCTTGCAGTCCCACCCACTGTGTGTTCCTCATGTGCAGTCTTCCCAGGATAGGATCCCAAGCCAATGCGGCTCTCACCAGGATAAAGCGGTTAGTGGAAATGAGAAAGTGAGCGAGCCATTATGTAAAGTTTAAAGCTGGTTACTGAACAATATATATTGGAAAGGAGCAAACAAACTACCTTACACATTAAAGTGTATTAAATGGGTGGTGTAACTGATCAACTGTGAATGAAATCAACATTGAGAACAATGTGTCTCTTTCGATGTGTATGTGTGTGTGTGTGTTTGTGTTTGTGTTATCTAAATAACCTTTGCTCTCATTCTCACCCTGGCTTTTGGATGTTCGTATGCATGAGCTATACTGATGTCATGCTGTGGTCTCTGAGCCATGGGAGCGCGTGCGGTTTGAGCTGTTTTGTGACTGAAGCTGGTACACTTAACCCCGTTTCTGCTGACTCATAGTTCTCTTATGTCGTGGAGTTGCGGAACATTATGCCTGATGACATTTTTTCAGTCCTATGACGTGCATGTAACAATGTAAGCTTTCATTAACACGTTTGATTAGGGACAGTGTGGATTCCCCGAGCTCAGCTGTTTGTCTGATATTCACATATGGCCATTCTTAATGACGAGTGCTGACTATGTGCTTTTTCCTAATTTTGTCTCATGACTAACTCCATGTTCCACTGTTAAATAGATCATTCAGCACATTTGTGTACATTAGTTGTATTTATATTGCTTATTAAGTTAATGCCAGATATTGCATAATCCTCTCACTGCTCGGAAAGACTGTACCCATATGCATTTATTGTGGGTTGAGATTGGATAAATTTTTTGTGCATTTTATTCTAAGGTCACAACCCATCCTGTTGCAACCCTCTCATTTTCTAACATGAATTGGGCCCGGCGCTGCACACAGTGATTGGATTGTACCAGGTGTTATGGGTCTTGCTCAAGGAGTCAACAGTGGTGACCCTGCTTGGAACTGACCCTCCGATCAGCAACACAGCCTCAACTGCCTGAGCCACCACTGCTCCGATATTGGATACAATAAGACATAAAATTAAAGTGATTTAGAATAACTTATTTTAGGTCTAATAGGTCCCTGAGTCAGTATGATTTTACTGCTTGAATTATGTCTACCATGATGTTGGCTGCTAATGTGGAACAAAACTGAAAATTCTCAGGAGGTAGATTGTGTCAAATGTGTAGGTTTTAACATAATATCTGTCAAAATCCGATATAAAGATCATGTTATGTAATGGCAAAACACCCACAGTTAAATTTTTATATCTCGGAATGCAACTTCTTTTAATTGGTAAATTAAAGAAAAAAAGAAAAAAAACGGGGTTTGCCAACTTTTGCCCTTGACTGAAGATGCATGGTCTACACCCACAGCTAAACTCTACAGTTTAGTCAGGTACAAATCCCCCTGACTCTCTTGTGAAACTTTGATTTGACATTTGCATTCTCAGAATTACGATATATTTAAAAGAATAGAAAGTTTCTTACTTTAGTTTTTTTCACACTTCAGTGAAGACCAGATTCTCGGTTTGTCTGCATCATATCATAACCTGTGATGTAATTTGAAGGAAATTTGATGAAAAAAAAAATTTATTACACAAAATTGCACTTCAGCAATTAAAAATATCTTGAATCTTGTATTTTATTTTTTTTTAAGCATTTTCTATTGTAACATTATGACTAACCAAACAAATTGCCTGGCCAAAACAAATAATGAAATTTTACATTTCTTGAACTGGATCAAATTAAATTATTTAAATTAAATAAACAAAATGAGCTTGGGAAAAAAAATCTCGTCTGGAATTCACTTATGCAGTTTGTGAAGGTGCACTGGGAAAAATGCAATAGAAATGGCAGCTATTAATAAGTGAAAGTGTGCTTTTCCACAGTGAGGTGAACTCATTGGCCTGGACTTAAACAACTGTGTTAATAAGAAATGCTCTTGTCAGTGAGACTAATCAGAAAAAGTCTTTAGTTTGATAGGGAGTAAAAAGATTGGACTTTGGAGCTATGGAAAAAGATTATGTGGTCTGATGAGTCCAGATTGACTCTATTCTAGAGTGATGGGTGTGTCAAGGTAAGAATGGAAGCATATGAAGTAATGCACCAATCATGCCTAGTGCCCACTGTACAGGCCTCTGGAGTTAGTGTTATTATCTGGGGTTATTTCAGTTGATCAGGTCTAGGCTCAGCAACATTATGTGGCAATAAAATAAAGTCATCTGATGATCTGAATGAACTGAATGACCAGGTTATTACATCAAAGTTTTTTTTCCCCTCCCTGATGGCACAGACATGAGGAATAATCTTCACACGACTTGATCACCATGTTACATGCTGTAATCAAAGCTAAAGGCAACTGAATAAAATATTAGAATGTAAGACTTTTTTTTGGATGGGCAGTGTATAAGATTAGATTATTATTTATTGATAAAGCCCTGAAGATAGGTAGCATTAGGAGTTTAATATAAAGTTTGAAATTAGTCCTGAATACATGTGGGGTGTTATTTTGTGGGCTTTAATTGGTCCCAATTGGTCTCTAGTTTGTATTGTCCATAGGTCATTCTGTTGTCTTACATCCCCTGTGTCCAATTTGAGTCTGCTTATTATTTGCTTGAAATATAATAAAGAAACATAACCTACAACTGTCACCTGACTTAAAAGTCTAGCAAAAGGTTTAAAAATCTTGTATTAGGAAATTTTCAAGTTCATATACACCTAACCTTATGACAACACCTGTTATGAGACAGGTCCCCCTATTGCCACCAAAACTGTCATTGTTAAATTCATTGAGGCATGGTCCTGTAAGTTGTTAGGTGGGGTCTCCATGGACCGATCGGATGTTTTTACCCCCCATACAGGCACTCAATTGAATTGGAAAATATGGAGGCCAAGTCGACAACTCGAATTGTTGTTGTGTTAATTAAACCATTCTTGAACTACTTTTGCAGTGTGACAGGGTGTTCTATTCTGCTGAAATCCCCTCAGGGAATACTATTTCATGGAGTGGTATACTTGGTCAGCAGCAAGAGGTGGTACATCTCAAAGTAACATCCACATGAAGGGCAGGATCCAAGGTTTCCCAGTAGAACGCTGCCCAAAGCATCACACTGCCCCTGGCAGCTTGACTTATTCCATTAGTGCATCCTGGTGCCATCTCTTAAACAGCTAATTGACACACACACACCCGGCCAAGCACATGATGCATAAGAAAACATGATGCATCAGATCAGGGCACTACCTTCTATTGCTCTGTGGTTCAGTTCTGATACTCACATGTCCATTATAGGAGCTTTTGGTGGTGGACAGGGGTCAGCATGGACACACTGACTGGTCTGTGACTACGCAGCCCCTTATGCGAACTGTGATGCCTTGTATGCTCTGTCACCTTTTATTAAAACATTAACTTTTTCACAAATTTTCAGTGCTACAGTAGCTTTTCTATTGGATCAGACTACATAGGGCCCAATGAGCCTTGGCCACCCATATCAATAAATATAGATTTCCTTCTTATATATTGATTTATTATTAATGAATTGAAGCGAGTGGAACTGGACTTCATTTTCTCACTCGCTCATTCTTTATATCATTATCCTCTATACTAAGCACACAGACCCAAGGTGGGACACAAGCCCTTGGCCCTGGAGATACGAGGCCACGTTGATAACCACTACTCCACCGTACTGCTGAGCTGGACTTAATGTTTACAGTTTTAGGAAAGCAGGTGATGTGTCTCTGTGGGTACATTAAGCATGCATGCTTTTTTAAAATGTATTTTTAATCAGAGCTCTACATGTGCCAGATGTTTCTTAGCAAAATTCAAGGCCATTATATATCATTGTTTGTTTGTACACATGGTTCTACTGGGGATCTCCCCGTTCCTCTAACTGTGTGTGTGTGTGTGTGTGTGTGTGCATGGGTGTGTGCCTTGCCTCAGTTCGTGACACCCCAGGTCACACACGTGTCTGTCTATGTGGTTGAGAATTTCCCAGAAACTGGCTATGACAGCATGCGGAAGTCTCAAGGTCAAGGCAGACAGACACATTGCATGCGAACCATGACTCCGACTTCAGGCTTCACTCACTATGAAGGAAATGAGCTAAGTTTCTCAGCCTCATTGAAGAACCAAGTGAAACTTAACGCTGTCTTTATGTAGGCACTAAATTAGTTATTTTTAAATGCCACTCTGCAACCATTAAACACATGCTGAGTCTTTAGAGAGAAACCCTTATTTGAACCTAACGATTTTTTCTTAAATACAGCTTCACATAGGCACAAGTGTCATTAGTGGCATGGTTTTGCATTTTGCATTTAAAGGGAACTAGGTATGATTAATCTGGCTACCAAGTACGCTGTGGTGTTCCCCTTAGCCAGGACTCATTAACGCACTCTTGTTGTGTATATAATGTGAACACTCTTGCTCACGCCTGATAAAGGCTATTGTGGTTGTGAAAAAGTATTAGTGTGTGCACTGGCGCACGTATCTTTGTTTCTACCACTTTGAAAAGCACTAGAAGATTGTTCACCACGATGTGGCTGTGCTTTGGGAATACACCCACACCCTCATGTGTTGACATAAGAATTTACTCAAGCATGCACACACACACACACACACACACACACTTTACTAGAGTAAGGTGGTATGCAGGCATGAGTACACAAGAACAAGTGAGCAAAGCTAGGCCGTGATTGAGCATCACGGAGTATATGTTTCTGACCATTATTATTGATTTAACATATGAAACAGGAGAAATTTTGTACTCTAAAACAGCAAACAAATTAGAGTGCATACTACCAATAATAAACAAACAAAAAACAAATGAAAACTACTATCAATAATAATAAACAACAACTACAACAATACTACTAATCCTACTATTATGATCATCATCATCATCATCATCACTAACATTACTTAATTTTAGCTCCTTAGCTATTAGTAGTTACTATTATCTAATAGCGGTAACTAATAGTAGTTATAGTAGTTATGCACACACACACACACACACACTTGTACACTCATTTAGACCTAAGGAAATTTTTAATATCATGCTTTAGGGAGAACTGAAGAACCCATGTAGACACAAAAAGAACATGCGAAAAGTCACAAACAGAACAACTGCACTGCAGGGTTAAATTAGAAACCCTAGAGCTCTGAGTAATAATAATAATAATAATAATAATAATAATCACAATAATCATAATAATAATTGTACCGTATTACATACTTACTATGTCTTTGCCAAAAGTCAGGAAAAGTGCTGCAAACTGAAGTCCGTCCACGCTTTACAGAATCATTTTTTCACAGAACTGTCTTTGTGCATGCTGTGATTTAAACAAACATGGAGATTCCAATTTTGTAAGATGGCACTGTAAGCAGGAAGACGACATGCTGATCAAATCAAAAGTGGAACACTGTTAAACTTACTATAGATAGAATGAGATAATGCTGGAATGATGAACTGGTGTGAGTTTTAATATTAAGCATAGTAAGCCTTAATCATGGTGAAAGAGGGTTTATTTATTTATTTTATTTTATTTATTTTTATTAATTTTTTACATTTCTTTTTTATAAATAGAGAAACAAGAGAAATTATTCTGGATTATGGGCAACATAACATGTAGAGATCCTTAAAGCTTTCACTGTGAATGGACATGGACAGGAAATTATATTGTCTTCTGCTTTTTTTTTTCTTTTGTCTTTTTCAGACCACAGCAGGAAGATGTGGGAAACCGGCAGCGGGATGACTGACAAGCACAAACGTACATACCACAACACAGCCCTCGCTCTTAATGGGTTTGAGGGCCTGTGTGTACGTGATTGTTGCCTATGTGTGTGTGTGTGTGAGAGAGAGAGAGAGAAGGAGAGAGAGAGAGAGTGGGAGAGAGAGAGAGAGAGAGAGAGTGGGAGAGAGAGAGAGAGAGTGGGAGAGAGAGCTTGAGTAAATGATTTAGTGAGATTGCGTGTTATGCTTGTTTTTCATTATGCACGGTTGTAGAAGTGAACAGTAGTGTTAAATTGTATAAATGTCTTTGTATATGTGTACACGTGTGTGTGTGTCTATAAATCCTAAACTGTTGTGCACTTAGAAATATAGAGACAAATATAAAAAAGACAAGTGTATCTCAAAAATCTTGTGCTCTGTTTGTATGTGTGTGAGTAGATCGGCTGCCTGTACATGACAGTGGTGTGTGTGTGTGTCTTTTAGTGTGCGTTTGCATTTTTTTTGTGTTTGTACAAGCATGCCTGTGGTTTCATGTGTTAAATGTGTGTTTGCAGTACTTTGTGAGTGTGTGTGTGTGTGTGAGAAAGCACTGTCATGTTCTCATGTCATGTTCTGATTGTTGGAGAACTGTAAGGTGATGACAGACCTTAAGCCCGTGGAGAACTTACATGTTGGAACAGTCTCATGACAGGGTGGTGTGTGTATGTGTGTGTGTGTGTGTGAGAGAGAGAGAGAGAGAGTCACAGATTCTGCTGAATTGCAGTAAAAGAATTCTGAATGCCTCACTGAAAAGTATCTCATTCACAGATGAGCTGTCTCACGAATGGAAAAATCCATTCAGGATTTTTAGGCAAGCACCGCAGGTTTGGCTCTTCACCCCAGAGTGCAGCCTGTATCGGCCCTTTTTCAGCAATAAGGTGTCAGCGTGTGTTTTCGAGCCAGGTCAAATCTGGAACGGTTCCACACAAAAGCAGTTTACAGTTTGTTTAAAATACCACATTTTGGCTGCCAGAGATACCAAGCTTGAGGTCTTGTGGGTTTGAGGGTGGCCTGTCACTTAAACACCAAAATGAGCACATCAGGATATTTTCAAGACTGCTTAAGCAATTTATTATATATTAAGAAATGAAATTATTCAATCAAATATTTAAGTAAATATTGAACTAGTAAATATTACATCTGTGAATCAGTGGTTCAAAGCATAAATAGACATTTTACTAAGCAGCTGCAACAAACTTCTCATCTAAATAAATGTTGTGTGTCCAGGTATGCAATTATTAATAACAGCTATAAGCAATAATACATTCTCAAAGTACATATGCTAGGTTGCACGTCTTAAGAAATTCTAGCACCAGATCAGCTCTCAATCCAGTATAAACCAGTGCCGAAAAAAAGGTTTTTACTGGTTCACCTGCTCTGGAACCAGCTCAGTTTTTTGGTGTAAAGAAGGGGTGCATGTTGTGTTGTAGTGCAGTGTCTCTTTGTAGTTTGGTTCAGGGACAGTCCTATCAGCAGAACTCAGCAGTCTCTCCTCTGCCCTTGTAGATTTGGCCCCTCTTGATAAGCAATCAGTCCTAAATATAGTGAGCTATTAAAGCCAAAGGCTATTTTCTTCTACCAATCCAGAGTGTAGAATAGGGCTTGTGTTTGGGGACGTCCAATCAGCAAACACATACACTGTGCATTTTTAGAGCAGATGCTAAGACAGACTTAATGTAGATCAGACACTGAAAGTGATGTGTCTGAGAGAGAAAGAGAGAGAGAGAGAGAGAGAGAGAGAGAGAGAAAGAGAAAGAGAGAGAGAGTGTGTGTGTGTGTGTGTGTGTGTGTGTGTGTTTGCCTTTGCATGTGTCTCACGGTTGGATGTTGTGGCTGTGCATGTTATGTCCCCATAAGCATGGGAATATCTGACATTGTGAGGACATTTGGCTGGTCCCCACAAAAAAAGCTTTTGGTTTCTGTTTGGTTATTGAGGTTAAGATTGGGGTTAGATTTAGGTGGAGGCATAACTGTAAATAAGTTCCTTAGTAAAATTACAAATGACTAATTTTCTTACAAATTTTTACATTTTAAACTAATAAGGATCCTTCACACACTCCAAGGCTGCCATTACCATGCACCCACACACACACACACACACTCACACACACACACACACACACACACACACACACACACACACACACACACACACACACACACAGACAGAACGAGAGAAAGAGCTGGAATAAAGCTGTGGTTCAAAGATTGATGGGACCAGCTGAAAGATTTACCCTTGTTGCTCTAAGGCTATCTGGGTCACACCTCAGTATCGAGTGCCCTAGGAACGTTACAGATAGTGCATATGATAACCTTTCACCTGACAGACCTTCATTTCATGCTCACACACACACACACACACACACACACACACACACACACACATACCTCAGCCCAACTCTGGACAGCTGAAAAGTATTTGCAACATTTTCTATATAATGTGTGTAATATGTCTATGAATACGAATTGCGAGGTACATATATATAAATCCTATATATAAATGTGGTTTGTGAGCTAAAAGTCAAAGCGGATGTTATAGACAATTAATCTTCTAACCGGTCAGAATTTATCCAACAGCACTGTTGTATAAGGAGTGTTAAGATTTGGAGTTTTTAACCATTAATTTAGTCAAATCAATAAGTTATTAAACTAATTAAACACATTATTCCTTAAAGCCCATCTGCCTGCAATGAATGTCTTTGGACTGAGGGAGAAAACCGGAGTATCCAGAGGAAACTTCACACACACACACACACAGATCGAAACCCCTAACCCTGGAGGCATGGGGTGACAGTGCTAACCACTAAGCCACCATGACGCCTACATCCTTCACGATGAACTAAACAGTGGTGTCGCCAGGATGGCAATGCAGTTGTTTGTCAAGTTGATGGAACCTACAGGACAACAAGAACACACCGGTTCTGTCAATTCCTTTTGTGGGTGAATTATTGCCATGTGGAAAAAAATAAACAAACATGCAATTTGGAGCCATGGCAGAGAACGAGATAAAACTGAAATGAAAAGAGAGCAGAAGCAGAGACGGTCGGATGATGATTCAGTCTCCATGTGATGGTTTTCAACGTGAATGTCTACACTCTCCATCTCGTCACAGCCTCCACACTCGGGACTCAACCAGAACAGCTTGGCTGAACTTTACCAGAGCAGTCAACTTGACCACCGTGTCACTCGCCAAGACCGCACTGAGGCTTCCATTACTGGGCAGGCCCTACCTGATCGTCTCCAAGGGGATGAAATAAGCATTTTGGCTCGGCGAGACAGTGCGGCAGGAAGAGATGCATTCTGGGAACTGTGGTTTGCCAGCAGGGGGGGAGCTGGATGAGAGATGAAGGGAGTGGCCCGTTGGCCTGGTTTACGGCTCGCTTGTCATTGCTGCAGGCTCGCTGGCAAGGCAACCAGCATTTTCCCTCGGGTTTGGTGTTCATTCTGAACATAATCCTGGTGCAGGCTGTCATTTCTGCAACCTCCAGCTTTTCTGAAACACTTTTTTATGTTGCTACTTCCTTGGGCTTGCGTGTCACTGTGTTTGTATTTAGCTTTGAGGCCAGCCATAACAAAATCCCAAGCTTCTTTTCTTAGCCATTGACGTTTGATTAGCATGTGTGTTGGTGATAGCGAGAGCGTGGGTAAATCGGAGTGCCTGCTTGTTTGATACCTCTTGCGTCCTTGAGAGTTTGAACAGAGTTTAGTCTGGCGTGATATTCTTTTTTTTTTTCTTTTTTTTTTCAGAAGAAGATTCTTCCCACTCGGTTGATCAGGAGATTCAAAGCTTTGTAACATAATTCATTATAACCTTCAAATCAAAGGCACTATTCATCACATTGTGCTTTGGGTTTGAAACTTTGGTGTAATGTCCCTGGGATTAAAGAATCGTCCCGAAGTATTTTAACCACAGAAACTGGGGCTGCTTAGATTAATGGAGTATGAATCGGTGCTTTCATTTGACCATAATAACTTTTAAACCAGTAAGACAGATGGTTGTGAGGGTGTATGAATGAGTCAGTAACATTTTCAGAAATGTCCCTGTATAACATCCTATCAGTCTGCTCTAATGCACTAAAGAACGGAATATTAATACGGATGAAAGAAACTGTCTTTTCTCTGAGCTGCCTCTATAGACTCTGAGTCTTCCGTATTCAATAAAAAAGGCTGGAAAAACACACACACACACACACACACACACACACACAGCACTGTGCTGGGGTCTGAAACATGAGCGGAATGAGAAAAACTCCTGTCTATCAAGCTGAGCAGACATTGTTGGTTCCTTCTGAAACGGAGGCGGTCCTTTTCTTCGAAGGCCCTTTCCATCCACTCACGAAAACATTTACAGCCAAGTTTAACACTGAGATTCTAAACCTATAGTTAAGTCTGGAACAGCTAAAGAGGGATTTTATAAGGCCAAACCTTGAAAACAAGGATCACATGACAAAATTAGAGACTGCTAAAAATATATAACCTTCCTATGAATTGAATTTGAATGCTGTTCAGGCGTTCTCGCTTTGTTTTTCTCTTTTCTTTCTTTGTACTCCTGAAAAAAATAAAGCTGCTCTTCATTTAATTGGCAATATCTTTTCAACATACAATTTTTAAGCCTACGTTTGAGGAGGCCTCGTTATAACATCATACCTCATTAAAGACGAGGTGTTTTTTATGGATCTGTGGGTTGGTTTGCTCTAAGTGAACTTATGGGCTTCAGGCTTCTTTGTGCCTTGCGAGTGCAGTTGTGGAGTGTTTAAGAGTCTTGTGAGAATGATAATGGGACAGAGACAGAGAGAGAGAGAGAGAGAACACCAGTTTACTACTGCCTCACTACGATCTGCCCACATCTGAATAACTTTCCTAAAATCGTACTCTGACTAATGTTACTCTGAGGATTGTGCAAAGGTCGAGACGCATCCATCACGCGGTTGAAGTCTCCCAAACCGTACTGTCACAGAGCAGAAACCAGAAGTACTTTACAAACAAAGTGCTCTAGCAATGATTAATAGTGCTTTTAGAAATCACAAAGTCGCCTACTCCCTTCATTCCTCCCTCCTTCACACACACACTTCTCAAGAAACGTAAACACAAACATTGTTCATTGTTCCCGCTCAGTGTTCCATGCCTGCAGGAACAATAGGGGAGTTCTGGAGATCACTAAAAGCCCTCGCTCAGGCTTTTGCTCTACTTGAAATGACATAAGCAGGTGCAATGATGGGCTATCACATTTCCTCACTAATCTTTCTCATTTTTAAGTTGACCGCCTCACGCCTCTCTTTCTCTCTCTGTACTTTTTGTTTCCTGACATTGCCTGTGATGGTCACACACATCCGGATTGATGTCATGATCTTTGTCATGCTCACCTGCTATGGCGTCACTCATGCAGGTGTGAGTGTGTGACTATGTGATTGATTTTGGTTTTCTCAAAACCCATGTCGAACGGGCATATAACTGAGCCCGTATGGTCCTCTGTTACAGTTGCCTGGAAAACACAGGGAACTTGATCACATACTTTCTTTAACACATGTACAAGACTGGATCACTTCTTAAAAGGGAAATAGAGGACCAATTCTCAATTTAACTGTTCCCTAAAGCCGAATTTCCCTCAATTGGATTACTGTTTGCCGTGATCTACTGCTTGCCACTGAGCCAGTCTATAGCTAGCTGGCAGAGAATGAATAGACATACCAGATCACCATCTGTTCTTCAGTGGAAACAAAATAGGCTTTTATGTAGCATTTCTTCACCCAGCTCTCCCTTACATCCTTAAACAAAACTTTTCAAGCTGTGCCCGATGCACTTTTGAGTGCAAGTTTGATCCTAATGCATGTGGAGTGTGCCGTCGAAGTGAATCTCACATTTGGGCCCAGTCAGCACAAAATTGGCCTGCCAAGACATTCTTCCTGAACTAACCAAAATTGGACATTACCTGGCTTGTGGAACGAATCACAACTTTGAGTCTCCTTTCACTCTTCCTTTATCTGCTCTCTCTTCCTTTCTTCTCTTTGACGATTGAATGTCCTCCTTTTGGAGCCTATGCAAGGTAGAGTCCTGAGAATGGCCAGGCTGTACAAATAGGTAAATCTCAGGAGGATCAAAATTGCCTCAGACTTGACCTATATTTTCAATTCACCACCTCAATGCTTTACAGATACACTTAACTGCAAAGCCGGAGCTTAGAAGCGCTTGGAACCTAAGCCTTTGACCTGTTGATAATGACCTTTAATCACGGATTAAGAGCAGTTATTTAAATAGAATTGCTTGAGCTAGACAAAACTGGTGTAATCAATTCTCCTCTCCATAAGCCGAGTTGGGATAAATCATGTCATTGTGGAATAAGCAACCACAACAAAAGCAGAAGAGTGTTTAGCGAACTCTGTAATCATTTGATGACTCACTTGATGATTCAAGCCAGTCCTTAAGTGCAAAAATTCCTTATGTTGATCTTCTGGCCAACTTAAAATTATACCATGTGGAAAAAATCCTATAATTTCAGTAATCTAGTTTTAAGGTAAGGTTCATCATATTTGACTTCTGTATTCATATTTGTTTGTTCATAGTGCATATTTTTTGTTGTGGCCAATGACCAATAATATTTAATTATTAATGTTTTTATATTATTACACACACACACATATATATATATATATATATATATATATATATATATGTCGACTGTGTCAAAATGTGAAATGCCAGTATAAACCAAAACATAACCACTTCAAATTCATGTGTTTTATTTTAAGCCATTATCTTATCATTATGGTTAGGCTTCTCATCTTTGTTGAATACCCCTATTTTTTTAGTGAAAATATTAAATAGGCTATGTTGAGCTGAGATTCGATAAAGTGGAAAGTAATTCTTGTTTGTTGCTACACATTTAATACATTTCCAAGAATAAAAACTTATCATTTATTAGAAATCTATACGTTCTCATTTTCTCTCATCTAATTCAATTCAATTCAATTCAATTCAAGTTTATTTGTATAGCGCTTTTAACAATTGTCATTGTCGCAAAGCAGCTTTACACAATAAAAATAATTATTTAAGTTTGTATGGAATATGAATGTGTATCAATCAAAATGGTCAGATAGTCCCTGATGAGCAAGCCGAGGGCGACAGTGGCAAGGAAAAACTCCCTGAAACAGAAAGTAGGAATTGATCTGCATTCATACTGTGTGTTAGGTGGCAGGCAGTTCAGCATAACAGTTGATGTTAATATGAAGTCCAGGTAGTTATTGGAGGCTCAGGTAGACTTGTAGGAAATGCCAGTCCTGAAATGTTGAGCAACTGCAGCCAAGTCAAGTCCTCAGAGAAACAGCTGTCAACATCAGTTGAGGCCAGGCCATCCATGTGACGAGATCTCCAACCAGAGGGCAGAGGGAGTCTGGATCACTGGCATCTCAGGAATGACATGTATAGGTCGACAGAGAGAAGGAAAGTGAGAGAGGGGGAGAGAGAACAGGAGAGGGAAGAGCATAAGAGGAGAGATAACAGTTAGGTATGGTCACAGTCACATAATGTATATGTCATGCACACTCGGAACGCGACCGGCACTAGGACCCGGAAGTAATGCGGTCGCGAACTAGGAAGCATAAAAGGA
This sequence comes from Clarias laeviceps, assembly GCA_030014305.1. Classification (NCBI taxonomy): domain Eukaryota; kingdom Metazoa; phylum Chordata; class Actinopteri; order Siluriformes; family Clariidae; genus Clarias; species Clarias laeviceps. Next base: position 23,034,568 of record JAQMYJ010000039.1, read on the forward strand.
GACAAGATGGCGCCGCACATCGCTCAGTCATTGAGTTCGCCTACTTCGGATTCGTTCGTCTATTCGTGAGTACTCACTTTCTTGGGTTTGCTTTCAGATTGAGTGTGTGTTTATAGGA
>JAQMYJ010000039.1:23036307-23050983 GCA_030014305.1 Clarias laeviceps
TAGCTACACTAAGAGCTCTTCTATAGTTCAGGATGCTCTCCTTCCATGCTATTTGAAATACTAACAATTTAGTTTGACGCCATTTCCGTTCTAATTTCCGAGCGGTTTGTTTTAAAGTGCGCGTGTGATCATTATATTATCAGGGAGCAAGTTTCTTATCTCTAATAATTTTTATTTTAACTCAAGCTACATTATCTAAGGTATAACGGATAATTTAATGCCTGTATACAATGCCTGTATGTCAAAAAAAATTATGTATATTTGAGTATTAGAAGTTCTTCCATATAAAATAAAAGACCTTTGTGTACCTAGAAGACATGAACACCATCTAATTTGAAAATTGAGAGATTAGTCTGTTTTGTTGGCTAATGGCCAGAATTAGCCTTGCATCAGTTCTAGTTAGCCTAATTCGCTAGGCAAAAAGTTAAATTCTAGCTAATGGTATACAGTATGTTACTCATATTTTTTTGCTTAATTTTATTCAATTTAATTCAACAAAATTTTATTTATTTAGCACTTTTAACAATGGCCATTGTAGCAAAGCAGCTTTACAGAATCAAAATAAAATTATTGAAATTAATATAAAATGTGTGAGAAAATATGTATAAATAAAATTTATTTATTAAATATTTGTTCTCTTTAAAACTTGAGATCTAGCAACTTGTTTACCTTTTTTGAAGATACTGCTTAATTTTGGCTGAATATCTCCACTTCCATTCAAGGAAGATTTTGACACATTATCTATGATTTCACTTTAAGATAAGTTTTCGGTACTTTTTCCTCCATTAAAGATATGACAGTATAAGATCAAATATGAGATTAATCCCATGTGTAGGAGCTTAAATGTTAAAGCGAAATGAGAGTAAGAATCATAATACAGAATAATCAGTATGTTCATAGTGTTATGAGTTTACTGTTCATACTTGGAACTTGTACCAGAATTTCACCATAGCTTTTTCTTTTCATGATGGCTTGCATTCACTTTTGCATACACAAATGACAATCCCAGGCGAGGTGGCTCAGCGACAGGAACATCTGATCCTTGAAAATCGACAGACAACTTGCCACCAACTTGTGGAAGCGATACACTGGACATTACCACGATGGAGTTACTGTCTGTCGAGTAGGTCATTGTGGGCCAGTGTGTGCCGTGTGCATGGTATCCATGCCAACATCAGCGTAACCATGACACTGGTACTGCCTTAGCAATGGAAAGCTGCAACATAATCACATTTGCTTGTCTCTCTCCTATCCAGAACAGCAGTGATGTGTCTTGCTCAAACACTCTGACATGTTGCCCCATATAAAGTGGTCTGAATGATTAAACTCAAATTGAAGTTAATGTATCTGCTGTGGTCCTTTCTCTTTTTTTTTTGGCTCTGTTCCTCACTTTTTCCACAATGATCTGTTTGCTTGTGGGGATGTTAATAAAACAATGGCAGGAAAGACAGCATTAAGCTGAGGGCCAAAGGGACTGAGACATTCTGCCACCAGTTGCTGCCTGGAGTTGTGTTTGTGTGTGACTTGTGTGCGTGTGTAACATTGTGTACTGAATATTAGACGAATAGTCTAAAAACTAAAATCAAACAAATGCTATTTGAATATTATCTAACTTTGATCCTCCTGTCTGTCTAATTTAGATTTTCCATTTTGTGTTTGTTTATGCATCATGTATGCACTATATTAAAGGACATTATGTGTGTGTGTGTGTGTATGTGTAAGACTTCAACTCATTCCTTAGTCTCGCACCTAAAGCCCCCACTAACAGTTATGTCATTTTTTCCCCTCTGCCTTTGTGACCATCACCTCTGCTCTCATTTCCCCCACACGTGTAACTGTCTGTCTTCACACAACCTCCCTTAGAAACACACGGCGGTCTTGTTTTTTTTTTTTTCTGCCATTTTTACTTTGCATCTTTTATCTCTGTGTCTGAGGTTTCCTGCGGAGCTTGCTGAAGAACAATCGGAGGAACCACACAATCACAGTGGGCCAAAACCATCTGACCCTTGCTCTCTCGCTCTCTCTCTCTCTCTCTCTCTCTCTTTCTCTCTCTCTCTCTCTTACACACACTTCACTCACTTTTTTCAGTCTGTCAGTCAAACTGTCATGGAGTTACTCACTCCTCAATCACTGATTCATAATATTTCACCGCTTTCACAATATATCTACACACAGGAGTTCCGCACCAATTGTAAAAACTGAATGCAAGCCATTATGAAAAGAAAAAGCAAAAAGCTATGGTGAAATTCACTGATATTCAACCTAGTACAATTTCCAAGTATGAACAGTAAACTCATGTGAACAGGAGGCAGGAGGTTACTATGTGTTGACACATTTTTGACATTTGACATGAATTATAATATAAAGCGACAGCAAGGAAAAGCTAAAATGATGACACTGGACTGGGTTGATGTAGGCAGTTTTTCAGTAATTGCTTGTGACTTCAGTCACTAAATAGTATATCACTGAAATTCCTTGAAACCTTCATCCTCTCCTTGCTCATAATTATAATTTACTCAATTTAATTCCTTGCATTTTTCTCCTTTATTTCCATACATTTTCAAGTCTATAAAGCTGCTTTGCCACAATGAACATTGTTAAAAGCATTATAACAATAAAATATAATGTAGTTGAATTGAAAAAGAGAAGATCTCAATAAAAGGTATTTTAAATACAATCATTTGATGTGACTCAGAGTGCTAATGCATGATAATGCTGCTCAAATTTCAGATTAGATTTGTCATAAATCACCTCTTGTGTAATAAATGCTATATATAGTGAATGTCACTGCATACACTATGGATTCCAGTAAAGTACTGATTAGAGACTGGAAGTTAGAACAACACAAACCCAAACATTACTGGTAAAAGTGTGTCAATAATGTCAAGGTTATTATGCGTAAAAGCATTCCTACTCACTCAGCCCTATTTTTTCCTATCCTGCCCTGCACAGAGCTAGTAAAGGTCAGTGGGCAGCAGGAAAGGTAATTTCCTATCTTTATAGCAGACTCCATCCTAAACAGAGAAAGCATTGGAAACCGGAAAATATCTCATCCCTTTACACACTTCTACTGTTTATAGTATTATAGTGCTTTGTACAGTGTATTTCTTTCCTTTCCCAATTAAGTCTTTTGCAAATTGTCACTGCTGTTAGCATCTTAATTGCTAAGAGTTCTCTTTTAGTTTAATAGGAAATATATGCTTTAGGGTATCTGTAATATGTGTAGTTATAGAAAATATTGAGAGCATGCTCATTAACATTACATTAAATATGTGAATTGTGTACTTCTTCAAGTACATGGCACTCCAAATTCCCTGAGGTGCCTTTCTGAAATTCTTCCCCTTTCTATTAGACTTGGTGTACATTTGATAATTTGATGACAAAGCTACTTTGACAACCAAACAGCTGGATATAAACTGATGCCCTACAGGCTGCCCGGAGCAGCACTGTGTGACTGGCAGTCTCCTTAAATGGCTAAGATTAACTTTAATCTGCCTAAGCTCTACCTGCAGCTCCATAACTAACCCTCCACGCCTGCCTGCTCTCAATACAGAACCGTTTGTCCGCTTTGAACCCTGAAAATGAAAGCCCAGCTTCCCAATGGCGCCAAAAAACAACAGCAACCCGCCAACTACAGAACACAGAAACAGTACCCCTCCCGTAGCTGGCGCTGAAACACAACTGTCCTGTCACCAATGAAGACATTCATTTCCTTTCACCCCTTCTAAGGGCATTAGACTCTTTTGAGTGCTGCTTCACATGTTTCTCTGAAAGGCCCGGTGTAGGCCTCAAAGCACCCTGGAAAGAGCTCTCAAGGCTGGTGTGTAAAGGAGGATCCACAAATGGAACAGAACTCTTCTAGCACAAGCCCTTGCTGAGCACATTGAGAGACTCACAATGCCAGGATCCGGGGCATTCGGAGAGGCCGGAGAGGGGAGATGCCCGTCTCGGCCTCCAATAGAGGCATCTGCACTGTGCCGCTTGCAGCCGGCCTCCTCTTCATCTTCCCCATTGACAGCTAACTGCTCGCAAAACAAGGACAAATCAAGCATGAATTTCCCTGGCAGGCATTTTCCTCATTTTGCACTACATTCTTTTCAACTCTCAGTCCTCTAATGTCTTTTCTCTCATTGGCCTTCTGTCCATTTCTCGCACTGATTTTCTCTCTCTCTCTCTCATATCCTTTTTCCTTAATCTCTCTCTTTCTCTCTCTCTTGGTCCATGTGAGAGAACGAATCAATAGTTGCACTCTAATGACCAGGATTCCAATAAAAGCGCCTTCACACAGCAGTTGAATAGACGTTTGGGATTACAGCCATCCACTTGCTCACACAACCTGTTCTTGTCCCTGAACAACACACACACAAACACACACACACACACACACACACTAAACCACACTCTTGTTCATAGTTATAGTGCTCTAGTTTGGTGGCCTATTTAGGAGGGTACAGGACTAGGTCAGAGGGATCAGCATGGGCGGCTGTAGAGCTGAATTCGGGAAGCTGAGTGGCACAAAACAGTGAAATGCCACCCAAGCTCACACCATGGCCTGGCTATTTTAGTTAGCACCAGATGCTAGCCGTTACTGAGCCTCTTAAAATGTCAGGCAGTGATCAATGGAGGGTCTCAAATGAATGCACTACAGTCAAAAAGATTAATTCTACCCTGGCTTTAGATTTGATTTGGGCGGTTTAATGCTGGTTAGCTCACATGTGCCACAAAATCACAATCCATGCAGTGATTGTCTCTGCCTGCTAATTTCATTATTCATTTACAGATTCAGTGTCTGTTAAAAAAAAAAGCTCTAAATCCTAAATTCTCTCACTCTAAATCCAGTTTTTGAAGCACTTGGCATAACGCCTTGTCTCAATTACAATGAGTAGTAATTCTTTAATTACAGTGATGGTGAAATGTGATGGATTAGTGGGAATGTACGCAACAGAAGTGTTTTCAACATAGCTGCTTCAAAACAGTCTGCTTCTGCTACCTCATGCTCAGCTGTGCTTGAAAACATTTCCTTTACTGAAAATAACTTCCGTTATCTAGAAATAACACATATAGCATATCAAAACAATCTCAGGCTAGCGCTGGAGCAGCGGCGTGTTTGGGTGCAGTTCCATGGTCAAACGAAACTCTTCGTCCCAGGGTGTTTGTGATAAAATCATTAGTGTTACAGCTTGGCTTTGGCCAAAGCAAACATGGCAAAAGCGCACGGCCTCACACTGATGGCTTTGCACACACAGCAAAGATTTATGAAAAGTGGAACACTATTGAAAGCCACCTGTTTTCCTCATCTAACTCCTTTCCTTTTTTCCCCCAACCTCCCCCTCCTCTCTCATTTCTCGCTTTCCCGCTCTTTCTTTTTGTCCAGAGGAGCTGACTACTCGGAAAACACAGACCTTGGTTGCACAATGTTTTTCAAGGATACATTGGGCCCCTGCCACACACACACACATTTATACGCACGCTTACACACTCACACTCTGCTACCCCCTCCTCTTCCAGACCCAAGGGATCGCTCATGCAAGGCCAGGGAGCTCTGCTGTGCACATCTGCTCTGCTGGGCAGCGGTAAGAAGCCGAACCATAGAGAGAAAGAGAACGAGGGGCAAGTGGGGGGATTTACAGGGGGCGCTTGGCTTTGGGAGGTCGGGCAGATGCCTGGTAATGCTACAACGGCTGCCATGGCGATAGCCTTACAGTGTTTACAGCCCCCGGACAGTACTGGGACACAGCGCATCTCTCACGTCTGGCTCTTTCTCAACCGACCCGCTCCTTCTAATGGAAATCACTGGTCCTGCTGTGCGAGGAGGCCAGCATTATTGTTTTTACTTTTTTCCCTCCTGTCAGTGTGTGAGTGACAGAGAGCTGCAGGGAGTCAAGTTTATGGTGATGGTCTCCTGGAGGGTTTTCAGTTCTCTGTGGCAGGGTAAATATAAAAGGTAGTGGTAGATAAATAGATAAGTATAAGGGGGTGAAATTATGATGTGTATATGTTTGCTATGAATGCATCAAGAATTTCAGCGATCAAAACACTGGCCTATACTTGATGTTGACATCACAGTTTAATTACAGTTTTTAGATTTTAGTACAAACCAAAAATGTCCCCAGAATGATAGGAATATCTGACAGTTATGGCTGGTCCCCATGAGGAAAACTTCTTTTTAAAAAATAAAGCAATCAATAAATAAAAGTTTAAAAACTAAATTGCATATAAAGTTAATTATTGAATTAATAATTATGATAGTGAAAATATAGCAAGATAAGCATGTGCATGTGAACAATTCATTTATGCTATCTTCTAGGAGGTGAATAATTCTCATTTCTCAGAGAAGTTTAAAGGAAGGTGGGTTGTGAAAGCTGAAAGGAGGTGAATAAAACGCGATTGTAACAAAGGGTTTTCCGTTGCATTTTTTTGCACAGAATGAATCAGACTTTATCAGGGCCTGATCTTTGATACTGCTCTAAAGCTTAATTTACATACTGGTTCTATGAAAAGAAATGGATACACACTGCATGTCCAGGAACTGCGAGATTACTTGTTCATCAGTTCAAGTAAAAGTACAGATCAGATAATCCCAAGGGCATTTTTAAATCTGTCTGTTCTCTTACACTGAAACCACTTTATAGCAGTGAGTAGGAGCCGGTGAGCTGTTAAACATCTGCAAATACAGTATATGTTGGAGTGATCGAGTTTACGTTCATAATGTGTAGTATATAATGTGCATATGTATGTTGCCTATTTAAAATATAGCATGGGGTGGGGTGTTGGGGTGGTGGGTGTCCATTATTTCCATGTGCCCAGTTTCCTTTATCTCCACTTCCGGAGTTCTTCAGATCACTTCTCCATGGCCTTCACACTTCGTCCATCCATTCCTCCTCCTCCTCCTCCTCCCTTTGCTACTGCTACATCAAAGCCTGCCTCAGCCCAGCAACCACAGATCAGACAAGAGGAAGCTTACTGCATAGCCCTATTGTCATGTCACTTTCTCCTTCTCCTCTACTTAAAGTCCTGTTTTCAAGCACACCTACCTATCCCATTCATTTAGCTCTCGTAAAGGGAGACCACTGAGTTCATAATAGACTGGAGTGGCTTGGGTGTATTGTTATGCCTGGGCTGTAAAAAAATCAATATTCTTGTGGTTGGAACAATAGGGGCCTCTCTGGGTGCAGGGAAAGTGTCTGGGGGTATGTGTGTGTATGTGTGTGTGGACACGAACATGTGGCAGTGCAAGATTTGATGAAATAGAAGCAAGATTCATAGCAAACACATTGTTTTCCTTTTCCGCATAATACACAATAGCGCAACCCACTATGAACACAACACAACAATGACGACATTTTAAACTAACACTTTACTTTGGTATGACACCAACATAAGTTCTTTGTGACAACTGGCATAAATGCCTCTGAAGGCTTATTGCAGAAGCTTTTGACACTTACAATGTTAAGATGACATAAGACTTAAAACTTAAGATTTTAACTTACCAGACTCAAAACTTTGATTGTCCTCTTTCTGGGCTGAACAATATTTCCTGTACACTTGTGATTCTATTAATAAAATTGTCTATTGTAATTTTTGCACATGTTTTCTAAAAACTATATGGCCAAAAGTGTATTTATTTAAGACTCATCACACTCTACTATTCTGAAAAGGCATTCCGTTGGAATTTCAACCACAAAAGCATTAGTAAGGTCAGGCACTGTTGTTGGGTGAGGAGGCCTGACATGCAGTTTTAGTTTCAGTTGATCCCAAAGGTGTTGAGCGGGAACGAAGAAACGGCTCTTTGTAGACCACTTGATTTTTCACACCCGCCTGGGTACATCATGTGCTCATGGACCTTGCTTTATACGCAAGGGCATAGTCATGCTGGAACAGTTTTGGTCACTTATTGCTACAACCTTGCAAAGACATTTTTATACAATTATGAGCTTCCCCCTTTACGGCAACAGTTTAATGAGGAAACACATATGGGTGCGATTTCCAAGTGTCCGAATACTTTTGGCCACCATGTGTATATTAATACAATAAGGAACACATTAAGTGAACACTAATGTGTCATTCTAATCCCATACGTTTAGTCAGTCAAGCAGAAAGTGGCAAAAAATATATATTTTTTAGGGCTTAAACAACCTTTTATTGTTTAGATTTTTCACCTAATGTGGCCAAATATACCAAAAGACCCTTCCTCAGCTCAATGCTCAGCTTAGCACAGTTCTGCTTTTCTCATTCCAGCATTTTTGCAAGCTACAGTAAATTAGTCCAGGTTAATGGTTAGCGTCAAACTGCTTTATCTCTTAAATAGGGCTAGGTTAGTGGCTAACCGCTAAACCCTAACCTAATGATCGTCAGCTCTTACAAAGCTAACCGCTAACAGCTAACCTAGCCTTCTTTTGCTTTTAGCTGTGTTTTAACATTTATATTGGTTAATATTGAGAGGAAAATCTGAAAATGGTTACGGAATGCTTCATAATATTCTGAACATATTTCTGGTACCTGCAATCTGATTGGCTATGAAAATGCCAGTTGAGAGGCAGTGCATTTGAAGCTATTGACACTAAAACAGCTTTTTGAAGTGAAACAAAACAAAAATGTACAGTACCAGTCAAAAATTTGGACACAAGTTTGGGTTTATTTTCTAAATTCTAGAACACTCACTCACCGTCTATACTGCTTTATCCTGTATTCAGGGTCACAGGGGGCCTGGAGCCTATCCCAGGAGACTTAGGGCACGAGGCAGGGTACATCATGGACACTGTGCCAATCCATCACAGGGCACACACACAAACTACGGCCAATTTGGGAATGCCAATTAGCCTAATCCGCAGGTCTTTGGACTGTGGGAGGAAACCGGAGTACCCGGAGGAAGCCTACCTACAGTAGCATGGGGAGACCATGCAAATTCCATGCACACAGAGAATCAAACCTGGCCGAGAATTGAACCCGGACCCTGGAGGTGCAAGGCGACAGTGCTAACCACTACATTAAATACACCACTCTAGAACCATACTGATTTTTTTTTTAACTATGAAATAACACATATGGCATTAGGTAATTACGTAAAAATAATAACAACAACAGTTGTTATTTTGAGGCAGGAAGGTCAGCTGTTCTGGAATAGTTCTTGCAAGAACAGTGTCAAGTGTCAAGTACATTTGCAAAACCAATCAAGCAACATAATGATGACCATCCCAGGAAAGCAAGACCAAAACTTAGTTTGGAAAAATTCATTCAGAGTTACCAGTCTCAAAAATCACCAATAAACAGCACCTCAAATTAGAGCTGTTATGAAGGCTTTACAGAGCAGTAGTAGCAGATACACATCAATATACTATTGTTCAAAGGAGTTGCATTGCATATTTTCGATGCCTTCAGCATTGCTTTACATTGTAGAAAGAATGAAAAAGACCATGGATTTAGAAGGTGTGTCCAAACTTTTGACTGGTAGTGTATTTCAGCTGGAAAATTCACATAAAAATTTCAAATTCAAAAATTCACATTTTGAAACCTTCAATGTCATAGGTCAGGTTTTTTTTAAAAAGAGTATAATATGTGATGTTTAAGGCGAAATGCTATGCAAATAACATTTATTCTACTCCGAATAGCAACCGACCACATCTTCTTCAACACTTTTTTTTCCTATGTACAACCATGTTGAAGCGTCTGCTGGTGGCTCTCATCTCAGCAGTACATCAGCAACAGACAGCAAATATATAGTTGAGATGATAAGACGTACTGTACGTGTTGTGCTGTATGTGTTTGGTATTGTCAGAGCTTTTCTAAGAACGCAGTGTTCTCAATGAGTGGGTAAAACACTAATCTCCTCCTGAACCAGTTGAACATTACAAGTAGGTCTTAGTGTGGTGAGAAAAGATAGATGACAGTGTTGTTTTAATGAAATCAAATTAAAAGAAAAAATATATAGTCCCCAATATGATGGGAAACATACCTAATGCTTCTGGAAATGGTGATGGAAAAAATCTGGTGATTAAAAAAAGGCAAGACTAGGGAAAGAACCTAAAGAATATGAAACATCAGAGCGGAACACTGTGCTTTTTAATTTTTTTTCTCGATGATGTAGGCTGATACGAATGTGTTTCTTTAGAGTTACGAGAAATATATTTTAGAGACAGCCTGAAAGGGCTAAAACTGTAGGATGCTCTGTTTTGCAAGATTTCATGCATGATCCATGTTTTCACAGTCAAACCATGAATTAGGAAACTGTCACAATCACATATGGTGAAGCACCAAAAACCTCTTCAAAGTCAAATTCTGAGCAGTGTGTGTTGTCAACCACAAGCTGCAGATGTTCTGACAACACTTGCAGACTCGGGTAACCACAGAACTGATCTGAGAAACAGCGAAGGGTGATGCTGCGATAGCATCAGAAAGTACACCTTGCTCCGAAGGTTTCATTCGCTCTTTTTGCAAAGGCGGCTCACTGGTTTACGGGAAACACGTTTTGGCAGCGGCGTAATGTTTCTTTATTTGGAGCTTCTTTCCACATATAGTTGGAGAGTGTTGCATGCAAGTGTTGCATTTGCTTTTTTTCCTTGTATAGTACACGTATGGTATGGTCTATGATATGTTGAAATTGAGCTTCCCTACAAGGAAACCGAAATAAACACAACAACAAACGGAAAATGCGATATTAATTCAAGCTGTGGGCAGAGAAATAACTCGTGTCAAAATAAGATCACTAACTCTGAAATGTAGAAAGCAGGAAAGCAATCAAGTACTTATCTATAAATCACTAACACCGATCTGCATACAAACACACAGCTAGGCAGGAGATAAACAAGATCAAACGTATAAAGTTCTGATTTAAGTAATACTGGATTTAATATATTAAACGTCAAACAATTTGATGTACAAAACAACAGTTTCACAATGACGCATGCTCAGCAAGAACAGGGTGATGGTGCAAACAGCATCCTGAATCGTGTTTTTTTTTTTTTTTTGAGCATAGGATTTGAGCATGGACGTATTGCGCATACTATGTGTGTATGTGTAACGGGAGGAAGTCAGTGAGGTGAGATAAAACCTTGTGCTGTCACGCCAGTGTGTGTATTGTTGAGCTGAGAAACCTCAAAGTGCGTAAATCAGATACAGAGCACACATAGTTGGCTGACGTGAAAGATGCAAGGGCAGATTCCCTTGTCAGCTGCACACCAACACACACACACACACACACATAATTGATCAGATCAGATCAGAACTGTATTTATGTGAGTGTGTAGGTGTTTATGTTGACAGCTTTGAGGCTGAGCGCTCAGGTTGCCACAGATTTCCGGTACAATAACAGCTCCTAGTAATCACCTGTGTGTGTTTGCTGTGTGTGCATCTTGCTATGCAACTTTGTGCAGTTGAGGCCCCGTGCACTAACATAACACACGTGCTACAGCTCGGTCTAGATTGCACATATCTATCTATATTATCATGCACTTTTTAAGCATATGCTTTTAAACAGGCTAAACATCGTGAATTATACACACAGTGTATTAAAAGCATACACAGTCTTTAGACCTATCCGTTTACTAGGTCTGTATGTGCTTACAGTAGGTACAAAAAATATAATGTTACACATGACCTGTTCAAGGTTTGCTATGAAAATACTTGTAGGGCATAAGCCAGATACACTATATACCCCAAAATATGTAGACACCAGAATATAACAACCATGTGTGAGCCTTCTTCAGCCTGTTGCTGAAGAAGGCTTTAAAGTTAGAAGCCCACAACTGTACAGGATGTGTATGTGAGCTGTAGCATTATAAATTCCCTTCACTAGTACTACCAAACCCAGTCCTGTTCCAACATGAGAATGTTCAAGTGAAGTCCATGAAGACACAATTTACCATGAAATACCTCTAGTTTTTAGCCCAGAGCCCTGACCTCAACCCAACTGAAATACCAACTGCACACCAGGCCTTATTGCTTTAGATGAGTGCCCGACCTCACTGATGCTCTTGTAGCTTAATCTGCACAAATCTCCTCCATCACACATCGCAGTAAAGAAGGAGCAAAATCCCCCATGGGCAATAGAAGATTGTAAAAATGTTGTCTCTTTTGATGAGTCTCAATGTCGGCTTTGACATTTGGATGGCAGAATCAGAATTTGGTGAAAATAACATGCAAACATCCATCCTGTCTTGAGCCACCAATTAACACTGGCGGTGTTGGTGTAATTGTGTGGGGAATATTTTCCTGGCACACTTTCCGGGCTCCTTATTTCCATCTGAGCACTGTTTAAATGCCAAAGCCTACCTGAGTATTGTTGCTGACCATGTCCATCCTGTTATGATCACTAGATACTGCACCATGTCACAAAGATAAAATCATCTCAAACTGGTTAGCTGAACATGACAATGAGTTAACTGTGCTCAAATGGCCTCCACAGTCACCAGATCTTAACCCAGTAGCAACTGCATGATGCTATCATGTATGGGTCGAAATCTCTAATGAATGTTTCCAGCACCTTGTTGAATCAATGGGATAAATGATTAAGGCAGTTCTGAAGACAAAAGGGGTCCAACCCAGGACCAGCTAGGTCTACCTGATGAACTGGCCAGTGAGTGTGTATTATTTTTTTTTATTATGTTGCCTGTCAGTTCAGAAAGCCTTCATCTTATACCAGTATTCAGACTTTTCACGTAGTCATACTATTATTGTTGGTTTTAGAGTTTCAGAACAACAAGCTGTTGCTGACAGAATCAAGCATATCTTATAATATCTGTTCTATAATTACTGTTCTGTTTTATAATTGCTATTATAGTCTAACTGTACATCGAATTGAGTGCATTTTTAGTCCTTACATCACAGGCCAGGACAGAAAACTAGAGCAAGGTTTAAGAAGTGTGCTCCTGTTTATTGCAAGGGACATTTTAGATTTAGGCTTAGACTTAGGTTTAGGTCTTAGGCTCATCATTTATTATCACTATTGCTATTGCATTGGCACATCGAATGTAATAAATTCTCAGTACGTATATAGCAATTATGTACTTTCTTTGTGAGATTTCTGGGAGACGTGTTCTGCCTAACTGAATGGAGAAAAAAGAAGGGGCTGAGGAGGTTCATGGAGTGACAATGCACCTGTCCTATGGAGATTGTTGCACTTAACCAAAGTTGGCAGCACTTCTGCTCGACTTCGTCTGCATTAGTGATGGTGGTGCTCTGATCGCATTACCAACCATGCTGTGGCACACAAAGAGAAGGAAAGGGACCAGAAAAAATGTCTCTTCATGCATGCATGGTCAAACCTCACAGAAGTCTGGGAGAACTGGTCTGACGTGTGGCCTGAAACACATACACACGCACACACATTGTGCATGACTGCATATTAAAGCCTGAAACCTGACTTCCTCGTTCTAGTCTGTGCAAAACTCTTGACACAAAAGCCTTGTCTAGGTAAAAACATATTCTAGGGCCTTTTTTGTTACCCATGACCCACACACCCATCCATCACGCATCCACACACAGGGATTTAATGCTCAGTGAGCCTGTTATTCACAGGGACCTGAAGCATACAAAGGCCTGTAAAGAGACAGGCCAGTAATGTCTAGCGACAGGATGATAACACGTGCACACACACACACACACACACACACACACACAGTTGACCAACATTTCAAGACACACTGGCAAACTTACCTGCTCCTAATGACAGGTGCGGTTTGCCACAAGATTGGCATAACAGTGGGGCGAGAAAATGAAATGACCGAAATGCGATGACATGCAATTTACTTTAACATATATGATTATATTCAAATTTACATCCGCATATATGATGCCATACCTCCTCTTCCTTAAATACAGCTCATCACTGTTCCACATGCCTCCAGTACCCAGCATGACATGGTTGTGTACACAGGCAAGTGTATGCTGCACAAAGCTAATCTTAGCATGTGTGTGACTATTTGGCAAGATGTGTTTCCTGAAATCTTATACTCAAGGAAAAGGGCAATACTTGAAGATTTAAATAGGGTTGTCAGGACTCAGGACGCACACTTGCATGCTCGTTTCCTTATAAACACGCGCAGGACTCGTATTAAAAAATAAGGCGCACAGGGGTTTGAGTCAAAACAGTAAACATGCTAATATTAGAACAGTTGATGTACATAAATACACACACACACAGACACATAAATGCACTGCAGAGGTCAGATAAGTTGTAATGCTATTCCCTTGGAAGTGCGAGTGTATGAGTGAGAGATGTTGTGGCCAACTTCGAGGTTCAGATTCACAGCTGCAGACTCAGTAACTCAAGCCCAGTGACAAAACTCCATCATATAATCTCCCTGTATCACTCGCATCTTCTCTGCTAATATCCTTGGCTAAGCCTAGGCCACTTCGCTTCTGTGCTTTGCCACTTGTTTATTTTAGCCTTTTATTGCCTGATCATTATTACCAGCACTGAACAGGTAGGAACTATTCATTAGGACAAGATACAAGAAGACTGTTGCTGCTGATGTTATCTACTGTATCAAAGCACCTGAGAAATTAAACTGTATGGATTGTTCCACTCCCCTGCCCTAATGCTGAATGTCCTTGTAATTGAATGTGATGCTGTAATGATGGATTATCCATTTTTATGAAATTTATCAATTCAGTCATGTCATAAAAATATACAATAAAGGATATTTGAGTGGAAAATTATGCTTTGTTATTTCCAAACCC
>JAQMYJ010000039.1:23051083-23066873 GCA_030014305.1 Clarias laeviceps
ACACATATATACATATAATGTATATACACACACATATACACACATGATCACCATTTTCCTCCCTGATCTCTAATTGGACTACAATGGTTCCTGGATTGTACCACTAGGAACCTCTGTAGTCCAACTTGGGACCGGGGAGGCCAATGGTGATTACTATTCTATTTATGTACCTCCGGTCAACATTCACACACGCATTCATACACTAAATTGAAATTTAGGAGTATCATTTAGCCTAATCTGCAAGTCTTTGGACTGTGGGAGGAAACTGCAGTACCCAGAGGAAGCCCGCCAAGCAAATGCAAACTCCATGCACACAGACCCTGGAGGTGTAAGGTGACAGTGCTAACCACTAAGCCACTGTGCACATATCCATACGGTCATCATACTATATACATACTGTCATCCACAGTTTTATATAATTAGTCTGAGAGTAGTCAGTTGTTAAGTAATTCCAGAAAGTGCCCTAATTTTTGTTAATATTTGTCATGTGCCATGGTCTTAAAATCAGACACATGGATAATTTCATGTACAGTTCTAGGACACTACAGTTCAGTTCAGTTCAGTTCAGTTCAGGAGAGGGAAAACTATCAGATACTTAACTGAGGAAGATCTTATTATCATAGTTTTGTCTAAGGTAATTGTTAAGTCTTGTTGGATTGTTTATTCCAAGAATACTTGTGGAAGGACATGTTTTGTCCAAATTTCCCATCAGGTGCACTTACTGTTGATTGTCAGAAGTCCTGAATATGTGTGTGAACATTCCAGCACACACTAATAATCCTGCTTCTTTAAGCACATGCTCTACGTTTCAGTTTATAGGTTTACACGTTATCGCTATACAGGCATAGTTTTATCACCACCACTTGTAAAAATGGTGTCTGAGCCCTGAATCATTTCCTGACAACCATCTGTTCTGTCCTGCCCTCGAAACAATCCAGCCGTAAGATATTTTAAACGAGTTGTTAAAATGTGCTTTGCAAGTCTAACAAAGTTATTTGCTCTAAAGAAGGTAAATCACAACATGACAATTGTAATGATATAAACTAGGATTTGGGTTTATTACATGAGGATTGTAACCATAAGATTTAAGTCACAATTACAGTTGCAGTTTATGAAGTCAGTGGTACATTTGTGGTTTATTACAGTTAATATTTTCTTTTATTTCTCAGACTGAAGCCTACTATCACAGGCAGTATTTCTCATTCCATTCACTTCATGTTCACTCTGCTGTATAACACAGCTGTAAACTGTCATCCACAGTTTTATAGTTTTTATTTATTCCTAGTTTTTTTCCCCCTGCAATTGTAATTAGGTTTTATATGGTTTGTTTCTTCCTTTCTTTTTCGAACAGTGCACAACTGTAACAAAACAAGGCAATTTCCCTCTGTGATTAAGTAAAATTCTTTGAATCTTAAATCTCATCATGGCAAATATTTGGATTACTTCAGACAGTACAACTTCTTACTCAAGAAAGAGAAAAGCAAGCTGAATGAATAACTGTGGAAGAAGAATTACATGAACTAACTAACATGTGAATGCATGAGGCAAAGACATGTCGCATGCATGAACATAATGCAAATGAGAACATGCAAAAACAATGCAAACACAGACAGGTAAGTATGCAGGGTTTGATGGTGGTAAAGGAAGTGGTTACAGGTGATCAGACTTCACGGAACGCACAGCACAGTTCTTTTGCTCATGTGTGTATGTGTGAGTGCGTGTGTGTATCTGTATGTGAGACACTCCAGGACTGTCTGTCATACTGACTGGCAGTGTGTCTGTGCTGTCTGCTATTTCAGCACCTGTCCATCTGCCTTCATGGCTATGAATAGCACATGAAAGGTGTGTGTGTGTGTGTGTGTGTGTGTGTGTGTGTGCCTTACTCTAATGCCCACATGTAATGCCAGGGACGAAGGTTAAGGACACACACACACACACACACACACACACACACACACACACACACACACACACACACACACCTTTTTCAGGCTATAGTGGTAATCTGTGTGTTGTCCCAAGCATTAAGCAATAGCTTATATGGACAACAGGATCCATCTAAAATACAGACAAACTGGCTGCATTAATTAGAATTAGAAAAAATTATAATTACATATGCCTCAAACAATATTTCAGTGTGAGTGTGAAAGTGAGCCCAGGCCACATTTACACAGACTACCACAGTGCCACCTGGTGGACAAAATAGAATTAGCAAAAACAACAACAAAAAAATAGCAAGTACAATATATACAATAAAAATAAGAAGGACCATGCTGCTGCTGCTCTCCTTTCTATTTCTTTCTATTTCTGGATGGTAGGGGGAAAATGATCTGATTTTACACTTAGTCATTATACACAATTTCTTTCACAATATTTGTGTTAGTGTTTTAATGACATACTGTAAAAATTGCCTTTTTGGGCAATCTGTTACTGTGAAAAAGCTGGAGCTGGGTACAGCAGTATTTCCATACTGATGAGATCACAATGGCATAAGAAACAAAAATAACACGTAGTAGTAATATGATATATATACACTGTAAACAATGCAAAATATCTTTTAGCAAATAAAAAACATCTTGTCCCTCTCTCCTGTGCTTGCACTGGAAAACTATAGCCAGATCTCCTCTCTAATGATGACATTCTCATTCCTCTGAGTAAAAGGTGCAAATGAAATACATTTAAGATATAACCTGTTGTTATAAGGCATTTGAGAATTTTACCAGAGCACACTTCAATAAAACTCCCTACCACCATCTCAGCTCCTCACCTGTAGGAAATGTTTACGTTACTATCATGAATCCAGGTCTGTGATGAATTTGGTTCTGCCCCCAAATCTCCATCCATTCTTCTCTTTCTCTGCCATTCACTTTTATTTCCTCTGATCCTATTTACAGACAGTGGCCCATGGCTGGCTTCCTCCCTGTTTTTTTTTTGTTTTTTTTCTTCTCATGGTGTTCCTTGCCTCTGCATGGCCCGGGTTTCCCCTTCTGTCCCAAATGGCAGAAGTTACGACGGGGGCTTATTGTTGCACCCCGAGGAGCCGGGCCCCACTCCACTGAAAAGGCCTTATTGTCCAGAGCCTCCATCAGAATCCATTAATTATGGGCTTCAGAGCGCAACTCAGAACTCATTCTTTCACCCTCTCATATACACATACTCAGAGAACAGCGTTTTCTCACCTTACTGCTGTACCATAACACAAACAAGTTGGAATAGATATGGATGACCCATAATTAAAGAATTTTTCACTTCTGCGCTCAGGACCAATCTATTTCTTCAGATTAGAAATGAGAGAATATAATAGGGGAATTTAAGTAGGGAGTTCCCAGATGCTGTGATAAGTTAAGAACAGAAAAGCAGAGATGTGGAAGTAATGTAATAGAAGAATGTGACCTCCCAAGGCCTGCTAGGCTCCAGACATGCACTGCTGATTTCAAAGGAGGCAAGTAAATACCTGGTTTATTGAGCTTATTAAACGTTGCAGGATTTTGGAGACACACTCTTTTCTAATACGAACTACAAATCAAACGCTCCGGTGAAATCCAGCCTGTTAGCCTTTTATAACTATAGTGCTTAGGTTTCATTTGGACTTTACTGTTCATGGAACCCAGCCCATTTTATGATATAAGTTCTCGATATATCCCACTACAGTCATTTGATATGCAAAATGTTTCTACTTTAAACCCATGCCAATAGATTATAGAGGAGCATGGTGCACATATAATATAAACATGCTTTTACCAAAAATGAGAGTTATGTCCCGAGATAGTATTACTAGTAAGGTACGAGGTGACAGTGCTAACCACTAAACCACCACGCCGTCCACTAAACGGCTAGCTATAAAAACGTCCTAGCTGTTGCTCACTAAGGCTGTGGATTGCTAAGAAGAACCATTTATTAAATTCTGGCAGAAAATACATTGGAGGAAGAGATCACTTGACTGTATGCTATTTCATGTGCAAGGTTAAAATGACATGAAGGACACTATACTTACTGTACCAGTGCATTTTAACAATAGTGGATAATAATAATAATATGATTGTTTAAATATTCTTGGATAAATGAGTTGAGCGGGTATTTTTATGAATTGATCATGTTCCTGTGAAATGTATACATTATCAACATGTGTATTTACAGAGGTCCGAGTCTGGCCGACAGATGGTTAGAGAATGAACGGCAGAAAGAAGAGAAATGAGGAAGAATCTGTTATGCTTTGCAAGGAACTTTCTTTCCCTTTCTTTTCTTTCTTTTCCCTGAGTGTTCATTACATAACATATTTCCAGCTCCCTTCCCCTCCCTCTCTCCCTCTGCTCTGGCAGGCTCATTTACCCCCCCCCCCCCCCTTCCAAACACACACACACACACACACACACACACACACACACACACTTCAGCCCACACCCTTCAAGCACATAAGCTGTGAAATATTTTCAGGCCCTAGATCTGAGCTGCAGATAGACCGACTCAAAACATTTTTACCAGCCATGTTTCTTTCTGTCGGTCTCTCCTCCTTTCTTTTTTGCACTCTTTCTCTCTGCTTTCATTTCTCCACACACAAGATAATGCGTCAGTCTGGTTACTTTTCCACCATGTCAATGCTCTGTTTATATCACTGATGCTGATACATTCTCGCATCCATTTCCTCAATGCACTGCAGACTTGGTGGGGATTATGGAGGGGTCCTGTATCACAGCACTGTTTAGGGCAGCATTCTGAGCATTTATGTCAGCTTGTTTCACTTTAGAGGACAGAGAGAAAAAGCAGCAACTAATTTGTAATGGATGCATTCTTCGTGTTATGTAAGTTGGCACGATTTGCCCATGTCAAACAATAAACACACATACACGAACAAAGTTTGGGCATTTGGATCCCGTGGCATCCCGAGTAAATATTCATTATTAATGTATTAACATTATACTCAAATTATGTTGTTTATCTTAAAATGATTGTGTATTCTGATTATGTGGGGTATGTGCTGATGCAGATAGTGTGTGTTACAGTCTTCATGGGGAGTGTGAAATATTCAGCAGCGGTTCTCAATTCACGCATAGTTTATTTATTAATACAGGAGTGATTATGATCTTTTGGCAGTTTATAAACCTTAAGTCAAGAAATAATATGATATAGTGTGATATTTTTCACATTCAAGGGCTGGGCTGGACTTTAGCTGTCCTCACATATTAGCTGCTTATCATTAATCAGGAAAGATGGATAAACCAGTGGAGAACATAAAAAAAATCCAAAAAAATATAAGTTGCACAGTATAAATAATATTGTTAACAGAAAAAGGTGCCCTATAGAATTGTGGAAATTTATCTCATTGGCCCAGTGGGGGTCTTCAGAAAGTAATAGCATAAGGTAATTATTAGTAACCATAATTAGTAAAAGCACAAGTTAGTTATTTATAAAATATCTTGAAACGGCAGTGTGATGTTTCAGTTGTACAATCATATCAGAATGCAAAACGCATCACAAAGCCGTTGATGCGTCATGACAATCCAGTTGCACCATGAATCAGTCTGACCTTAAATGAATGGAGGATACAAACTGTAAAATATACTCTTCATTTCAAAAAGTTTCAAATTCAACTCACGAGAGAATTCATAGACAGATTAAAAAAAAGGAAAAAAATGGAGCAGATAGAAGTTGCACTAAGCCATGTGATCATAAAGAGAGGTCAGACTGACAGGTCTAAAGTGGCACGTCACATGGGATAAACCTCATCTTGCTTCTTTAAAAAGTGGGGTGGAGGTGGTTGTGGTTGTGGAGATGGAAAGGGGGTCATTTTTTTTTCTTTTCTGCAGTGTCCAGTAGGCAGATCTGGGGAGGGATGCTGTTCCAATGGGGGACCTTGTCATCACACTTTGCATTTCTAAGAAAGCTGCACAAAAGCAAGGCGTCCTCTCCCCTGCCTGACCCAATAATGCGCAGCAAGACCCGGCTCAGGGCCCCGATGCAAATGAGAGCATTTAGACTGTGTGAGCGCGGGCAAACAGAGGCAGACACTAGGAAGACTGATAATGAGGGGGCTGATGGGAGCCGTTCCCACTGCTGGCAGGCCGCGGGAGCTCTGTTTGGGCAAAGCTGCAGAATTAATGACCACCGCATTCCAGCAGGCACACTGAGCGCAGCTAAGGAAAAGACAAAAGTGAGCCCTGCAAAAATGCTAATTCGTCTCATGATGGAGGGTTACAAGTCTTTCAATAGGATGTGAGAAATATTTCTGTATAAGAGAAAAATGGGTGCACAGGAATATATACTGTAAACTGTACCTGGTTCAATATTGTAAGATTTTATAGTATGTTGTGTTGTGTGGACTGAGACAGTGTGGACTTTGTATGAAACCAAAAGCAAAAACACAGTTTTGGTCTGAATGACGAAGTAGAGAAAGTGTCAAGTCCAACATCGACATGAGAAACAAATCCCCCTGAAGGCCTGGGATTGCTTCCAAACCGACTTGTTCAGGTGTTTCCATGTGGTTTACAGTCACCCATTTTCCACTGCATTCATGTTGAGTAATGCTGTGGTTTGTGGGAGTCAGACTTCACACCCTGTTCCTTCTATGGCAGAGCAAGAGAGTGTTTATGGTGTGTATGTGTATGTTATGGCTGAGCTGAGAACAAG
This sequence comes from Clarias laeviceps, assembly GCA_030014305.1. Classification (NCBI taxonomy): domain Eukaryota; kingdom Metazoa; phylum Chordata; class Actinopteri; order Siluriformes; family Clariidae; genus Clarias; species Clarias laeviceps. Next base: position 23,057,708 of record JAQMYJ010000039.1, read on the forward strand.
GGCTTGATCCACTGCATGCAAGGAATGAAGGAATACGACCATGAGTGAGACGGAGTAGTCAGGCAGCAGAGAGTTTACAGAATGATGAAGATTTGCAGAGGGTGACACTGATGTAAATATAAGTGCCTAATAAGGAACAAAACTATGGCTTTATAATTGTCTATTACTTTTCCACTAGACAGCAGGGTACAGTGTGACCCCTACATTCTGCCATTATTTAAAATGTCAAAATGATGTATACCATAACTATATACCTGTGCTAAATTTGGTTACTCTGCTGCCAGAAGAGATATACTGTATAGATGAGGTCAGAAACCACACTGTGAATCACACTTGAATGGCTCGTCTCCTTTTTAACAGCAGTGTAAAGAATGTCTGCTTAAGTTTCTTTCTCTTTTCAACTGCCCTTTTGGTAAATATAGATACAAATATTCATACTTAATAATGGTATTTGCTGCTAGAATTTTTTTTATTTGGTTCATATATGAGGGTTGTACTGAAAGTAATGCAAAAGTAGGCATAACGTTTTTTATTAACTGACATAGGTGATTCAAATTGCACATGTTGGTAGAGTAGCTATTCATTTCTAGTAAATCTTCTTCCTGATCTTCTGTTATTTAATTATTGACATAGGCGAGGCTGTCCGACATCCACAGAAGGCTACATTATGTTTACAGAGATGACACTTTTGGCAAGAGCAATGTGAACAGATGGAGGAAGAAGTTTAAAGAAGAGGAAACCATCACTGAAGACAAACCATGCAGCCGGAGACCATCAGCTGCGATCACTAGCATGAAAGTGAGTGCAATGGTATTATTGCACCTGAATATTTTCCAAAGAGGTTTGGCTCAATGATGACGCAAGTGCATCACTTGTGATGAAGACTGTGTTGAGTAGTAACTTTGTATAAATGAAGAGTGACTCTACTAACATGTGCAATTTGAATTAACTGTAATAAAAAAAGTTATGCCACTTTGCCTTAATTTTGGTATCTAAGCAAAATTCAACCCCTTTTATTATTTTTTTAAAGGAGAGAATATGTTAACAAGTGTCGAATACAACCATAATGTTGCATTGATTTTCAGTTTCATGAAGAACATGAACTGAAGTTTTTCACAGGTGAAAGAGGAAACTGTAGTTTAAAGATGGTGGTCTGTTAAAGCTTTATAATGAAATCATAGGCTAAAACCAAGTAATTATATAATGATCATACAAATTATGTACTTTATTATAATATACAAAAGATTAAATGCTTTTCTTTCCTGAGCAGTCCATTCAGATTATTAAAATGATCTAAATATACTGTACCTCTAAGTTACCTTATTTTATCATTGTATTTACATACAGCCACCTCTTTAACTTGGAAAAAAGTCGGAAGGCATAAACAGTCGAATCAGGAGCCAGATCACATTTATTTTTTCAAAGAAAAGCTGGTGTGAATTAAATAATGACCTTGAACGGCATTCCCCTAGTTTTTCAGCATGTCATACTGTATCATGGTTATATCACATAGTGCTGGACTTAATAATGATATTTGCTTACGCCGATATTGATGTGAAGTCCAGGGTGGAAATCACCCAAAACTGAGACATGCCTTTTTTCAGTATGTGCTCTTCTTGCTCAACTGTTACTCTCACTCTCACTCACTCATCGTCTATACGGCTTTATCCTGTATTCAGGGTCGCGGTGGGCCTGGAGCCTATCCCAGGAGACTTAGGGCACAAGGCGGGGTACACCCTGGACAGGGTGCCAATCCACCGCAGGGTACACAAACACACTCATTCACACACTACGGGCAATTTGAGTACGCTAATTAGCCTAATCTGCATGTGTTTGGACTGTGGAAGGAAAACGGAGGAAACCCACCAAGCACAGGGAAAGTCGAACCCGGACCCTGGAGGTGCAAGACAACTAACCACAAATAATGATTAATTCTTTAGCTATACCTAATGTGCAATTTCAATATTAATTCCCCACCATGCAAATCAAATCTGAATATGGCTCCTAATGCGTAAATGAGACTTAGCTTGCTTTGGCCTTGGTTTTGTCAACATTCACTTCTTTAGCATTCAGCTTCACCCACTGTCATATTACATGTTTGTAGATCTAGCAGGTCCTGCTGGGCTGATTCATTGTTGCTTCAGACAGCAGAAAGTAATGTTACCCAGATGGCCTGGCAGGCTGTGAAAGGGTGGCTGGGTCCGGTGTTCTGGGGTCTGCTGCCAGTCCTCTCCACAGGTCTCTGTATCTTTGTGAGCCTTAATGAGGCTCGACCTGCTTAAAATCATCTGCTCTGATGTGGCTAACCAAACCCCAGTAGATTCCCAAGCCCAAGTCTTGTGACTGTGGCTGGGCCTGTGTGGTAGTGAAAGCTGGCAGCTTCACCTCCCATAGGCATGGAATGCATAAGGACAAGCAATTATTCCGTTTCCTCAGGAGAGTAATAGCTTACACCTCACACACACTTTATCCACTGCACTGTACCAGGCTGTGTACATAATGTCAGTGTGAAACATATGGTTGCTGTTGGAAAATGAAGGATAACATGCTATTACATGATTGCGTGTTATGTGATATTAGGTTTTACTGTCAATTGTGTAAATATACAAAACTTCAGAGAGCACAACCTTTTTGAATAAGACCTTATTGATAGTCTTGCATTATGTAATAAAAAGAAAAGAAAAATACTATTAAAAACAGAAAACTAGAAAAAGACTAGAAAAGAAGAAAACTATTTAGTGTGGGTATAGAGTACCACTATTTAGTGTTCAGTAATTAATGTTAAACAGTAGTAAATGGATAATGACACCCTTCAGCTTAGATTTTATTGGTTGAGTTTTGTGCCATAAGAAAGCCAAAACCAGACTAGATGAAAATGGAAGCACAAAAAAAAGGGGGAAAAAAGTAAAAGAAATTCTGTGCCTTAAATACATACTCACAGCTCTGTCTCCCTTTTTCCATGGTCACAACTCTCACGAAGAATAATCATCAAAACATGGGTGAAATATGACTTTGTACTGGGGTTATTAAAACTGTTATTATCATGGGTGATTGGGGTTTAACAGGACCTGACTGTCACTGTAATAACAGGGTGGTTCAGTTATAGGGTTATTGGCCTTTTAGACTGACCGGAAAATGTCATGAAATATCCTCAGTATTTATTCCTTTACCATTCTACATGCATATAAACACTCACCAGGGCCAATAGCCAAACACAGGAAGAATGGCGTCTTGATCAAAACTCAACTTTCCATTGACGAAACATTTTCTTCATGCTTACCGGATGTGTGGCTTGGGCTGCATCTTTCTCCAAAACACCATGCCGCTACCCTGTCAAATAGGATTTAAAAAAGAGATTTTCCACAGAAAACCCCTGCTGCAGATCAACACCATAAGAGCAGTCTGAACCAACAAACAAGCAATCTGACCCATGAAATACGAGTGCAGAAACAAAGCTCACCCTTCACAACTAGAACCTTGCCCCTGATCCCTTCCACTGGTCCCTGCCCCCCAGCCTTGTCATCCAGCCCTACATTAATTACCCCCACTCGCAAGGTAGAGTGAATTGTGGCTCCAAAGGGGTTGTGTATGTCTCCTGAACTACTCACAAACCTTCGCTGTTCTTGGCCTGTTTATTTGGCCCTAGTAATGGTCTCTGTCACGGACGATTGGCAAAAGGAGACTCTGATTTAAACCAGGTGGCTTCTGGCTCATTGTCCAGTCTTTGGTGCTGCCCTGAACTCTAACCCCTGACCCTCACAATGACCTGTGGCTTAATGAGTGAGAGGGTCAGTATTTGTGCCACAAGAATGGGGTGACATGGAGAATTAGTGGAGACTCTCTGTGAGAATGTTTGTGAGTGTGTGTAAACAGACCCTGTCTTCTAAGTTATTTATATGCCTCATAAATTTATTGATTCTTTAATATTAACAAGTACGACATTTTACATAGTCATTGCTTAGGACTGAAGAGGATAGGGTCCAGAACTGATTCTTTCAGTTTGACATGGAATATTTTTGATGCCTAGCATGTCTGCTGTGTATTTCAAGTGATTTATTTAAAACTCCTATCCTGGGTACAGTATTCTGTCATTACGGTCAATGACTGTAAGTCTGTATTAAAGTGTTAGTGGCAGCTTTAAAGTTAAATTGCATCAACAAAACGGTTTGCAAAAGAACAATTTCTTTCCACGTTACTGTACTTACTCAACACTTTCTGAGAACATTTCAAATATAACATTTTATAACAAATGCTTAAATTTGAAGATTTTCCATTTACTCTGCAACTCTGCTACGGTTTGGTAAATCAACGGTATAGTCAACATTGTTGGCAGCAGTTGTTGCTGTCTAGACATGCACAACATGATCCTCCTTCTCAAATCCTGTCCTCCCCATGACTCTGGAAATACACATACAGGAGTGTAGAGGTAAATAATAGTATGTGATTCGCTTCCCAAAATACTCAAGCATGTCTAAATATAGTGGACGTTGCTGCTCATTGGTGAAGTGATTAGACTTATACTAATACCCTGCTTATGCTAGCTGTGCCCTGTCCCCATTCCACAGTGTGCCCTCCCATGCCTTGACATACACTCTGCATGCCATGATCCACTGAGAGAATGCAGAAAGCAGCTGCTTGCTAGGCCTCTGTCAGCTGCATGGTACTGCTTTAGGCCTTACTAACCCTTATATCATTACCAGACTGAGAAGGTATAAGCTAACGGTTTATTAAAACCTACACATTTCATGTGATCGTATTCAGCACTGGTCAGATATCAAGTGACTAGTGTTAGAGTCTGTATTACGGTACAGTCTGCACTGTTGCAAATATGCCTGCAAAACAGGATGCCTAAAAAGTCATGTTTTGTCTGTTGTTAGTCTCAGAAGGCGCATCTCCACCATCTGGGAGTGCTGTCAAGTGCTGTCATCAAACAGATATTTACACAATGCTCAATACACAAAAGACCAGAGAATAATAGCAGCATTTGACCACCAAGGAGTACATAGAATATAAAGAGTCTTTAATTTGTCAAGTTTAAATTGGGTATAACATGAACATGATGTAAGAGTACATTCGTTTTTGGAATCTTGAGTATTCAGTGTAGACAATATCCCTTTCTTTGCATGTGGATGCAGCACTCAGCCCTGCTGTTACTGCGAACTGCTGCTTGCCATTTAGACTGAACAGAGCAGCCAGTTTATCTTCTAGCAATGAATGAGTGTGGAGAAAGCGAGTGAGAGAACAATGTGGCTGTACTGGTTGACATCTTAGGGTCAAAGGGAAAGATAGGCACAAGGTCAGAGGTTAGAGGTTAGAGGCAACAAGGGTGAGAGAGGATTTCTGGTCCCTGGAAACTGTGCCAATTCCTAAAGCAGGCTGAGGGTGTATCTGATCCCTCTGCTCTCTAGCCCATAGATTTCTTAGCCCTCTTTCATTGCCTGCCTTTGGCCATTGTGAAGACAGAAGTACTTTGGAACTGTGACAAATTGTTATGTGGTCAGCTCTCACGCAACAATGACAAGATGTGTTTACCTAAAAATACAATCTAGAAAGCGCATTAGACTAAGTCCGACAGGTGACTTTGTATGAAACCTTACAATAAAGAAAATTGAGACGCTTGTCTTGAACTTTCTTTGAGAGTGCTCAAGTAAGTTACAAATCATTTCATCATCTGACATGTTGCACAGTCTGAGCAATGGTGAAATAATGTTGAAGTCATATTGAAATGCAGCTTTGGGCAATGAGCTAAACCTTTCTCTTGTCCACAGCATAGCAGGACCGCTTCATGTAAGGGAATGGTGTGAGCTTATACTGTTGTTACCCAATGGACATCTGGATAGCAGTACAGACAGACCAGCTATGTCAGACTCTTGAGATTTAAAAAATGTGATGCTCCAAAAAACGGCAATCTTATTCTTATACTGTAATGAGAAAGGTTAAAAGGAAAGCCATTAAGATGCAAAATGGTGATCAAGGAAGGACTCAACTTTATTTGTATAGCTCCTAAACAACAATGAATGCCCCAAAGTGCTTCAGATAAATAATAAAATAATATAAAAAGACATAATTAAAAATCACATCACACACATCTCTAATCCAAACACAAAAAAAACAAAACTGTGTACATAAACTGGATTAAGCAAAGTGCAATATGTACAGTATATGGGAGCAGTCTGAGAAATTGAGCAATTTTTTCAAGCCTGGTACCGTAACAAATGTAAAGGTAAATCTGAGTCTGAGAGTTCTGTATCTTCTGCCTGTTTAACAATCATCTATTCCTTGAATCTTGAAGCCCGTGACTATTTATTTTAATTTGATTTATACTTTTTAATTTGATAAGTACTGGCCTATTGTTCTATTAACTTCTTCTATGATAGTTACTAATGTAGTTTATTTGGTATCTCATGACACACTGTCATGCCTAATGTGATCCTTGGATCTGGTTAGGTAGCACATTATAGAAGTTAAGTCTTTTTTTCGATAGCTTTCCTCCTTAATTGCAAGCTGTTTCCAGATGAAATTAGTTGTCATTTAATGAAGCAAATAAGTCTTTGAACTACTGTATAAGTTCTATGCAGAAATTTGTTTCTCTTCAGGGAACTGCCACTAATGAACCATAGTTTTACTTATCACTTTACTGCTTAAGTTTAACAGGGTCATTGTTCTAATACACAATAAGTATGTTGATTCACGTGCCGACACACATGCACCTGACTAGCTTTGTACATCCACACATCTCATCTGCTGGTGGAGCACAGGGTCAGAGGCTAGTGTGGATAAGCTGAGGTCTTGCTCTTAGGCGTTAATGCTTTTCATAATCCACAGGAGTCTCCAGAAAGCCAAAGATTATTTAAGAATATGAACCTATTCTATATCTATGCTTCTGTTCTCTCATTCATTGAGTTAGAAAATAATTTTACCCCAAACTCTTAATTTGCTCTGACTCGATTTAATTATTTAATTATTTAATTATCTTGCTTGAATGTATACACATTAAGTCACAGTAAGCCTGTTAATGATAAACAAGTGTGTTTATCATTAACAGGCTTACTGTGACTTAATGTGTATACAGGCATGCAAAGTTAACATTACAAATGATGACTTTTATACAGACTGCTTGGTGTTGAATAACGTTTATTTTTGCATATGCTATATAAGTGAAAAAAAAAAGATGTACAGTACTAAAAACAACACTCAGTGAAACCCAAATCAGCTGCTGGTTTAGAGTTCAAAAAGGTCTGTTCCCTTCATACTTTCCTTTTGTACTTCTCTTTATTTTTCTTTCACTCCCACTTGCTTATTTTTTCTTTTCAGCTAATCTGGCTAATTAAAATGTGTTGGCCTTGAGACTGGTGCTGAAGCTGAACCCCTCCGCCCAGTTCTGATCGCCCACTGCTTTCTCACACACAACAGAGACAAGGATAAGAGAGAGAGAGACGGCTCACTCTTTTTGCTTTTCTGTCTCTCTGTCTGAACAGAAGCCAAATTCATGAGATGGACTCTTATCAGCTTCAGTCTCTGTGAATAGAGCTCTTCACTCCATGACACCTGATATATTCAAGATATCTTTGCTTTTGCAGCCACACAAACCCACCCACCCACACACACAGCCCCTTACTCGCATTCACATATGCTCACACAATGCTTTCATGAGAAAACCAATAACTGAGATAATCATGGACCCATACATTTGTTCATGCATGGGAACACGCATAAAATATAGAGTTCAGATATCAGGACACAAAGTGGGGGCTCTGAGGAATCTGAGGCCTTATTCATAGAATAATGATCAGTCATGACCAACATGCTCATATCCATCCACCAAGTGCTTGTCCAGGGAGCCATAAAAGCAATGCAGGCCTGCCACCTGTTCACCTTTATTAAGATGTTCATTGACTGTTTGTGATACAGATGTTGTCTACTGCATTTTGCACACACACACACACACACACACACACACACACACACACACACACACACTGCTATTTTTTTATTTCTTAAAAAACCCCACACAAATTATCTTAGCAGCAACAGAGCAGGCTGCTACATTCACAAAGCCTTAGAAGTATGACATAACACCCATCCTGTTCTCCAAAGTGCCCAAGAACAGTTTTATAGGCCCACAGAGAGAGCCGTAAACCTAAACTGTAATCATTTCGCCCTTGTTACTGTGAAATCCAGCATGGCTAACCCAAACTGCTTGTTGATGACATTTCTCGCTAGCCCATATTTAGCGGGCTGGGCTGGAATGGATGTGAGCAGTTAGGCAGCTATGCGTTGGTCTGGGTGCACATTTAGCGAGGGGAATATTAGGTGTCCTCTGTTATTTGTGGCAAGGACAGAATCCCCCTGCCTCAGCCCCTTTGAGGGGGCACAGAGGGGCTATATTATAGGATATTAAAGCATAATGATGGGGCTGTGTTTGCTGGGCCATGGGAACGTGGTTAGCGAGTCTCGTTGTGGCCCACCAGTCCCGAGCCAGAACCAGGTCAGCCTGCCACAGTCAGTCATTAGGGTGTAGGGGTAAGGGAGAGCTGATCTGTGTAGGACAGGGCTTCTGGGTCTTGATTAAACCATACCACTTTATTCAGCGCCCACTACATAACCCCCTGTTTCCAGAGCTGCCCACCAGACCAACCAACAAATGGACAAAAGGGTTGTGGTGTTCAGTATGGGTGCTGGGTTGCTGCCATGCTGCTGGAGCATCCTAGGTCAGATCCTCCAAAGCAAAAAGGAATACACAACTGTAATGGCTTGGCAACCAGGAACAGAGGGACAAAACCAAGTAGGAAAAGTAGTTTCATAGTTTGATATTTTGATTTAGGACACACCATCAGAAGTCCATTCTTTTACTTTTGGGTGAATCCAAGAGAAAAAAAGACAAGATTATATCTCACAGCATTTCTGTGATAACCCATTCACTCAACACACGACTGACATTTCCTAAAGATATTCCTGTGCTCATACAGATGGATAAATCTTTACTGTAGTAAAATACAAGTAGCCAGTAGATTGTATGCTGTTTGGAAATAATCCGAGTAAAACATTGAACATATTTTGGTACTTTCATCAGCCGATTTATGAAGGAATGTGTGGGAGGGTTTACATACAAGTGTAAAATAATGAATGTCTGTAAGTGTGTGTGTGTGTGTGTGTGTGTGTGTGT